>JAQFVV010012414.1:2897416-3497416 GCA_028023455.1 Epiperipatus broadwayi
GCAAAATCCCAATTATATAAAAAATAAATAGCAAGCGCTGGACATTCATTAAGTTTCTTTGAAATAGTTTGCTTTGTTCAGCAGCCGAGGGTATCTTGGTCAGGAAAAATAATGCCAAGATAATATGTACGTATTGCCTTGGGGTTCGATCAAGGCTATAGATATGAAATTAAGTTTGTATATTAGCTCTCTGCTTGTATTGTAACGGCGTTGGTTAAAATAATGAATAAAATAATAAAGAATCAAAGTTGGAAAAAAGAAATATATAATAAATAAGTCTAAAATATAATTGAAAGTATTAAAGATTTAAAATCAAATCAAGCAACCATCCAAATAACCATTTCCGTTATAATATATATATATATGTGTGTGTGCATGTGTAATTATATTATCTTTTTATTTTCATTGTCTCTGCTTTATCATTTTATTAATAAAATTATTTTGATCTTCTAATAAGTTATCTATGTGGCATGATCATCTATTTATACTGTGAGAGATCAACCATTTTTAGACCATGTTTTCAAAGTTCCTTTCATCTCCATAATAGGTAAGAATATCTATAAATAATGCTATCTAACCACACAATCTTTTCCTCAGAGGATTCTTCTCAAATCTAGATTCAATATGGCAATATTGATTATACTACTTCAATAAAAGTTCACAAATAAGGACTACCTTTTTGTTAAACTTGTTCTCAATATTTTTTTAATGATCAAGGAGTTAATCTAAAAAAAATATTAAAAAGGAATTGTAGAGAAATATTGTCCAGTTTTTAAAAGGATGGAAACACACTCATAATCTCATTGTAAGAATTAATATAGGAAGATGACCAATGAAATGAAAGTATCATAATGTCTCTTTATTATGTGACTCATAAAAAATAACGTGATGGAATGTAGGTGTGCGTCACAAAGCAGACTCTAGTGTTTGATCAAATAACATTTTATTCTCACAAAAAAAGGCAAAAAGTATATATTTCTAAGGTATGTTTATTTGTTATTCAGAATTAAATCTCATATCTGAATATATTCCATTATACACTATTTGAAGAATCGTCAATAGCCTGAGCACAAAATTTATCAAAGTAATAATTTGTTTACTTATGGTGCTTTGATGATGTGTTTATTTTTATGTTATTACTTTGGCATGAGAAAAATAAATAAAATGTAGTATTTTTACTTTATACACACAAATTTCAAAACCAGTAATATTGCCTAAGTTCATAGATATATTACATTTTAACATATATTACATACAGTATATGCAAAAAAAGCTATAATTTATGAATAATATTTATAAATTTAAAAAGATGTTGATATATTAATATTAAAATTCTATATATTTTTCAAGTATTATGAAAGATTTTACACTTATTGAGAAATGGACTTCAACAATGCCAATAGAATATGTATACTGTATTTTGTTTTCTTGCTATTTGTTTTCTTGCTGTATATAAAATCAGTTGGATATTAAAGTTCTTATAAAAGTTTTCTCTTTATTGGCAGAAGTTTCATCTCATTCATTTTATCTCTTGCTTAGTTCACCTAATATAATATAAGCTAATGTGACAGAGTAAAAAGCTGACTGTGGGTAGTCAAATTTTACCATTCTTGATTATTATTTTAAATTACACGTCAATATTATATTACATTATATATTTACAAATTTCGTAAGTTAAATTTGGTATTCTTATTTAAATTCATATTTTTTTCAATTTAATACACATTCATTATTAGCAACTCCAAACATTCTATGACATAAAAATAATATTCCTATCTTTAGTCTCATAAATCCATCTATATTTATGTGACAAATCAAAGTAGACCACAATAAATTTATATCCCTAAGAGAAAGGAAAATGAGACATCATAAACCTATTCTCTTACTAAAAAGTAGAGTGTGATCTGATAAAAGTACCACATAAAACATAGTGATACCATAGATGAGACAATTTTTGAATCTCTAAATTAAATTGTTGGAGTTAAGATCATAATTGATGATTGAGTAATGATATAATTTAATTTCTGAAGCATTCATTATAGAACATTAAAAATATGTGTTAAAAATGTATTTGACTTAGGAAAGGTTATTGTGATAAAAAAAATCAAAATAGTTATAAATAATGTGAGGGTTATTCTGATACTCATGCTTGAAAGTTTTGAAAATTAACTGGTGACTTATATCCAACATTACCGAGGATGCTGAATTTCTGGTGTTGTGTTTATATTATATCAGATGTAAATGCCCCTGTTTTATATGGGGTTATTTTGGTAGAGATTATTTTTTTGTTTTATTGTATGTTGATATTTATGTAGATTTATAGGTGTTTTTTAATATTGATACATATAGTTAAATTATCAGATATATTACTTCTGGGTTTTGTTTCTTTTATCTAATCATTTTTGGTGATTTATCAGTGTAAAATATAGGCAAACTGTATGTCAATATCTGAGATAATTTTTTTAATGTAGGATCTATTAAAACATAAATTCTGCATAAAGATTCAGATTTGGTTAAACACAAAATGTTTGAACATACTGGAATAAGCTCTACATGCAAATACAATAGTAAACTTTACCATGAGACAATTTTTAAAATAAATATGATTTAAGAATTAAGAGTTGTAAAATAGTTTGATAAGCTATACTAAAATACGATATAATATTAAACACTGCTAAAAACAAATTTTAGTTGAGAAAAGCAAACCTATTTAGCAAAACGTTATGAATTTTAGAGAGGAAATATGGATGATGGGAAAAAACGAATTTCATCCACTTTTTCATGTTATAAAAAAAATTATGAATAAGAAAAATCAGAAGCACCATCTTGACAAAATAAGCTTGTCCAAATGATAAACTCAATACAGAAATCAATTAGTTTTGGCTAGATAATGCTGTAACAGCAAAAGAATGTGCAGATCAATCAAAATTTTAAAATGGAAAACAATCACAAAAAGTTAAAAGTCAGTTAAGATTAAATACATCAAAATAGAGAAAGGAGGAAACAAAATTTAGAATAAAACAGGGAAATAAGTAAAAGAAGAGTTTTTGAAACAGCAATAGGTGACTGAGATAATGAAGTGAGGTATATAAATTTATAGAAAAACAATACAAAGTTAAAAAGATAAAAGAATATATAAATTAGAAGATATAATGTAAACTATGATAGAAGTTAAAGTTCACCATGACATTAAAGGAGACATATAAATTGAGCAAATTAACTTAGAAAAGATGGATTTAAAAAAAACATTCTGTACAAATTGAAACAGAGCAGAATAATGTGATAGGAGTGACCCAGTGTAAGATGACTGAAAGGAAATTTAGCTAAGAGAGCTATTCAGAGATAAATCCAGAAGGACTAAAGGTATTGGATGTAATAGATAAATTTGATATAAAGAAAAAAATGAAAACAAATCAAAGATCAACAAAATAGAATTTGGGAACAAGTTTAGATTTAATGTGAACCAATAGGGAGAAGATGATAAAATGGAAATAGATAAGACAAAAAAGAAATTGAAAAAATATCAACCAAAACAAAATAAATAAAAATATAAAAAATTTGAACACTAATGACAAAAATTTTACAATTAATCATTGGAAAAATATGAAAGCAAGTGGCTGATTAAATTAAAAATATGTTTATAGAAAAATTTATCTAGTAAGAAAGATAATAAAAAATATTTTTGATAAGATACATAAAAAGTTTGAGATAGTGATAAACATGCTGAACAAATTTCTCTATTCAGTTGTGGTGACAAGAAGATCACATTTATGTTGGCCAGATCATTCTATAAAGAAGAAAAAATGGAGATGAAGATATTGAGAGAATACACAGAAGAGCTAATTAAATTGTACTCACAATTGCAATTAGAATTTTCAAAAAAGTTGTGTGACGATAAATAATCTAAAGCATTTATGTAAAATGAAAATCAGTTTTTTTCCCATTGAGTTAGAAGAAAATAGAACATTAAAGTCATAATATTTGTTATTGGCATCCAAGTTCTTGCAGAAGTCTTTTTTTATAATTTTGGTGAGTTTAAACAATATGTTTCCTAAAATTTTTGCAATATAAAGATGGGAATCACTAATTGTTGCAGAAAAATAGAAAGACTAAAATAAGATTGGCTCATAAGAGCACTTAATACATTTTCGAATAACAAACAAATTATCCATATGTAAAGAACAAATTATCAATATCATCATAATATTGATTTGCCAACATGTTTTTCCAATAATTTTTTATTGCAATTTATTGTAAGTAGTAGAATGGAAAGACTGCAACCTAACATGCAAGAGAAAAAAAAATAATGTTTTAAATGACCCTTAAAATCAATACGACATAAATATTACGCTACTAGTTTAATTTTTTTCTTGGTTGTATTTTTATAATAAGAAAGACATTTTTATTTTCAAGTTTTTGCAGATTTTATTAAAATCATATAAAACATCAATATTGCAAAGAAAAAAAGCAACTATGGGGTTAAAAGTGAATAGCCATAAACATAAAAATTTATTTTAGCTTTCAGACTATAAAAATATTTGTGAATGAAAAAATAATGATTCTTCCAAAATATTTTTCATGATGGATTTTGAGGGCATACATTATATTAACACATCCAAAATGATCAAACAATGGTTGACTAATAAATTTAATTTGAGTGCAATACCAAGTTTTTATTTGACTTCATAAGCCATATAAAAAATATCATACTTAAATCTACATGTAAAATACCTTCCTTCGATATCACCAAACTTTACAGCTAAATTAATAGAAAACTCTCAATTAACATTATCAGAGCTGAATTCTCCAAATACAATTACTCTCTGATATGCACTGAATTTATTCTTGCATTTTTCTCCTGGCTGGATAATAATATCACTTACACATTAAATGGCCAGTCTTACAATATGACCAATAGTTATTCCATGGGTCTACCAATCAGGGGCATCATATGCAGTTTATACTTAAATTGCTTTGAAGATGTAATTCTTCCACTACACTTCACACAAACCCCTGCCCTCATATAAACATGCTATGTAGATGATATCTTTATAGCTGGACAAGAGTCCTCAATCCACAACATCAAATCTTCAGACACATTTGGCCTTACTTATAACTATCAAATGAGAACACTCATGACAAACTCTGTAATACTTAGACATATTCCTACAGAGAAACATATGTCATATAGAATACTCTATGCACCTCAAACCATTTAAAGTTCATGAATTCACACACCCTATATAAACTTCCTCCTGTTCTCACAAATAGCAGGTCCATCCTCTTTCCTATATTGTAATCACCTACTATGTAAACATGAATCTTTCCACAAAGCAAATACAGAACTATATTTGAAAAATTTAACATTGGATTCAAGTACAGCCATATGATATGGAAAGTCAAACAATTCTGCCACTAACTAAATTCACCCCCACCCCCAATGAGCATAGACAATGGCTACTTCTGTCATACATCACCACACTAACAAAAACATTTAACAAAATCTCTCCAATATTTCATCTGTTTCCATCTTCTCCCTCAACCAATTGACTAATTAATAATTCCAAGGGTAAATTCAAACCTAACCTCATCCCCAGCACTGTATATAAAATTTAATGCCTCCAAATAGATGTCAATCAACATATAAAGAATTTTGAGAATCCTTATCTATACACTTTTTACAATATCAGTATTTATGTAAAACAGCATATGATAAAATAGTGTATAGCTCCATTTTTCTAGAATACCATAAGGCAACAGGACACCTATTTAATCCTACTTTGGCTGTAATACAATTCTTTGGAAGAAATGACTCAAAATATAAAATTAGATAGGCTTAATATATAGCCAACAAAATCAATATTATAAACAGTAAAGAAACATACTTCTCCTTTTCCAAAAAAATTGATATTTTAATTTACATAAATTTGAATACCATCAGCCAGAAATATGTATATATACCTCCATTCTCTTTTTTTCATATTCTAATCCTGCTTTCACTATGAAAATCCAATAATTACTTTTATCAGATTCTCTATTGTTGCATTTCACCACAATCAATACATATTACATACTTAATAAAGCATAATTTCAAATAGTAAAATTGTTCCATAATATATTAAAACTGTACTTCATAAAAATATTTAAGTATAAGGATTTGAACATAGGATATTTCAGTCTACATTTGTCCTCCACTCTATCTCAAATAGCTATACACATGACCATATATATGCAAAATAGATGGATGATCTCAATTTATATTTCATGAAGAGCTGACACTCATCAGTTTAAATCAAATTATAATCTCCCACACATATATTGGGGATCATCTACTTCTTTCACATGTATGTGGACTTGTGTGTTGGTTGCTTGAAATGAAGTGCAGGTTGTACATAGACTGAAAACTATAAGTTCAAATCCCTATACTTACATATATAAAAACATTCAATATACTAAATCTATAAGCAAATTATGAAAATATTGTAAAATGTTATTGATAGGAATATTTCATTTGTGTTTCTTTTATAACTCCAATAAGTTGTACTTGGCTAATTTGATTCAGAAATGTTATCAAAATTCAATAAAATCTAAATATAACAGTCATATATTTAATAATTTTACAAAAGGGTGTATAAATAGAGTATAGAGAAACTTGGTTTTTGTTTTTATGCCATTAACAAAAGACAAAGGAAACAAGCCTATTTAGTGTCATTTTACTTCTGTACAAAGAAAACATTGTTTTCTTAATTCTTATCAGCTCAAAACATTATATTTTTTTTTTAATACTCAGAAGTTCATTATATTTACGTTTTTTACTTAAAATAAAAACTTACAATAAATATTTTAAATCAACATTTCAAATACATTCATGTTGTTAGGAAAAAAGGTAACAATATGAATCATTATCATCATCATTAACCACTAACAATCCACTGCAGGATGAAGGTCTCTCCAAGTTCAATCCATCTTTTCCTATCTTTTCACCCCTGCAAACTTTCTTATTTCATCCATCCATCTCACATGTGGTCTCTTTCTGGGTCTTTTACAAACTCTTGGAATCCAGTTTAACATTTTAATTATCCTTCTATTATCATCTCTTCTAGCAATATGACCAGTTGAACTCCACTTCAGTCTTTTAATTTTTTCAATGAGGTCAGTAACACCTGTTTGTTCTCTTACCCATACATTGCATTTTCAATTCCTTCTTGTTACTCCCAACATGCATCTCTCCATACTTCTTTGAGTGTTCTGAAGCCTTTGTATTGCTCTTCTATTAGTTTCAGATCCATAAGTAAGAAATGGAAAACTCATTTATTAAAACCTTCCTTTTCAAACACATGGGCATATTTCCTTTTAGTATCAAGTTATTTCTACCAAAAGCACTCCAACCAAGTTTAATTCTATAATTAATTTCATCCATTATGTTTCCATCTGTATTAATAATCTGAACCAAGATATTTGTAACTGTTAACTTCTTCTAACTTATCATAATCAATCTTTTTCATATTTTGAAAAAATCTATTAAACATTACTTTAGTCTTTTTAACATTTATCTTTAGATCTACTTTCCTACTTTCATCTGATAATTCCTGCAACATTTCCTGTAGCTCTAAAGCATTATTTGCAAAAACAACTACATCATCTAAAACTTAAATAATTTCCATTTACTTTTACTCCTTTAGCTTCTCATTTTAATCCACAAAATACTTCTTGCAGCACTGCTGTAAAAGGTTTTGCAGATATGGAGTCACCCTGTCTTACACCCTTTTCAATGTTGATTTTCCTACTATCATTATGTAATCAAATTGTTGCTGTTGCATTTTTGTAAATATTCTTTAAAATATGACAATATCCTGGATCTACACCTTGATGATCCAATGCTTTAATCACTGAAGAAATGTTTATAGAATCAAATGCCTTTTCATAATCTACAAATCCTAAGCATAATGGCAACTCATATTCATTTGTCCTTTCTATAACTTCTCTCAATACCTGGTTATGATATACTGTACTAAAACCACTTTTAAATCCAGCTTGTTCTCTTGGTTGGTGGAAATCCAGTGTTTTCTGTAGACGAGTTGTAATTATCTTAGTAAAAATTTTGTATAAAACTGATAAACGACTAATAGGTCTGTAATTTTTAATATCTTCTTTATAACCTTTTTTAAATATTAATATTAATACTCCATTCTTCCAATCATCTGGTACATCTTTATCATTTAGACATTTGGTATATAACTTTGCTAAAGATTCTTCTATTTCTTCACCTGTTTCTTTTAATATATCAATTATAATTCCATCATTACCTGGATCCTTTCCTTTCTTCACAAATTTAATTGCATGTCTCACTTTCTCATTCAAAATTCAGGGCTATTTGGAAAATATAATAGCTATATGAGGCACCTGTTCTTTATGACTATATAATTCTCGATAGAAGTCTTCTATACATTTTATGATCTCATCTCTCTTTTTAGTAATAATACCATCTTTTTTTATTATTGCAGATATAAATTTTCTACCAATATCAAAATGTTGTTTTACACTCTTTAGACTTTTATTCTCTTCTACAGCTTTCCTTGCTAGTTCACAATTATACTTTTTTACATCATTTTCAACTCTTTTCCGCACCATTTTACAAAACTCAAGATATTCAATTTTTTTTAATGCATCATTGTAGTATATCCACATATTCCTTTTTTTCTTCATAAATTCTCTAGTCTCAGAATAAATTTTATTGGTCAATTGCTGCTTGTTTCTACCAACTATCTTTGTTGCAGTTTTTAAAAGTGTATCAGTTATTTTCCTATTAATGTCATTCAAATTTGAATCATGTTCATAATCTACTAATACTTGAAACCGATTTGTAAGATCTAATTTAAATTTATTAGAATGTTTCTGAAGATTAGGAATATCAACTGTAAATATTGTTTTTCTTAATAATTCTTGTCTCTAGTTTTGCATTAACATGTATTTTACGTCTTACTAATCGATGATCACTTTCTGTGTTAAATTTATTAAGAACATTACAATCTTGAAATATGTATTTTCTGTTAGTCAAAATATAATCCAATTCTACTGCACCTTTATTTGGATGTTTCCATGTCCATTTGCTTTTAACATTTTTCTCAAAAAAAGAAATTCATAATATAAAGTTTTTTCTTCTTCTGCAAACTCCAAAAATCTATATCTTCTCTCATTTCTATGACCTTAACCAAAATTACCTACCACATTTTCATCTTCCATTTGTTAACCAATTCTAGCATTAAAGACTCCCATAACAATTTTGAAATGTTTACTCTGATCAAAAGCCTTTTGTATATCCATATAAACATCTATTACTTCATCACTAAGAGAACTTGTTGGGGCATAAACCTGAATTATCTGCATTTGGTATCTGCTATTAAGTTGTAAAACTAATCTTGCCACTTTGTCTGATACACCATCAATCTCCACAATGTTGTTCTTCTATTTTTTATTTATAATGAATCCTACTCCACTTGTATTTCCAGTATAATATGTGTCCACTTTTTAAATCAATTGTTTCTTCACCTTTTCTTCTAACTTCACAAAGTCCAATAATGTCCCATTTAATATAAGACTGTTCTTCTCTTAACTCTTGCAATCTTCCTTCACTTGAAAGTGATCTGCAGTTGTAAGTACCTAAATAAAAAGTCATCATCAAATGGCAGCCTGAATCTGCAATCAGGGGATTATTAGCAACCTCCACCTTCAGTCACCAACCACTGCCTTGGTTGGTGACTTTACAGCCTCCTGGGAATAAGAGCCATGATTTATTTTTGTCTGACATGATTGTATATATTGGAAAAAATATTCTTAAACTTGGAAGTAAAAAGCCAATAAACACCCCATGCTGGCTAATGCATGTTGGTGAGCAGCCCATCCATGTTCATATACTATATAAATAATCACATAGTAATAACAGCTGCAATGACAAGATCATATGGAGTGGACATTAGAAATTTGCCCTGCTCGGTTCCTTTAAGGCCTCCAAGAAGAATCAAAGGTTCTCCTTTCAGTTAATAGCAAACTTCGTAAGCCTAATGTTTGATGGTGCTCTTTTTCACTCAATGCACATCAATATACTGATTCATATGCCATCAGTTTCTTTAAAGATTACTACAGTAAAAAAAATTTTTTTCCACATTCTATACATAAAACTTGTATGTCTTTTTCTTTTGCCTTTTTAATAAACAAACATCTTGTTTTTAGATGGTATGGGGGGGGGGGTTGCTTTTAAATTATCACCTTTTTTTTGGATTTAGAGTTTTTTTTTTAACGCCTTAAACAATTCACTTTTAATTAATAAACCAACAGTTGGTTTTTAGAGTTGGGAGAGAGGTTGGTTTGAATTTTAATTCTCATCTTTTAGAATCTTTTGCTGATGTACTAAAGACTTTGCATATTAATTTTAAATGTGTTTGAATATAGAATACATATAAAGAGATAGATTAACAAAATATATTAATTATTGGAGAGGGGTTGGTTTGCTTTTAAATTATCAACTTTTTTTCTTATCGACTTTTTATTGATTTTGAGCTTCCTTTTTTTTTTGGAAAGCCTTATTAATCAATTCATTTTTAATAAACCAACAGTTGGTTTTTAGAGAGTGAAGGGGGGCTGATTTGATTTTTAATTATTGTTTTTTATTTTATTATTATAAGGTGGGTTTTTTTTTTAATATTTATGCTACTGAATATTTATGCTACTGAAACCTTCATATGATATCAAAAAGTTCTTCCTTTTGTTTTGCCTTTTTCAAAAAGCCTTAAACACTTCATTTTGTTAAAAAAAACATTTTCTAGAGGGGCAGAGAGTTACAGTTTGTTTGACTCCAATAAGAGATGAGCCTCAAAGCTGTAAGTAATGACATTTTGGAACCATCCACCCAACTTCCATTATGCAGACCCCAGATATGCTTGCAGGAGTGTCAAAAGAATTCCCCAGATCCTGTAGTTGACTAAAACCATTCTCCTCCTGCAAACACATTTGGCAGGATGTTCTCTTTCTGGAAAAACACAACAGCATCAACTTCTGTGGCCAGCAATTCACTCCCCTTCAACCACCAATATTTTACTGTTCTCACACACATTCATGCATAAACATGCATTTGTGTGTGAATTAAGCAGAACTCTGCTGAAAACCCTAACCTTTTCAGGTTATGTGCCCCTAATAAATCCATTATGCTTTCTCAAAATTTTTCTTCAATGAATTTTTTGATAGTTTCGCATCCTTCAAATATGGCCACCATCAAATAAGACTGTAGTGAGAGATGAATTGCACTCACTTGAGGAATACTGTTGCAAGTCAATGGGCATAGTATTTCATTATGTAATTGTAGGATACATCACCCACTAATGTTAACCATAAGTTAGATTGCTAAAATGGTATATTGATGTGCATTGCGTGAAAAACAATGCCACCAAGTGAAAGGGTTCAGTATTTATACTATTACCTTAAAAATATTGTTGATGTTGGTGTCATCAGAGGCAGGCATATTCTAATTATTAGAGATGTTAATTTACCAATATTTGCTAATATGGAGTCACAGTCATCCATGAATAATTATTTACTATGGAATAAAAAATGGTATTATAATTAAAATATTACTATAAACACTAATATCTTGATAGATAAAATTATCAAAATAATCATCTGACAGACACATTTCAGATTACTATTGTTTGATAGATAAAATTATCAAAATAATCATCTGACAGACACATTTCAGATTACTATTGTTTCCAGCAATGTTCTCTAAAAATGTAAAATTGTACATCCAATTATACTTCTGATGCCCTAAAAATAATTCATTACTTATTAACTATGAATTTAAAAATTTAAGGAACTGTGTAAAATATATTGCCTCTGGCAAAAGGTATATAAAAAGATGTAAAATCTGAGATAAATTTTAAGGCATGGTCAGATGTCAGTTAAGCTTTCAAAAACAAATTTTTAAAAGAGGATTGACATTAAAAGTGCATATTCAAATGGAGACCTCTAGAAAACTGTTATAATGTGCCCAAATTGTAAGCATAAAAATTGTAGGTAAGATTTTAAATTATATAAAACTTTTAAATTTTTTAAAAACATTATATATATATATATATGTGTGTGTGTGTGTTGAATTAAATATTTTTATGTATTGTTATTATAAAGAAAAAGCTAATAGATTTCTTGCTTGGGAATTCATAAGAAGTTCGAGTGCATGATTTAAGAGTGGCAGAATTAATCCTTGGTCCTCCTGATTCCAAATCAGATATTGTATCACTATATCAAACAATGGTGAGTAATATTATAAAAAATAGATGAGATTATATATATATATGGCCATCAATGATCACTAGAAGATGCCACTAGAATAATAATCTAGGATTTTTTTTTACCTCTGCTAGTGACTGGTAAAATTGTACTGCTTTGTAAAATGAATCTTCTTTAGATATGCAGTATACTGCTTTATATAAAAAAATATAAGTTTACTAGTGAAGATAATCAACCACAAACTCCAAAAAGTTTTCAAATATTACCAGTATTGCAAATAGGCAATATTTCTTAATGTGATGGATCCACATAAATATTATGTTTGTTTATCCATTTACATGTACCATCATGAATCAAATTCATAATTTCCTAATGATATATTTAAGATTGGTTATACAAATTTATATGCTATACATATTAAAACTAAGTCAGGTATGTGGGTGTTAATAATTATGGTTTGATTATTTTATTTCATATATATATATTTTCTTTAAAGCTTCTATATTAGAAAAATTCATAATTTTGAATTTACAATACCAAAGATTATAACAGAAACACACAGGCTTATTATATACCTGTGTTTATATATGTAATATATAGGATATATGAGCACATACTTTCACAAGACCCACCACTTTCCACACTATCTCATAATACTGATACACTTGAACACATATATGTTAAAAAGATAAATACTCACCAATATATGTATTTCATGCTAAACCAGCAATCATCAGTTGGTCCAGATTACGATCTCTACACATATATGCTATAAGTGCTCAGATATATATATATATATATTAAGATAACCAAACCTTATACTTTAATGGACAGGTTTCAATATACTCCACACTCCAACTCTTCAACCATCCATCTAATTGAAAATCTGATGATGGAATGCTCAAAGGCCACCCTGAGGTGAAGGTTCTTGTTGCACCCATGTTGACTTTAGGTCAATCTGACACCTCATGTACAGGGCAAAATCCATTTAATACATATACAAGGGGTGGGCAGACATCTCGATTATGAAATAACTGAAACACACAGGCTTATTATATACCTGTGTTTATATATGTGATATATAGGGTATATGAGCACAGACACATGACCCCCCACCCTATGTGGTTTTTTAAAATTACATTTAATTATTTTCATCAGAATTATGTTTCCACAATTTGAGGGGTTGATTTATGTCATGAATGTTTTTTCCATCAATTGTAGTTATTTATATTAGTTTAGCATATAGTTTACTAAATACACTTGAGACCATTCCTAATAAAGTCAGCTCTGTGCCCAGGTTGATCTATTAAATAAACCAAACATAGGACAATTTCTCAGTGTACTATGCTGTTTTATACTTATCATATATTAGTCAGTTTTATGTGGAATGCACACAGTTGCAAGTTAATGACTATCATAAACAACAATAAGAGTAATGCAAAAAACAAGATAAATAGTAAGTTGAATCGATCTTTTTTTTTATTTATTATACGGGATTCGAACTCAGATTTTCACACGACCCACTACTCTCAGTGCTATCTCATATTGCTGACCCACCTGATCACACACTTTTGAAAAGATAAATAATCACCAATATACATATTTCATGCTAAACCAGCAATCATCAGTTGGTCTAGATTACTATCCTCACACATATATATATAATCAGTGTTCAGATTTATATTAAGATAGCCAATCTTCATACTTTAATAGACAGGCTTCAAACTATTCCAACTCACAACTCTTCAGCCTTCCATTTCATTTAAAATCTGATGATGGAACGTTCAAAGCCCTTGTTGTCATCCTACCCATGTGTGTGATTAGGTGGGTCAGCAATATGAGATTGCACTGAGAGTAGTGGTTCGTGTGAAAATCTGAGTTCGAATCCTACATATATTACATATATAAATGCAGGTTTAAGCTTGTACAATGTATTAATTTAGCTATTAAATTTTTATGTAATGGAATTTTAATACTCTAATATCTGTAAAAAAACAACACTAATATTTTTCTATTTCTGTACTAAAAATATTTCCAATAAAGTAATAATATGAATGTCAAAATAAAATTAAGGGTATACATGTCGGATTTCAATTATAATTTTAAGATTAATTAGTTTTCGCTTGATAACAGAATATATGCAATACAAAATTCTCAGTTCTCTAAGTTTTTAATCTATGATTAAATTGAATAACTACATCTAGTCTAGTTTTTAGTTTGTATTCTTTAATTAACACTCTTTAAAACCAACATCAACTTTTGTAATTTAAAAGAAGATTAAGCTTTTTTTTTCATTCTAAAAAAAAACCATCTTTTTTGTTCAAGTAATCCACTTTACTGAAAAATGTAAAGTTATTTTTTTATATCTAATTTGTATGTGTGTCTATATATATTTATTTTCTAATATTAATTGTATCGTATTAAAACCCACTTTTGTAGCATCTAACTGGCTTTACTATCTTTTAATATTAATGTAAGACAGTAAATCTCAACCTTTTAGTATTTGGGACCCAACTTTCTGTATCAATTTTAATTATGCTCCATTTCCAATGATTTTTAGAACCATATTATTTTTATGTATATTTTTCTCTTTCTGTTGATACATTACAATAAATCAAAAATTCTGCAGAGATAGCATTGTTGTCCAACCATATTTTCCTCATGTTTTCATGAGAAGTTTTAATCTGTCACCAACTTTGTAGAGGTGCAACTACTAATATAAATATAAGTTATGTTTATCCATTGTCATAGTTTCTGTAGGACTATATTGGACATGTTTTACTTAGTAGATGGGCATAATAACTCTAACTGCATTGTAAAATTAATAAATTTTTGAACATAAATCAATAGATAAAGTTTTAATCGGCTGTAAATGGATATCAGTTGATTGTGAAGCACTAACAACTGCATAGAGGAGCATCATTCTGAAGGTAAAATCAAGAAAATATTCTAATAAATATTTAAATTTTGTATTCATAAGAACTAAAGTAAATGATGAGGAGAAACCTGTGTATGTTTTTGTATAAGAATGTTGGTGACAGACAGCATGAAATCAACAAGTCTTAATTGATCTTTGAAAACAGACATCAGGAATTTTTTCTGCTAAACTATAATTGTATTAAAAACAAATGTCTCTTTTTGAGAAAACATAGTATATTAAAGAAAAAGCTCTTCTAGATTTCTACAAAGTTTTATATCAAATAGCCATAAGCAAAAAGCCCTATCCAATTGGTGAATATTTATTCTGTCAACTGCAATTCAAGTTGTAGAAGTTATACTTGGAAATAATTTTGACAAATGACTGCAGACCATCCCTCTTCAGATGATATTGATATTTATTGAATTGGAAGTATATCTCAAGATATAGAACAACTTTTATTTAAATTGTGTGATAGATTTTGTTGAATTCACCTTGACAAGGCAAGAGATGACAACAGAAATTGTTATTTAATTGTTTATATTTGATTTTGTGAGCAGAGGTACAGCATTTATAATATTCAAAATATTGAATATTTTTTTTTAAAATGATGTAAGTATAGGATGGAAATACTGTTGGAATATGCACAGTTGGTGTTCAAGCAAATTCCAAAAGAGTTCAGGGCACACATATCTGGACATATTGTATAATTCACAGGAAAACCCTTGCTACCAAACAAATGAGTCCAGCTTTGAAAATTGTGCTAACACAACATTTGTAACTGTCATGAATTATATAAAAATGAAGCTTTTAAAGTCAATACTTGAGTTCACTTTCTGTTGCTGGCAGGAGCAGTTCTTTGTTCCCTGGCTCCAGAAAGATGGGACTCATTATGCTTTCAAGATTTGAGTTTGTGGGGAAAAAATTTTGTCAAGATGTAGGTGAATATTTGTTTTATCATTTCATAACCTTTACAAGAAATTTTAAATCAGTTTCCACCCAAAGTATTTGAAATTATCAATCGTTTCATTCTATGCAAATGGCTGCCATTAAAAAAGGCAAAAGCCAGTACAAGAAATTCTTAGGATCATTTGAGCAAGATTAAAACTTAGAAAAAGATTTTAAAATGAAACCAAATAATTCAAAAAATAATAAAGTTACTAGAAATCCTAAGTTTAATGATAGGATTAATTGAGAATGGTTTAAAAGTCAAATTCCATTGAAAACATTGGGGGAAAAAAGCTTAAAAAGATAGACCTAAGAATTTTATGTTAGCATCAGATATTTATAAAGTAAAGCAAGTTTCCATGGCTGCAAACCAGTCAAGGAGGACAGGAAATAGACCAAAAAACAAACTAGATAAAAGTAATCATAAAACTATAGAAAAAAAGAAATCCCAGAGTTAATTCATTTATAAGAAAAAAGTTGCAATATCGTAGTGTTGAATCGGGGGTGGCCAAATGTGACAAAACAGTGCAGGAGGGGAAATTTATTTTAAAATGAATTTGATCTCAATTTTAGAATCAAACATTATAGATTATGTTTTAAGCTATCTCCCTGCATAAAAATTAAATTTTTCTGATGATTAGATCAAATGTTATTGGGCCATTTCTGATATGATTGGGACGCCACAAAAAAAATTAGAAAATTTTCAAATTGACACAGAATTATAATGAAGTGTTTCCTGAGTTAAAAAACAATGATTTAAAGATAAAAGTAAATTCAAATGATGTTACAGGCCCAAACAGAGATATTGAAGTCACAATTCATTCAATCTCTTTTAATCCAATAATTATTAGGAAATAATCCAAAGATTAACTACAAACTTTTAGACTACACAACTGAAACCTTGATTACTAATCAAAACCTGGATTTCAATTAAGATAAGCAGAATTCAAATAGGTTCAATACAAGAGTCCCAGTTGAAATCCTACTGCAATCAAGTCTACAACATGGTTACAGAAACTAGTTATTAGAACAGGTTGGTTGCCATCAATCTCTGCTATACAAGCAAACAATAAGCAAGAATCCTACAATGCTAATCACACTTTTCATAATCAGAATAACCAAGTAGAAATATATAGTCTAGATTATAATCCCTGGAGAATTTAGCAGTCAAATGAGCTGAACAAGTATTTAAAACCTTTGACATGTATCAAGAGTTGACAAGAGTACTTCAGTGTATAAAGTGATATGGTCAGATGGTATGTTCTCATGGTTCACAGGTAAGGTTAGCCATGGTTTTCAAGACTACAATAAATCAATGTACTTATCATCATGCATTTTGTAATCAAGGTATTTAATTCCATGTATTTTGTGATTAATCACCTATGTAATTTCTCTGCAGAATAGGTGGGCAGGTAGACTGAATATGGTCCCAGTGCTAACTTATATTAGTATTGTTATGTTTCTTGGTTAACAGTACATTTTGGGCAGGTAGACTGGACTTTTGGATTGAAAGTCACAGGGTTTTGCTTGAAGCTTTGGTCTTAGGGGTAAAGGCAATGGTTGTGAGGGGTTCATTGATCTGCCAGAGGGAATGGAAATCATTGTCACACCCAAGGAAGGGATGACCAGCACTGTTCTCATGATTCTCCTTGATTTGGTTAGTGTTCTGTATTGAATATATATGTATCTAACCCACTTGCGATCAGGGTCCTGAGGTGGATTAATCTTGTCCAAGGGGTGGATCTGGGGTCTCACAAAGTGAAGATTTGGTTGGTCCAGTCATGGATGGGGTCTGGGGGGAACTGTTTGAGGACCTGCTAATTGGGTTGATAGTCATTTCCCTCACATGGATTATTGCCTTAAATGGAAGGTTGCACCTCCTTGATTGACTGTTTTTGCTTCTCTTTTTTGTGCCTTCCCTGATGTTTAAACTTGGGAATCATTTGTTTTTTAGATACTGGTAAAACCTAATTTATTGTGTACGGAGGTTGGTCTGCTTTGAGCCACCTACCAGCTGTATAACATCAGTGTAACATTGCAATCTCTTTGGCCCACTGGGTCAGGCTCCTCAGTCTCTGGGGCAGAGGCAATGGTCATGAGAGATTCATTAATCTGTGGGAGTGGATGGCAATCATCATTCACACCCAGAAAGGAAATAACTAGGCATGGTTCTCACAGCCCTTTTTGACTCAGTTACTGTTCAGGATTGGCTGAACCAACATGACACCCAGATAATCAAACCCACTTACAGGGGGCCCAATGCAGATAGGAGGTCTAGGTTCTTGATAAGTGGAGTTCTGGATGGTCTGGGAATGGATGGGGTTGGAGAGGAGAGTTTGGGAACCTGCCAATCAAGTTGAGTGTTGTTTCTCCAGCATAGATTTTGCCTTGAATGAATGAAGCATCCCCTTGATTGATTGTCATTTGATCAAAGTTATAATACCTGTAACATTTAATTTATTGTGTAAGGTGGTTAGACTGCTTTGAGCCACTGCCAATTGTATACAGTATTATTTTTCTGAACTTATTCATTCATCCTTGTTACTGGTATATGAATAAAATTTAGGGTTTTTTTGAAAGATAATCAATCTACAACCTTGCATAGCTATGTACACATTTGAATTGCAAGTCAATGTTGACTATATTATTCATATATTATTGATGTAATGTTGTTTGTTGCTTAATAAGGGTTTGTTTTGAAACATGAAGTCAATAGTTTTTACTGCACTTTGGAAATAGACATATCTAGAACATTTTGCATTATCTTTTTATTATAAAACCAGACAGTTATCAGGTAGCAAATTTTTACAATGTATTCCAGAATTAAGAGATGAAATTGCATTATTTTTGGAAGAGAAAAACAATAAGGTAGATATATTTTGGGATAACTTATTTATTATGAAATTGAACTACTTTGTGGATGTATTTGGAAACTAAATAATAATTTTCAACTCCAAGGATGAACTACAAAGTGAATTCTTTTTGTAAACATTGGTATTATGGAACTTAAATGTAAAGCAAAAAAAACTCAAAATGTTTAAATGTAAAGGAATACCTTAACACCCAAACAGTGGATGAGGAACACATTAAAGTTTTATTTGCAACAATTGATAATTATTTAACCATGTTAACTCAAAGTTTTAAAAAGACATTTTATAACCAATGAAAATTTCAATAGTGAGAAATGAGTGGGTCAGAGGTCCATTTCAGAATACAACTGAAGACCTTCATTTGCAGAACAATGACAATTTAGAGACTTCATACAAACTGGCAAAATTAAAAGGCAATTCAATAATAAGCAATTGTTTGAATTTTGACCAAGATTGCATGATCAATTATCTGCAGTGAATGTACAAATGATACATATACTTTTACCTTTTCTTAAGTCTTACTTTTGCAGAATGAGATTTTCTGCAGTAGCTTCATTGAAGACAAAATATAAATCTCAACTAAACATATAAAAAGAATACAGTTCAAATATAATGATATTTTTATGAAAAGCTTTGCTCTGCAAGATAGGCTCAAGGAAGCAATTAATTTGTAACATTTTAAATAATATCAAAGAATATTTTGTCTTACTTATATGTATTTATTTGTTTTTAAAGGTGACATGTTAATTTTATATTAACAGAATATATTTTTTCTTATGTTTGGTCTCAACCTACTTATATGTATTTATTTGTTTTTAAAGGTGACATGTTAATTTTATATTAACATAATCTACTTTTTCTTATGTTTGGTCTCAACCATTTTTCTTCAATTTGTTTTTCTATTTTTCATGTCTTTTTACCTGCATTTTATTATTTTGTGCCACCTAGAGAGAATGCCCCATGGAGTTAAAATATCAAAGGGAATAAAATAATGGGTATGGTGATAAGAATGGATATATTGAAGAAATTGATGACTTGGATATCCAAAAAGAATGGACAGCTTTTGAAAAATTTTGGTCAGCGAGTGAATTTAAGCATTGAAATTTTAACAAATATATTTGAGGAGCAATACACATTTTTTAGAAATAATATATTTTACACAATAAACTATGTATTAGTAAATAAAGTGGGGATGAATAAAATACAGAAAATAAAAGTGTTTAATAATTAAGAGAGACTAACTAATAGTGATCGTAATTTCTTTATAATATAATAAAACTGGTTAATAAGGTGATAGAAAATAATAACTAAAATAGAAAGGATAGTATTCATTGAAAAACAGGAAATGAATAAAATACAGAAAAATAATCTATTTGATAATGAAGAGAGAGAGAGTATGTAAGAGTGATCATAATTTTTTTATAATATAATAAAAATGGTTAATAAAGTGATGGAAAATAATAACTAGACTAGAAAGGATAGTAAAAGATGTGAATGTAGAGTGAATAATAAGAATAAGTTAGAAGAATATAAAACAAAAAGATGTGGATGTAGAGTGAATAATAAGAATAAGAAGAATATAAAACAAAATAACAGAAATTATGGAAGAGTTTGTTGGGGATGAATATAAGAACAGATGTGATAAAGTAGAAAAGTGGCAAATAGGGTTTTAGGTGAGAATTAATAAAAGTGTAAAAGAGAGGAGGAAAGTATGGAGAGAATATAAGTGTGCTATTAAAAAGAAAGATAATGAAAAAGACATTAATATTAAAAATGAAAACTATTTTTATCTAAAATAGTTAATTATAGAGAGAAACTGATATTGAATAGTAAATTATTGGAGGATATTAATAAAAGTAAAACAAGTGGAGGTAGAAATATTTTGAAAATATATTAAAAAAAGGAATGTAGGGAAGAAAAAAATAGTATTACTAAATGGTCATGAGAAAGAGTGTAACTCTAGAGAAAAATTAGATACAATCTTAAATAAGTATATAATGGATATAGAAAAGATGTTGGATGTCAAGGATAGTAATAACAAACATAAAAGCATATAGTAATGAAAATATTAGTTTTACAGGAAATAAATTGAACGAAGCAGTGAATAAATCGAAAAATGGAAAGGCAAAGGTTTAGATGGATTGGCGCAGAGATAGTGATGAATTTGTAAAGTATGGAAAAATTAAATCTATTATCATGTTTTATTAAGGTGGTAAATACAAGAGTGAGGCTATTAGTTAAAAGAAAGAATAAGGATGATAGAAAGATAAACAATTATAGAATGGTAGCAGTAACATTGGAGTTATATATAGTTTTTGCATATACAGTGGCAGGAAGAGTAGCAAAATGGATGGTAGAAAATAATATAGTGAGAAAAATGCAAGGAGGTTTTAGAATGAATAGGCACATAGGAGATAGTTTATTTGAAGTTACACAACTTATAGATATGAATAGGAATACAGATAAGACATTATATATGGTCTTTATCAATATAGGAAAGACATATGATAGAATAAATAGAAATAGATTTTGGGTAAGTTTAGTATATTTTGGAATGAATGGAGATTTAGCACATCTTATTAAGAGATAATATGAATACAATTATACTATACATATCAATTTAGCAATATAGAATCAGAGTTTAAAATGGGGTGGAACTAAGATAAGGATGCCCAATGTCACTATTTTCTTTTTGTTATATTTGAGAGAAATGGAGAGGGCATAGATATAATAGGAAGAGGGGTAGAGATATCATTAATATATGGCAAAGAAGTGTATACATTATCTGGTATTTTATTTGCTGGTGATATTTTCCTGTGAACAGAAAGTAGGAACGAAATGGAAGTTGTGCTGAAGACTTGTCCAAGAGTGGGTAAAAAGATGGTGATCAAATTTAGTGAAGAAAAATCAAAAGTAATGATAATGGCATGTTAGGTTACTTAGAAAAGGTACAAAAATAAGTAGGAAGACATTGAATTAGATACCAAGGTGTGGACAGCAATGGAGGTGATTCAAGGATAAATGGGATGATCAAGTTTTTATATGAGAGATGCAAAAAGCAAAATGGAAATGTTTGGTAGATTGCAATTTATAGAAAGTAAAAAAATAGGCAAAATAGTATTTAATTAGGTTTATGGGTAAAGAACAGGCAATAGTATGTGTGAGAAAGGTAATATGTATGCAGAATATTTGGATAAAGTCTTTATCTCAGTATACTTTTACAAGAGATAGGATGTATGTGTAAGGAAGTTTGTTAAATGTTATAGTAGCAAAGAATGGGATAGAAGAAAGATGCATTAATAAAAAATAAAGATATGGAGAAATGGAGGACTAGTAAGGAGAGAATAAATAATGTATATATATATATATATATATATATATATATATATATATATATATATAGAGAGAGAGAGAGAGAGAGAGAGAGAGAGAGTTTGAGAGAGAGAGAAGGAAAAAGAATATTGGATGTGAGTTGACTTATAGTAGCAAGAAAAATAGTCTAGTGCTTAAGGCTTGAACAGGATTGTTAGCAACAAGAAAATATACATATAAATGAAGAAATGTGAGTGATTTCATCTGCAAGTTATGTAAGAAAGAAATGGAAACCATTAGGTATCTGCTAATTGAATGTAAATGCTTACAAGCAGAAAGGGTGCAAATAATGAAGTTGTGGAAGAATAACTAAACTAAGTGATTATATAGAAAGTGGGTTCTTGGTCTTTATGCAGCATTTGGAAAAAGGTAAGGGTGGATGTGGATTTAAACATCATGGAGCAAACAAAGATGATGTGGAAATGGGATGGAGCAGGATAGAAAGGAATATGGGAAAAACATATGATTGGGAAAGAAAAGGGAATGGTTAAACTTTTTTCTCAGCATAGTCGCTAAGAGATGCCTGACTTCGATATAGGAGTATACACATCACATCACATGTAAAACATTCAAGTTATATCTCTCCCTTTTTTTCTAACTACCACAAATGAATTTGAAATGTATATTTTCATTTCAACAGTACATATTTAAAAAAATCTTAGTATTAAAATCTGTTAATATTAATTAATATTTTTCCCATAACTTTAATATTTACAATTTATTTCTAAATTTAATGCTGATAAACATTTTTAAAACTATTTTTGGAAAATGCATATTGTTATAATATATTAAATCTACATACTGTTCACACATATGTTACTTTTCTGTTGATAAATTATTATAAATAGTGGCATGGGTATATAAATATTTTTATCATTACCATCATAAATAGTTTATCTGTAATTTATTATTATTTGATAAATATATATGTAAAATATGCATCAACTTAATTTATGAAATCATATCAATGTGTTTATACAGCATCTAGGATATGTAATGAAGTCAATTTAAAACAAATTTACTATTTATTTTCAGAAATTTGTTAACATAGACTGACATTTGTGTGAGAATATTTTATTTATCTAAACCCATCATCATTTCTTGTGATGTTGATTTTATATCTTTTATATTTTAAATTTTAATTAAATTAAATTCATGTATCAACTATATTCTTTTCTTAAATATATTCTATACCAATTAGTGCGTTTTTATCCATGTGAATCTTAAACAATCTGTAAATATAAGCATTGAGTAGATATAGGAAAGAAAACCAATTTATGACGAAACCAGCCCATCTAAATCACTGTTATGTGAAAAACAAAGCAAATGCTTGACATCACAACATAACTCTTCACAGACAATTAACTGAAAAGTGTTGCATGAAGATGTAAAGGTAAGAGCATCATTCTAAATCCTTTATCTTCAGATATATTCTAATACTAGAATATATATATATATATATATATATATATATAACTGGAGCCACAACATATAGCCGTATATACATATATGGATTTTCCAGTTTGATCCTTGATCTCACATGAGTTAAATATTATTATAGTGATAAGCTCCCATTACTATATATATTACAAATGACTGGAACTGAGATTTTAAACTCCCCATAGCTATTGATAGCAAATCTTCAAACTTTAGTGGACAAACTTCAATCTTCTCCTCTGTTCAACTTTTTAGCCATCCTTATCATGGAAAATCCAAAGAGGAAATGCTCAAAGCCCTTAATGATGCCAATATTATTGTCATATCTATGTATAAGATGGATTGGATAGCTATTGAAAGTTTGAAAGTCTGAGTTCAAGTCCCTTATAATTACACTGTAAGTTTAGTATAGACAACATACTTGTATTAAAATATTATATGTATTATATACACACATATAGAAGGCTATGAAAAGAAATTTACTTTAAAAATAATGAATATTATTTGATTCCTCTTTGAGGAACTACAGAAACTCAGCAGATTAAATTATTAATAACAAATATCTACATTCTTCTTTTGCAACTGTTATTATTATATGAATAAACACACATAAAACAACATGAATGGATTGCTCATTTACATGCATCAGTCTGGGTGGTGAGTTTATTGGCTTTTTCTTTCTGAATATAAGATCAATAAAAAACATTGACATTCTTATTAGTAGTCTGATAGTTCTTAATTGAAATGTCAGTTCAGTTTCTTGAAGGTAGGAATAATGTGTGTATAAATAAACTTTTTATATATATGTTTACATTCATAAGAGAAAAAATAAATTATAGACTTAAAATCACAATCAAATAATAGCTAGTGGTTAAAGATAGAAAATGCTAAGAATAACTTGATTACAGATACAGATTGTGATATGGCAACAATCTATTATTTGAGTACTTACAATTGTAGATCATTTCCATGTTAGAAAACTGAAACAAATTGGAAGAACTGCAAAATTTAAAGAAAATATTTTTTTGACATTTTGATGTTAGGAAAATGAAGGAAAATATAATTGATTTACAAACTGAATATGTATTTTGGTACAGAGAACAAATTTTGAAAATACACATGAAATGGGATTCATCATAAAGAAAATTAAAAAAAAAAACCATTGTGAAGGTTTATGATATAACAGAGAAATTGACAAAATTGAATACTTAATAGAGATAATTTGATTTATGCCCAACAATTTTTAATTGTGATGAAAAAGTGGGCATTTTTTATATGTGTATGCAATAGACTATTGATCAGACCAAACAACATTTTAAAATTGTTATTGATAAACGATTGAAAGATGAAATTAATGTGGATACCATAGTGATGATAGAACTGAGAGAGGACACAGACATGGAATTTTCAAAAACTATATATTATTAATTCCTTTATTTTTTTAGAAAAGTGCAAATGGAAATGAACATGGTGGCATCCAAATGAATTTTAACAGAATAGAATTATATATTAATTAATAGAAACTATGTACTTTGAGATTGTAATGTTTTTTAAACATTCAACACTGAATGTAGTCATTCACCAGTAAGATATAAGATATGTATTAAAGTAAAACAAAAAGAACAATGCCTTCACAAGTCATAGTAAACAATGGATGATAGAAAATTAGTGTTTCAAAATCTGTATCCTGTGCATAACACTGGATCACTTTCTAACCTATGATTTTCATCAGTGAGAATAATGCACCTACACTACTGAATCTAATTCATCCTCTAGCAGTAACTATTTATCTTTTAATTAACAATAAAACTGCCAGCCCAAATTGAAAATGCAATTGTATTTTCAATCCAAAATAATTTGCTTGTATAGTCATACAGATCTGAATCCAGTTCAGTATTTGTTTTTTCAATGTCTTTGGTTTTTAATGACCATAGACACTAATGTCCTTTGGGTGACACTATAACATCACATACCTCCATTTCCTATGTTTACACAGTCTGTTAACATAGTAGCAATTTTCTCCATACAATATTGTCATGTAGCATGGCTATCATTGATATGAAGCCTTAAATCTGAAAGCACTATACTTACAACTTTGGATCGAATGCTTCTCTCCAGCTTCCATCTTTTATCTTTTTAACTAACTAGAAAGCCATGAGCACAAGCTGAAAACACAATGATGATTCCAATCCAAGTGAATTTGGTTGTAAAGTTGAGCAGATATGTACCCATGTTATTATCTATATATTTTGGATACTTTGGTTTTTTTAATAACCACAGTGATCTAGTTCTGTTGTTTAAGTTATTAATATTAAATAACCATAACATCATGTGATTGCCATTCTTAAGCTGCTTGGAATGAAACATTATTGTAGTTTAGTTTGGGTGCATAGAATTATAATTAACTAAAAAAGTAAAAGATAGATGCTGAAGGATAAGTTTAATCCAAAGATCTAAATGCAGTGCCCTCAGATCTAAGGCTAATCACTAATGAAACTATTGGGATAAAAACTAGTCTCAGGATATTAATCAGTAGGCACTAGATGGGGATATTTATGCTCTAACTTTCTAGCAACCATTGATTATTATGGCTTAATGAATATGATTATATTATATGGAGAAAGTTACCAATCATGTGAAGAAAGATGTTTAAGATTTTAGTGCATTGGTTCAATTCAACAAAATCTATATCATAACAACTATTTAATGTAGTTTGTGCAAATTTGTACAATATATTTTCATTTAAACCTTAAACAATTCAATCCACATTTAAAAATAAGCTTCAAGCAAACAAGAGTATCTAATAAAATGCAAAGAAATTGAAATATGATAACTAGATGAAAGGTATTTACCAAAATATTTCTGTTATATATCTAAAGAACCTGGATGTTACACTGTTGTTGCCTTTAATTTACTATTCTCAAAGAAAAGGTTTACTTTAAGGGCATTCATTTTTTCTTGGTACGATGCATCACTTACATCACCACCTATGAAAATGGACATGGTATTAAAATTTTTTCAAGTATTTGAATAAATTATAAAGCCATTATCAGACTTTAAAGCAGAATTTGATAGATTTACCACAAATCCACCTTCATTTGTTTATATTAAAAAAAAAAAACAAAGTAAAAAAGAATTATTTCATTTTCTAAAAAAAAAATTTACACTAATATTGTTGATAATGTTTACATACCTTGTTCTTATTTACAAGTGAGGTTTTAATTATTTGAAAAAATCAAAGGTAATACTTTAGAATACTATTTGTTTACAGAATTAAATTAAAAATAAATCCAATCCCATTTACCAAGACTTCATATAAATTAAAGATTTTATATAGTAAGTGAAATGTTGAGCATTTTCAATAACTCTCAATCAAAATTTTAAAAGAGTTAATATTTTGTTTAGAGTAAGAAAATGGAAGTGAAACAATATTTATTTTATTATTTAAATATTTGGTTGTAGTTTGCTAGACAAAAACGCCATTCGTTGGTGCCATTATGTGAACATTGCCAGGCCATCTATTTTAATCATTTTGTGGTGTTTTTTTTTTTCTTTTTTTTTTTCATGTGTCATAGCATCGGCCGGGACGCGAACCCACACCCGTCTGCAACCAACTACTTGCTTACAAGGCGGGTGTGATGACCTCTCGGCTAACAATGCTTGACGTGGTGTTTTTTGTTGTCAAAAAAAAAAATACAAAAATCGTGTTTTTTAACATTTTTTAAAGTAACATAAACAAATTAAATGAAATGAAACCAACAAACTAAAATAAAATCAACAAATTTCAATTTGATTACATTTTTTTTTGTGTTAGGCTTTTTTTTTAAAAAAAAATAATCATAACAAAAATAAGTTTTTACATTTTCATTTTTACATAGAAACAGCAAATAGTAAAATGGTTTTAAAGTTATTCTACTTTTAGTTTTAACATGCTATTTGTTTTAAAAAAACAATTTCAATTTTTTTAGCCTTTTTTTGTGTTACACCATTTTTTTTGTTTGTTTAAAAATCAATAATTCCAACAAAAAGTAAAAGTTCTTAGTCTTTGTTTTACATTTTCATTTTTACAGAGAAACAGCAACAAATACTAAAATGGCTTTAAACTTATTAAGCTTTTTTTTTAACATGCTTTTTGTTTTAACAAAAAAAAATTGCAATTTTATTACTGTTTTTTTTTTTTGTGATACCAGCTAATTTTTGTTTAAAAAATAATGGCAACAAAAAGTAAAACTTGTAAGCCTTTCTTTTTTAAACTATAAACAACAACAACAAATTAAAAAAAGTATAATATACTTCTTGAGTTTTTAAAAACCAGTTGATAACTTTTGAAGCTTTTTTACAATAACAACAATCAAAATGAAAGAGCAACAACTTTAAAAACTATTACCCAAATAACCAATGAATACTTTAAACTGTTTTTTCTTTTAAAAAAAGAACTACAACAACAAATCTTAAATATCTTCCAAATACATGAACAATTTCAAACAGTATTTGTAAAAAGAAAATTCTTGTTAGGTAAACATTAAAAAATGAAAACAATTATAAAAATAAACAAGCCAAAAGAAGAAGAACAACAACTACTACTAAAAATATTCAAAATCACTTCTATTTATATGAACAACTTCAAACACTATTTGTAAAATCCTACTGGGAGTGTCATGTCAAAGACATCTCTGAAAGGATGGCCAGGAAAACATCTTCATCCTTGTGGAGACATCACCACATACATTCTGCAAGGTAGTTGGGCAGAAATTGATGGTGAGTTTCACATTGTTTCCTATTTTTCCACTTTAAAAGGCCCCAAAGATGCTCGATAGTTTGTGTGTGAGCGCCTGTGGAAGGTTCCACAAAGTTGTAGGTATGATTCACTGTCAGATGATGGAATCCTGATGCCCCAAGATCAGCAGACTTATAACCCTTCCAACAGTCCAAGAAGATAGATGATCCAGACTTGACATTGTCTTTCAGGGCCTGCAAAAGTGTGGATGTAGATTGGCAAGGAACACATTTCATGAAACATTCACATGTCTCATGGCACACACCCCCCAAAAATACACTGTTGAGGTAGTACTCTTCCTTGATGGTTTTTCCTCCTGCTAAAGAGAGTTTCAACCATCTCAAATGTCAAACTGGGCCTGCCGATTTGACAGCACAGTTGAGCTGCCAAACTCTCAGAAACACAGCTCTCACAGGCCATTGGTCCAATGTAAAATGGCATTTCTGCCAATTGACAGTTTTGTCTGGATGGCTTGGGCACCCAGTTGTTCAGGGCTTCAGTAATGTGTAACATATACAGCTTGAACCAACAATATTTTGGAGCTGTCAAACCAACTCATCTTTTGAACGGAACATGTTCGCTTGCATGAATGCAATGGACAGTGAAATTGAGCAGTTCCTTTAGAACAAAATAACTTCATTGCTAATCCACAATTGCATTTCTTTGAATGTGGCAGCACATTGATTCATTGCAAATATGACACAGCATCTGATTCTGTTGTTGGTAAATCACAGAATCAAACAAGATGTGGGATTTCTAAACCATTTTGTTGGTCTGATGGAATGTTATGGACAGTACATTACTTGACGCATTATCTAATTCAAACTATCTTCACACATCTGGACAAGATTTTGCCACTTAAAACTTCAATACAGAATTGTGTAGTCAGATAATTATTACTTAAGAAAATCACAATACTTCAATACTAAAATAAAAAGTTAAATAAAAAAAACAATTTTCATATAATTCAAATACACACACCCTCACACAAAGCCATAAAAATGTATGAGTATCAGAATTTTCAAAAATTATTTACTGCGATGCAACAAAGTGGCCTGCAATCTGTAACACAACATAAACATTGTATTATAGTAAGCACAAGTTTGAACATGCTGTACTGCAATGCGACAAAGTGGTCTGCAATCTGTAACATAACAAAAATGTTGTTTTATAATAAATGTAGGTTTAACATGCTGTCGGCCATGGAAATGGCATTTTTATATGCTTTAGCATATAAACAGTGTCCTTAAGCAGCATCTTTGTCTAGCAAACTACAAACAAATATTTTTATCTGCAATTACAACAATAAAACATTAACTAAAATTATTATTCTGATTAAGTATTTCAGTTTATTACTTTTTATCTATATTCGTAAAGTTGACTTTTTTTAAAGAATGATATTTTTTATTTCTAAGAAATACAAAATTTGTGAATTAATAAGTAACACTAAAGAGGAATTTGTTAAAATAAAAGCTGGAAATTTAATTCAAATGATTTCATCAAATTATGATAAAATATAAAGCTGTAATAGGAATAAATATTTTACTAATTTTGATATCTCACTAAAAGATCTAGCCAATGGGTTTTTGTAAAACAATTGTTTCATCAATAGCAACACCATTCTTTAGTTTACTGTAAACTCCACTGATAAAAATCTAAAAAAAATGTTCATAGATTTTATTTATAAATACAAAGTTTAAGATAGTGAGATTTTAAAGCAGAAATATCATCATGATTTAGTCCTCTTAAAAATATATCCTTTAAATTTTGATGTAAATTAAACAAAGGTAAACAATAATTACAAAGTATAACTAAACTATTCGACAGTCATGGTTAAAAACATGATGGACTTTGACGGACTTTCCATCATTCAAATCCCGGCAATTTTAGAGCTACGGTAAAGATTTTATGGTCATTCAAGAGATTAATGTGATGTGATGTGATGTATTATGGCTTCTCCTTAAACGAAGTCAAGAATATCTCAGCAATTATGCCCAGATAAACCTGTTAGCCACTTTATTTTACATTCCCCACTCTAAATTTACCCATAATCTACTCTATCCCATTTCCACAATATAATTTTTGTCAAATCTATAACCTTTATATCTAAATCCCCCTTATCTTTTCCCAAATCCAGCATAAAAAACAATAATTCACTTTCTGTATAAAAAGTTCTGTAAGATGCTGCCCTCTTGTGAATTATTTTACAAGTAAAAATCAATAAACCTGTCAGTTAAGGTCAAACAAAGAAAGGAGGTGGACTTATCTTACATCTGATTGGTTAATAAATTGCTACAACAAAGAAAATCTCTTGTCAATAACGAAATCGCTCCAAGTTTTTTTGTTTTATTTCGAAAGCGATAAACGAATGTTTTAGACCATTCGAAAAGGTTTTTTTGACATATTATAAATTATTTTGATAAAACGTGCTAAAAATAAAATTATTTTAGAAAAATAGTGAAGAGTTTAGCAAAAATTATTTATTTTTAAGAACTGTAAAAAAATAACTGATGTCACAACACTTTTTAATTGGTTAATAATGTTCGTTTAAAGATTTGCATTATTGAATTTTTTAAAATTATAAAAAACTATTTATTTTTGAAAAACCTTTTGTTAACTTTAATAACATGACAAATTATTAATATACTTTTTACAAACGAAACTAAAGTGAATATAATATTAAAAGATGAATATATTTTGACAATTGAGTTTGTAACTTGACCAATTAAACGTTTAGAGATTTTTCTTCATTCAGCCAATAAACAAATCAGTGATTAATGAGTTAATTGATAATATTTTTATGATAAACGTAATTAATATTAATTAATCAGTTGTTTTAAACCATATCTTTGGATTAATTTACCATAACATTTAAATGCTTAATATTTAAGATGGCTATCAATGATGATTCTATATGTTACATTATTATTGATCTTATGTTTGATGTTTTCAAATTGAGAATTTTGTATATTATATTGGGATGTTAACATTAGACTTTGCAGCATGATGGAGAACTATGTTGCAAATTGTGCTGAAGCAGTTTATTGGCTGCCTGTTTTAATGAAACATAAAATTAGTAATATTTTACTACCAATAAATTTATTGGTTATTCGAAGTAATTAAATTGTATTTTATTATAAGCTTATTTGTTTAGGAATATTATGGATATTTATGTATTAACAAAACATCACTATTCATGAACAATTCAACTACTTTATTAGTTTTTCTTTCTTTTTTTAATAATAATTGAAACAAATATTTTTATGGATATTAAAAAAGATTGTTAAATAGACTTTTAAAATCTAAAACAACAGAAAACTTAATACCATGTAAGACATCAAATCTCACAGAAAGGCAATAATCATTATTTGAAAAAAACAAAAAGAAATAATCAAAGAAACACATCCAAAATATCTATAAAGCACTTCAATATAATTATTACCATTAATAGTGAATACTTTACAATCTCATATATGTTTGTTTTACATTGTGTAGCAAATTTGTATGAAATCTAAAACTAATTTATACAATAACATAGCCAATGGATAATCTATCCAAGTCTAATTACATCTATATGTTGCCTTTTTTTTTTTTTTTTTGCTTTTTTAGCAAATGTTTCATGACATAAATCAACTAATTTTTATTTTGACTTTTGCACAAATTTTTTTTAAAAATGAGAGTAAATCTAAAATTGATGAAATTTGAAACCTTCGTAATAAAGAAAGGTAATCATGTAATTTTATTGGTAAAATACTTCATACTGCAATAATATTACTTTTAATGTGCCTCTAGACTCGTCTGGTTAACATATATAAACTGGATTCTTCAATCTCTAGCAAAATAGATAGACATATCTTTACAGAACACAATTAAATGATACATCTTGTGATAATGAGATGTTTACCTAAAGGAAGAAAGGTTTGTTTCTTTATAAGATTCTGAGATTCGTCTCATTTAAACCTGATTCCAGATTAATAAATAAATGGCAGGCCGATATACTTCTAGTTATGACACAATAGCTTCCTGCTATGATAAAAATAATATGACAATCATATGTTATTCGAATTGTACAAACTGTCACAATATATTTGAGCTTAAACTTAAATCATCCATACTTTCATTTTATTCTTAAATTGATGGAAAAATTAAAAAAACAAAGACTTATCAAAATAAAACAAATTTTTATATCTACTTGTTTAATGTCAAAATGCGTCTAGAATATTTGTATGTTTTTCTCTTCTTATCAAGTACATTATAAAATAAGTCATCTAGTTTTTATTTTGACTTTTGGAAAAATTATTGTAATAAATATAGGCAATCCTTTGAACCAATGCTTATATTTCATCTTTTCTACGTTAAATCGACATATCCTGCTGCAAAAACTTATTGTATCACTTTTAAATCACAAATATAAAATTATAAAAATATTTGCCGTGAGTTATTTTTTTGGACTAACTTTGGCAGACATCTTAGATCAAATATTTGGTAATTATAAAAAAGTTCTATAAAGCTAAGAAGAAGAAAAAAACAGCACTTTTATTTATTTTAATTTTCACTTTATCAATCCCTGACTATATTTGATATTTGTGATATTGTACATTCATCAGAATATTATCTAAAATATAAAGAAGCTAGTCAAATCTAAAGTAGTTCATTAGATATTGCTTTGATAAATTTGGTGACAGAATAATTTTAATGTTTAACTACTATGTTTTTTTTGCATTTAAGTTTAAAGGCTGTTTTAGCAAATGATGTTGTGATTGATGAAACTACTTGTAGAGTGGAGGTACATCACTTTGCCATGTTGCAATATGGGTTCCAATCCAGGTCAACATCATTTAAAAATTTCCTATGATTTAATAAGTTCAATCACTTTCCAAAAATCCAGATGACTGACCAAGAAATAACAGGTAATGGTTTGAAAATGCATACCTACTATTCTTATGAAAATACTAAAATGAATATAAAAAAGAATTCTTAATCATTGTCAAGTGGAAATTGAAGTCAGGTTAATGGGATTTTTATCATTTCTTTTATTAGAGATTAATAAATACATCGCTACACTTATTAATCAGCTGTTTACTTTTAACTATTTTGAACAGGAGCAGTCGATTCTGCATATTAATTTATTTTTTTAATATATATATAAACAAATATAAAGTACTTTAAAACATAGCCTAAGAATATATTAATAATTTTTAATAGTCATTCATTAGACTAGAGATTATCCAATAATGAATAATATTTCTGGAGTGTAATTTTTGCTGCACTTCTCTCACACAAGATAGGGACAGGTTTCTATGCACTTTTAACACCTTGTGAAGGGATGTAATCATAAGAATATGAACAAAGATATGAAACATTTCAGGTTGAACCAGTACTCATCAGTTAGCTCAGACCACAATCTTTTACACATATCTTTTTTATTATTTAGTAGATAGATAGATAGATAGATAGATAGATAGATAGATAGATAGATAGATAGATAGATAGATAGATAGATGGATGGATGGATGGATGGATAGATAGATAGATGGATGGATGGATGGATGGATGGATGGATGGATGGATAGATAGATAGATAGATAGATAGATGGATGGATGGATGGATGGATGGATGGATGGATAGATAGATAGATAGATAGATAGATAGATAGATAGATAGATAGATAGATAGATAGATAGATAGCAAATTATTACAATTTATTTGATAAATGTTAAATATACTACCCTCACAACTTTGTCATAAATCTCTTAATGAAAGTACATTAATATTTTTTATTAGTCATTCATTATACTAGAGATTATCCAATAATGAATAATATTTCTGTAGTATCATTTCCACCACAACACTTTCACACAAGGTTTCTGTCCACTTTCAGCACCTTGTGGAGAGATGTAATCATAAACATATGACAAAAGACATGAAAGAAAGATCTATAATTCCCATGATGTCTAAAAATAGATTTAGGTTATCGAATAGTAAAGATTTTCAGATAACGATAAATAGCATTTCATCATTATTGTCATGAATGCTAGTTTACTGCTTATAAATTCAATGTTTATTTTTTTTAAAAGAAACTTTAAGATGAAGCAGATATATGATAGGGTGGGTGGGGGTGAGCATTCACGTATATGTGTACAGATGTATAATGTTCATTTAAATATAATTTGTCAGATTAAATAATGACTAAGTTTTCGACAGGTATTGATAAAAAGCCAGTAATTTTTATTTCAATAAAAAAAATTCCATTGAGTCAGAAAGTTAAAAGATAATCCTGTCAACGAATTTGGAGAGCTCATGTAATATTTACATGGCTAAATGCGTTTGTAATAGAGGGAAAAAGCAGCGCTGTAACATGATTGTTATTTAATCGCGAAAAAATAAAATTTATAGATTTCTTGACCTTTAATTGACAACAGGCAGCTCTCTTATTAATGAACACTATAAACCATTTTCTACCTCTTATTTAATCGCTAACATAAAGAGTAAATTTTATTTATATTTATTAGCTTTCATTTACTGCCAACAAAAGCTTATTTCTCAATTTCACTAGATTTCATCTCTCCATGGAATTACATTAATTTCTTTAGAGATGAGTGGTTATATATTAAGCATTTTTGATTACAGTTCAAGACTTGTCTTTTTTTGTTGTTGTTAATTTTTGTGTTAATTTTACATGATAGTTGAGTGTTTATTTTTTAATTTAATTTTCTATACTTGAAATGTAAGGAGAACATTTAAAAGCAGTAATTAGCAGCAGCTTCTGCACATGCATATGACATATCACATCAAAAAAAAGTAATAGAAAGTTAAATAATAATAATAATAATAACAAGAACAATAATAATAATAACAACAACAAGAATAATAATAATAATAACAATAATAACAACAACAATAATAATAACAACAACAACGACGAAGACGACTATGACAAAAACAACAACAATGATAATAATAATAATAATAATAATAATAATGAAAACAATCAATATTTCATGTATTTAGACTATATTTGATATTATCTTCATAACATAGTTGAAGTTTGCATCTTCTATTAAAAACATACTTTAAATCGTTAAAAAAACATTTCTAAAGAAAATATTATACTATTCATTAATTTTATGTAAGAAATTCAATGATAATGAGATTTTACAATAATAAACACTATAGTATCACATCCATAAATCTGATGAATATTTTTATTGTTCTTATGATTTTTTAATAGCAATTTGTTTATAAAAAAATGTAATTCATTTATAAAAGCCTAGATATTTTTCAGAATTGATGAATTCGGATAACTACATTTCTGTTTTCCAATAATTGGTTCTTTAAAACCCTATTAGTTGACAATATAAAGCAATGCTGGGATAACTAATTGACAAATTTAAACTTCAACTTATTTTACATAAATGAAATATTAATACATTGTACAGGCTTGAACCTGCATTTATATATAAATAAGCATTTATTTTATGTAGCGTATGTTTACAATTGTATTACATTCAAATATCAGCCTTTCGAGCTAATTGTGCATATGCTTTTGCGAGTGTTAATAATAATAAATAAATACCTTCTCTCCAATACAAGATATAGTATTTATGCAGGAATAAAATGAATCCACTTATTCCTATGACTCAAATGCTTATATATGAGCAAATCTGAAGTACTGGCAAGGAAAGCGTGAGGATGGAGCAGTCACTTTAAATTACTATATACGATGTCTGAATGAATGACGGTGAAATTGTCTAGAATTTACTAAATGTCATTCCAACTAAAACTTAATCATATGTAAATAAGCATTTATTTTATATAGCGTATGTTTACAATTGTATTACATTCAAATATCAGCCTTTCAAGCTATATAAAATAAATCCTTATTTACATATGATTAGGTTTCAGTTGGAATGACGTTTAGTAAATTCTAGACAATTTCACCACCGTCATTCATTCAGACATCGTATATAGTAATTTAAAGTGACTGTTCCATCCTCACGCTTTCCTTGCCAGTATTTCAGATTTGCTCATTTATAAGCATTTAAGTCGGAGGAATAAGTGGATTCATTTTATTCCTGCATAAATACTATATCTTGTATTGGAGAGAAAGTATTCATTTATTATTATTAACACTTGCAAAAGAATATGCACAATTAGCTTGAAAGGATGATATTTGAATGTAATACTGCATTTATATATGTATTATTTGCTGGATTCAAACTCATACTTTAACACAACCTACTACTCTCAGTGCCATCTCATATTGCTGACCTACCTGATCACACACATTATTTAACTTTTCAACATGTGTGTTATCAGATGGGTCAGAAATATGAGATGACACTGAGAGTAGTAGGTCATGTGAAAGTCTGAGTTCAAATCCTGCATAAATAAAATATGTATATAATTAAAAAATACAATGGAAGATTTAAAAATGAAATATTCACATTATGACAATAAATTCTTTTTTTTTTTGTAGTTTGTATAAATTAATGTAAAAAAAATGATTGTGTTCTTCATTTACAAGGTTTATATTTGAATATGAAGTTATTTATTTATATTTGTTTTGTTTTCTTTTTTTTTTTTTAAATAAAAGTCGATTTTCAAAAAAAAAACAAGTTATGATTTGTATTTTTCTCTCTCCTCCATCTTTTCACTTAAACCATAAAAGAAAATGAATAGACAAATAATAGTAAATGTTCAAAAACAAATTTCTCATTAATAAGTAATAAGATGGTTCTCCTAGCATCATATTGAATTTGTTAAAAAACTGACCCAAGACACAATTTTCACAATGACTTCAGGTTTAGTAATGTTAGAACAAAAAAACTTTACATTGATAGAAACTAGAAAAACTAAGGAAAACAATAAGATTAAGACAAATAGTGATTACCATTTGAAAAATAAGGGAAAAAGAAATTTTATCATCTGACATAATTATTACTTTATTGTTTGTTCATAATTTCTAATTTATTATTAACTAAGTGTAAATTATATCTTCAGTGATAATTTTTTTGTATTCCTCATAAAATTATCTTTCAAACTATATATAATACTTCTTACCTGACATAAACCATAGCTTTAGAAGATAGGAATTCTTTGTTTTTTCCTTGCACCCCAGAAGTTGAAAAATATCAAGATGTCTAGAAGAAAAAATTTTCTCCCTAATAAAAGATATATATAAAAATATTAAAATTCTATCAGAATATAAAGGAAGTAAGGATATTATTACTTACCACTATAAATACAATAAAAAAGTAAAATGTCATATAATTTGAAATTTTTAATAAGTTTATCATGGTACACATATATGTATATTTTAAAACTGGTGTATATATATATGCATCATGCAAGTTTTTTTGCTAATAGTTTTGAAAACTCAATAACCTGATAAATAAGTTGCACTACAAATTTGAGTTCATAATTTTCCATTATTTGCTCAAAATTATTTTGATTTTAGACTTTGGATAAACCAACCTTGTTCATAACATCATCCTATTGAATAATCATTACCAAAATTAGAAAACAATTTACAAATTTAGAATATGAAAAAATTTCACATTTCAAGAGGCAGTCAAAGATTACTAAAAACGTTCTAAGGCACATATTTATATAAAAAAATGTTTATATTATATCTCTTTCAAGATATGGCTTCCAGATAAGCATATCTGTTCATACTATTATATAAATATGCAAAATATGAAATATTTTATATTATACAATATTGTTATTAATAAAAGATAAATCATTCCAGATCTTGTCTACCAATTGGCAAAAGTAATCAGTAATGAAGCTGTCACAATATTCTAATAAAGAAGGCAATCAGGCAGTCATATGACTCTCAAATATAAAATGAAGTTAATAAAAACCAAGTTAGTAAAACAATAATTAATGAAAAACAAATTAGTAAAACAAAAACAATGAAAACCAAGTTAGTAAAAACAAAACTAGTAAAAGCAGAATAATAAAAAAATTATTGGATTATATGCAGTGAAATTGCTAGATGGGAATAAATTGTAAATGGTCTTGGATAATGGTGTCAATCATTCATCCATTGTGCTGGTAGCTAAAACAAACCAAAAAAAAATAATAATAATAAAAACAATACTTTTTTATTATCTGTACTACCTGTTACTGAGTAAAAAATTCATTTGTTAGGTTGAATTCACCTAAAATATAAAATCAAAAGATACTCAAGTAATATTCCATGTGAAAAGTTACTGATCATGCTGGAAAACAATAAATAAAATGAAAAATAAAATGCAAATATAACTTACCCATTAGAACTATTCAAAAGTCATATCCTTATCTGGGCATAAGTAGAGGCATCTGCATTTGGAGACTTTCAGATTATACATGTTAATTACAATTTCAGTAAGTCCATTTGTGATGAAACTGCAGGTGATGTTTGAAGTAAAACTGGTACAACAGGATTAGAATCACTTGTTACATTTTGAGTGTGATAAAAAGCAAAACATCCTCTCTATGCATTATTATAAGTAGGTACCAATCCACATTTCAAACAGCCAAAGTGAATTTTATGTTTTTGTTTTTTTTAGACATACAACACAACACTTACTCATTGGAATGTTATGATGATGAAGATCTACATGTGAATGGTTTGCATGTGATTTCTGTCCCACATGTGGAAATACAGGTGTTTTGGGGCAATATCTTATATTTGAGGAAAAATCCATCAATTAACATATATGGGATAAGGTTCTCTGAAATTATAGTTGAGATAAGATAGTCGAATGTTTAGATGACACATAAATGAATATAAAATGTATGCATTAGAAATTGCTGTGTCAAAACAATGCCAGATGGCCATCACACAGATTTCCTATCCCAACAATATTGGGTTCACTTTTGATTGGCCAAATCAACACTACCCATGTACTTGTTATACATTTTTATTATAGGTGGACATTGAATTGTTTGTCATGACCCATTTTTATTTTATCAGCTAACAACATCATTTCCAAAAGGTGCACACACATTTGTAATAATACCTACTGGCTTTTTGTACATCCAAACTAAAAATTGAAGACCAGTATCTTTATCAATGACAAAATGAGTCTTTTCATTTCATTTTCTTTTTACTGTGCACTTCAACAATGCTCTTTGGAATACTCTTTCTTCTTATATTTATTGTCCCACAGAGATATATTTTATTTTCATAAAGTTATTTTACTAGTTCTATACTCGAAAAAAATCTGTCACAGAAAATAATGTGATGTTGTTTTGCAAGGTGTGAAAGAACAACTGACTTCACAGTACAAGTACCAAGGCATAGACTAGCATTTAAACTTAGTTATTTGCCTGCATACATTTCCATGTGATACACTTAGTCATTGTGGCTAACAGCATACATTCACTACTTGATTGGCTTTGATGCATCATATTGCTTCATAGTATTTCAACCTAAAAATTTTGTGATTGCCTCATCAACTGAAATCTCTCTGTGCATCTGGAATGCAGCTTTGAAGTTTACATTGCATTTTTCTATTATTGGTCTAATTTTATAGATACAGTCAAAATCTTCACTTTTGGTACTTGACATTGTTCGTTATCACTAAAATGTAAACATGATAAAATTTTACTAAATCATTTATAAGGCATTATATTTGCAAAATAAGAGTTCCTCATACTAGGATCAGAACTCCAAAGGTCCTTCAATTGGAAGATAGGGATCTTGCATGAAATTCCCAATGCCATCCCAAAAAAGACAGACAATTCTTGATCCGTTACATTTTCCCAATTATGAACTGGCATATTTATTATTTTGCTCAACAATTTTTGCACACATTTTTTTATCAAATAACAAATGAAAAAGTTTAAAATAGAGGTCTCCCCTACAATAGAGAACTTCAAACCTGGAATCTTTGTACAATTTTATACACTTATCTGTTATGAAATCATGTTCGGAGCCCTATTATTATTACTGGATGATAGGCTTGGTCTGCTGCTAACTTTCAGAGATACCTTTTGGCTTTTTTATTGGGTTTCTTCTTCTTCCAATGTTGAAGCAAAAAATTCTTCTAAATTGTTGGAAGTAACACTATTCTCAGAATCAAAGGGCCTAGAAACAGCAAACTATCAAAGCTGGTAGAATCCGTTTCTGAATCCATTTCTGCTGTTTGTTTTATTTACGCACTATTTTCCCATAAAATATAACAAATTGAGAAAAAAAATAATAATTGACCTTATTCATAAAAAAAATAATAAAAATTCATTTTTGGCAGAGAATAATATGGCACATACTTACTGAAAGAGAGAAAAAAGCACAGAGACTGATGGTATAGCCACATGCATGGTCCACTCAGTTTTTCTGCAATTCAAAAAAGAAAACAAAATTTCAATCAATCAGCTGAAGTGAACTGATGAAACTCTACAAAGACTCAAGCCATTTTAAATTACATATTAAATTTACAATAAATTAATTTGAACTCAGACTTTCACACGACCCACCACTCTCAATGCCATCTCATATTGCTGACCTACTTGATCACATACACGTTGAAAAAATAAATAATCACTAGATTGGCTATCTTAATATAAAGCTGAGCATTGATTATATATATATGTATGAAGATAGTAATGTAGATCAACTGATGATTGCTGGTTTAACATGAAATATGTATATTGGTGATTATTTATCTTTTTAACATGTATGTGATCAAGTAGGTCAGCAATTTGAGATGGCACTGAGAGTGGTGGGTCGTGTGAAAGTCTGAGTTCGAATCCCGCATATATTACATATATAAATGCGGGTTTAAGCCTGTACAATGTATTAATAAATTAATTTGAAAGTCAGTATTAAGTAATGGCTTTATGAGAAATCTTTTTTCACAAAAGAAAAAACCTCAAATTTATCAATAAAGTACCCCAGTATTGTATAATGATGTCAACTTGCAATGTTTAAAATATCATTAAATGCAAAATGGAATATAGATACTTGAGTCATCAGGAATTATTTTTCTATAAGTCGGCTGGGTTATAATAATGTAAAAAGAATTCAACATTTCACAAAATTGTTATCAACATTGATTTCAAAAGATTTTTAATTTTATGCATAAGTATATATAATAAGTTTTTACAGTTATTTGGGAGATGATGTGAATGAACTCTTTAATTAAAATTTAAATATGAGAAATATTTTTCAATAGTTGAATTAACCCCTTCCAGTTCTGTATGGAACAAAGAGTAGTGATATCTTCTATATTTTATTGATAATTGTCTAATCCTGGAATAATATTACATTATATCAATTACTTATGTAGTTTTAATTTTATAATTAATGATATTTAATATATTTATTATTATTTATTTTTTATTCTAATTATCAGGTATAATTAAGAGATAAGAATAGTTTTGAATGCCACTAGTCTTTACACAATGCTTGGGAATTTTAATGTTATGTTCATACTGATGATAAACAATTTTTTATTTCCAATGTTAATTTTTAAAAAATATATAATCACATTTGATTGAGACTGTGATTATAAATATAAAATATATTTTATTTTAATAATTAATAAAGTTTTTTTAAAATAATAGAAATCTATGTTAAAATACAGAAACACAATTTTTATCTTTGTAATAGTGAAATCTCATAAATAAGCACTTTTTAAATTTTACAATGTAATGTAATACTTTAGAAAAACTTTAATTATTTCAATTAGTTTTGAAAGTGTTTTAACTTGTTTAGCTGAAATTCGTCCTTTCTATTTTGACTGTGATCGAGTGAGTCTTTTACTAAATATCTGTCTATATTTTGGAATTTTATTTTTAAAATTAAGCTTTTCTCTATATAATATATTATTGATCTTATCATTAATTATTACAAAGGTAACTTTTCAAGCTATAGGTATTTTCAAAATAATATTTGGCATTTCAAAAATATCAAAATAAATATCTAAGTGAAGTTCTTATCCATAACAATAACATCCAACATCATTGGATGCAAGTTTCATATTCAAAAAGTTATCAGAATGAAATATTAGATATCTGAATTTTATATTATTATAAAAGGATATAATAATAGTTATCATAAAAAACATTATAAAAGTTAATAAATTATTTATTGTTATTAAATATTTAAAAAGTATTTTTTGTTTACTATTTGACAAAGGTGATTTTATTTTACCAAAATGAAAACTACTTCTGCTCAGTAGTTATTTTTAAAGAAAAATAAACAATTTTCAAAAACAATATTCTTATTGACATACATCTTTTACAAAAGTATAACATTATAATATTTAATTTGTAAGCAAATTACTGAAAATTACATTTTTTTTTTAGAAGTCAGCACTATTCAGGTGTTTACCTTTGACACTGCTTCTCTCATAGCATTATCATGCAAAATTTTCCTATAATGCTGTCATCTTCAGATTTTTTCAACTAATAACTAAACATATGTTAAAATTGTAGCTGCAGAAAAAAAACTGTATGCTACACTGTAAGATTATAGACAGACTTAAAACAGTGTTATGCAAATAAATAGCACTCGCAGAACCATGGTAATGCCAAAAAACTCAAATCTAGTAAAGTTGACAATCTCAAAGCATTAAATATATTTAAATAATCCCATTTTTCTACAAAGTCTATTCAAATTGAAAATTATGCACAAGCAATGACTTAGTTACATTTAACACTTGGTATAAGTTTAAAAGAGCATTAAAATATATATTTCTAAAATATTGTAGTTTTTTATATAATAGTGATCAATAAATATTTTATACAAACTTTTTATTAGCTTTATTATTTTTTAATCTATAGGTAATTTTTTATATATTTGTAGGAAATTTAAAAATCAACAACAAAAGGTAGATCTTATTTTATATGCAATTTTTTCATATTGAACCTGCAATGATTTTAATGAATATGATTGAATAATGTTTTTTGGCCATAGAAAAAATGTTGTTTTTTGTTTTTCCATATTTTTCAGTAGCATATTGACTATCTCTTTACCAAATGCTAAATTCTTTACATGGATAAAAAGTTCAAATTTCTTGCACCAAATTCTGCAAATATTTAATTTTGTTTATTGTAGTGCTTAAAAGGATGATCATGTTTGTATAATAATTATTGGCCATCAAATTAATTCATATCATCTATATTCTGCATTATATCAGTCTTGTATGATATCGTGTTTTCATGACATATTTCTTCTCAGAAGCCATTAAATTTTGAGTACATTTTTAATTTTCATTTGAGTTCCAAATCTAACTTCAACAACTGTAAATCTTTAATTTGTATACTATTTTGAGTATTTTTGTTTTCCTGACAGCAATATATATATATATATGAAGAAGTTAGTTTGCTACTAACTGAAAGGATACCTTTTGATTTTTCTTGGAAGCCTTAAAGAAACTGAGCAGGGCAAATTCCTAATGTCCACTCCTAACATTCTTGCCATTGCAGCTGTAATTACTATATGATTATTCCTATAGTATGTGAACATGGATGGGCTGCTCACCAACATACATTAGCCAGCATGGTGAGTTTAATGGCTTTTTACCTCTCAGTTTAAGATCAAGAAACACTATGGTCTTTTTTCTCAGTTGCCTGATAATGCAGAATGAATGTTTGTGTAAATGATAAATATTTTTCCAATACATATATACAATAATGACAGACAAAAATAAATCATAGTCCTTATTTCCAGGAGGCTGTAAAGTCACCAATCATTGCAGCGGTTGTAAGCCAAAGGTGGAGGGTGCTAAAAATCCCCTGAATGCGGACCCAGGCTGCCATTTGATGGCAACTTTTTATTTAGGTACTTACAACTGCAGATCACTTTTAAGGGAAGAAAGATTGCAAGAATTAGAAGAAGAAATGTTTTAAATTAAATGGGACATTATTGGACTTTGTGAAGGTAAAAGAAAAGGTGAAGAAACAATTGATTTAAAAAGTGGGCATGTACTCTATTATAAAGGCACATATATTGGAAATACAAGTGGAGTAGGATTCATTTTAAATAAAAAGTGGAAAAAGAACATTATGGAGATTGATGGCATATTGAACAGAGTGACAAGATTAGTTATACAACTTAATAGCAGATACCAAATGCAGACAATTCAGGTTTATGCACCAACAAGTTCTCATAGTGATGAAGTAGTAGAAGATTTTTATATGGATGTACAAAAAGCTTTTGATCAGAGTAAACAACATTTTAAAATTATTATGGGACACTTTAATGCTAGAATTGGTAAACAAATGAAAGATGAAAGTGCTATAGGTAATTTTGGTTATGGTTATGGTAATAGAAATAAAAGAGGGCGTAGACTTGTAAATTTTGCAGAAAAAAAAAACTTTATATTATGAATTCTTTTTTTGAGAAATATGTTAAAAGGAAATGGATATAGAAGCATCCAAATGAAAGTACAGCAGAATTGGATTATATTTTGACTAACAGAAAATACGTATTTCAAGATTGTAATGTTCTTAATAAATTTAACACAGGAAGTGATCATTGATTAATAAGATGTAAGATACGTGTTAATGCAAAACTAGAGAGACAAAAATTTATTAAGAAAAACATTATTTAAAGTTAATACTCCTAATCTTCAGAAACATTCTAATGAATTTAAATTAGAACTTACAAATCGGTTTCAAGTAGAACTTACAAATTGGTTTCAAGTATTAGTAGATTTTGAACATGATTCAGATTTAAATGAAATTAATATGAAAATAACTGATACACTTTTAAAAACTGCAACAAAGATAACTAGTAAAAAAAAGCAGTGATTGACCAATAAAATTTCTACTGAGAATAGAGAATTTATGAAGAAAAGAAGGAATATGAAGATATACAAAAATAATGCATTAAAAAGGACTGAATATCTCGAATTTTGTAAAATGGTGTGGAAAAGAGTTGAAAATGATATCAGAAAGTATAACTGTGAACAAGCAAGGAAAACTGTAGAACAAAATAAGTCTCAAGAATGTAAAACAACATTTTGGTATTGGTAGGAAATTTATATCTGCAATAAGAAAAAAAGATGGAATTATTACTAAAAAGAGAGAGGACATCATGAAATGGGTAGAAGACTTTTATTAAGAATTATATAGTAATAAAGAACAAGTACCTCCTATATTTATTACATCTTCCGAATTGCCCACATTTATAAATGAAGAAGTGAGACATGAAATTAAATGTATGAAGAAAGGAAAGGCTCCAGGTAATGATGGAATTATAATTGATATATTAAAAGAAGCAGGTGAAGAAAAAGAATTTTTTTTAGCAAAGCTATATACCAAATGTCTAAATGATAAAGATGTACCAGATGATTGGAAGAATGCTGTAATAATATTAATATTTAAAAAAGGTGATAAAGAATATATTAGAAATTACAGACCAATCAGCCTTTTATCAGTTTTATACAAAATTTTTACTAAGATAATTACAAAATCTACAGAAAACTTTGGATTTCCACCAACCATGAGAACAAGCTGGATTTAAAAGTGGTTTTACTACAGTAGATCATACCCAGGTATTGAGAGAAGTTATAGAAAGGACAAATGAATATGAGTTGTCATTATGTTTTATTCTATAAACATTTCTTCAGTTATTAAAGCATTGGATCATCAAGGTATAGATCTAGGATAATTTTTAATTTTATATTTTTACCAAGATAATTACAACTCATCTACAGAGAACATTGGATTTCACCAACCAAGAGAACAAGCTTGATTATATCCAGCTATTGAGAGAAGTTATAGAAAGGAAAAATGAACATGAGTTGCCATTATGTTTTGGATTTGTAGATTATGAAAAAACATTTTATTCTAGAAAATTCCTTCAGTGATTAAAGCATTGGATCATCAAAGTATAGATCCAGGATATTGTCATCTTTTAAAGAATATTTATAAAAATGCAACAGCAACAATTAGATTACATAATGATACTGGGAAATTCCAGTTTGAAAAGGGTATAAGACAAAGTGACTTTATATCTCCAATGCTTTTTACAGCAGTGCTGCAAGAAGTATTTTGTGGATTAAAATGGGAAACTAAAGAAGTGAAAGTAAATGTAGATTATTTAAGTCATTTAGATTTTGCAGATACTACAGTTGTTTTTGCAAATAATGCTTCAGAGCTACAAGAAATGTTGCAGGAGTTATCAGATGAAAGTTGGATTAAAGATGAAAGTTAAAAAGTCTAAAGTAATGTTTAATCGATTTGCTCAAAATATGAAAATAAAGATTGATTATGATGAATTAGAAAAAATTAACAGTTACAAATACTTTGGTCAGATTATTAATACAGATTGAAGCATAATGGATGAAATTAATCATAGAATTAAACTTGGTTGGAGTGATTTTGGTAGAAATAACTTGATACTAAAAGGAAATATGCCTATGTGTTTGAAAAGGAAGGTTTTTAACACATGTGTTTTGCCAGTTCTTACTTATGGATCTGAGACTTGGACACTTAATAGAATAGCAATACAGAGACTTCAGAACACTCAAAGAAGTATGGAGAGATGCATTCTGGGAGTAACAAGAACAGATCAATAATGCAATGCATGGGTAAGAGAACAAACAGGTGTTACTGACCTCATTGAAAAAATTAAAAGATTGAAGAGGAGTTGGGCTGGACATATTGCTAGAAGCGATGATAATAGATGGACAGTTGAAGTCTAAAGCTAGATTCCAAGAGATTGTAAAAAAGCTAGAAAGAGACCTCATGTGAGATGGATGGATGAGATGAGAAAGGGTACAGGGATGCTATGGAGAAGAGAAGCTAAAGATCAGAGAAGATGGATTAAACTTGGAGAGACCGTAATCCTGCAGTGGATTGATAATGATTAATATATATATATATATAACACCATTTAAATCTTATTCATATCACAATCTGCAAATGTATTTTGTAATACTAATATATAAGTTGAAACATATGCAACAATTGCAAATAATTCTAAGCAGAGAAAAATATTTACATAAATGTGAAAATTATAATAGCATTTTTCATTTGACTATCTAAATAAATTTCCACTCATTTAACATAGTAAATTTGTACCTTCCAAAGGACCCTGATACTGTATTTAGTGTTATAAACTCAATCAATAGCACCTTGAGAACCAGCCCTTTCCCAACCTTAATAATTGGTGATTATAATCACAAATATGACCAATTACAAGCCAAATATGCAGGCCACCTTAGCCAGCCTCTTATGAGTGGTAAATGTTTTTTCCGTGAAGGTGATTATTCCTTTTATACTAAGTCAGCCCATTCATTGATTGACCTAATATATGTATCCCCAACTTTGATCTTGGGAATGGAGGCAAAGTTATTCCCTGTTGCCTTCTCAGATCATCATGCTGTGCTTGTCAAAATATTGGCACTCAATGATGATCAACCTACAAAGTCTCTAGAAAGAACGACCTGCATGCTAACTAAATCGAACATAACCACTAAATTATTATCTGAGTCATACATTGCTTTCAATAGAATTAATTTGTTGTCCCTGCCTGCAATAAGAGGCTGGAGGCTCTTCACTAAATCCCTTGCTGACATCATTAATATATCCACTCAGAAGTCCAGGGGTCCTGTTTGCTTAATTAGTGAACTGGACTATATTGCTTATAAATTACAACATATGCCATATGAGGCTCATAATGTTCCCCACATAATTGAACTGAAAATTAAATACATTCTTATACAGAGGGAGGTTGCCGAATACCTCTCTATTAAAAGAGCTCGGCAATTCATTGAACACCAACATTGCTGGACCCGGGGTTATCTCAAGTGGGCCCTTGGAACCGACAGCAAATCCAGGGCACCAGGTTCAATTGAGATAGATGGCATCAAATATGTTGGTGCATCCATGCTGCTCAGGATCAGACAGCATTACATTAAAAAATTTAATCCCAATGGTGTTAACAGAATTAGGAGAACCTTCTCCATGGCAAATACACCACACAAAATAACTGAGGCCAGAATCCTGGCAACGCTTAGAGCCTTTCCTGATGGCACACATCCTGGGCTTCATGGAATCCCAAAATTCCTTCTGCTGCACCTGAGCTCATTCACAATACCAATTGTTAAGAAGATGGTGGATATACTGGCTGATGGCAGTCGGGAAATTAGTGGGATTTACCCCGTCGCAATGGTCCCCCTCCTCAAAAAACCCCAGGGGCCATGTGAGCTGGGGAATCTGTGACCTATTTCCATGATTCCACTACTGATAAAAACAATCAAAAACCTCATCAAAAAAGACATACAGAAGATCATTATTGGTAAACTGTCAGCCTTCCAATTTGCAAACAAGGGGAGCTCGACTGCAGAAGCCATCAGTCGGTTTCGCCTCATAGTGGATCATATATGCAGGAATAAAATGGTCCAGCCAGTTGTGGTCCAACTCGACTTTGCTGGTGCTTTTGACTGTGTGCAGATCAATGTGTTACTCAGTATACTGGAGAAACTCCAAGTGCACCAGGCATATCTCCAAATGATCGAGAATCTTCTACAGAATAGAGAAATCTTTCTCTCACTGGATGGCCAAGTGTCTCCAAGATTTCAGCCCTCTGTTTCAATACCCCAGGGCTCACCACTGAGTGCACTCCTCTTCACGGCTTACCTCAACCCAATGCTGTTTTATGCATTGAGGCATCCATTGAAGGAATTGCCATCCCTTTGCTGAGAGAGAGGGTCTGCCACGTATCCTAATGGATGATGTGACTGTGTTTCTCTCATCACAGAATGAGGTTGGTAGGCTGGAGGAGCTCTTGGATCAATTTGGTTCCGAATCAGGTCTAAGAGTTAATGAGGCAAAATCGGCCATGTGGTCGATCAGAACTGGAAAACAGATCCAGGGGAGATTCCGAGCACCCCCCCCAGAAGTTTCTCGGCTTTAGCCTGGCCTCCCCTCCTAGTGTCATGAGAAGGGATCTGGAGGAAAATATTCTCACAAAGGTTAAGAACACAGTGACATCCCTAACCAAGGTCCCACTCTCCTTGTTGGAGAAGGTCGCACTATTAAATGCAGCTGTGCTACCCAAAATCACTTATTTTCTGGCCGGTTTTTCCCCTACTAAGACCTTTATAAAAAAGGTGGAGACTCAATGTAGGAGGCTTTGCTGGGGCATGAGAACAGCAGTAATTGGCCTCAACTCCCTTCAAAAGCCTAAATCATAAAATGGACTCGGACTCCATTCAATCAACACCTTCTTAATCCAGAAAGCCCACAATATTTTAACCAAACTATTTCAGGATAATCCAAAAATGGAAAGCCCCCTACCAATAAATGAAGTTGAACCCACTGACTGCTCCCCCCCCTAAGAAAGGGTAACATTTGGTTACAGCAACAGGCCACACTTGTGACTAAAAATGTAACAATGTCCAATTCCCTTTTCAATGGCAAGCTTTCCTATTGGGATACCCATGCTCCAATCAATGGTAGCAGTTCCATCACTAAGACCAGACTTCAGCTAGGGATCAAGCAGCTTGCAGGGTTAACAAAGTTCTGGAAGCTGGAGGCGAAATTAGTAGACTTTATAATTAAAGTTAACCTTGAGGCCCTACCAACGGCAGCATTTCTCCACCACAAGCGGAGGTATAAAATGGATCCAATATGCCCACTGTGCAAGAAAACCGATGAAACAATTTCCCACATTCTTTAGGAATGTGAAACCTGGAATAAACTACGCTACCTGACATTGCAAAAGATGACAGGTAAAGACTGGGCCTGGGTGGATATGGTGAAAGCTTTTAAAAAGTGCTCCTTTGGCAGTGTTAGATTGGCAACTTATGTTAACTTTGTCATCTGGTTGCACGAAATAAGGTAACTTTTGAAAAGGGTATTGATTACAATATTGAGGTATTATACTTCAAATTGTTAAATAATTCCAAGGACCATGACAAGAATGCCAGCCATGGCTAACCAATCAGACTTGGAACCAGATCAAACTAGGGCCATGCGTTGCCTAGTGTAGTGCTTACCTTACATAATAAATAAATCGATATATTAGTAATTAGAAATTATAACAGCCCAAAGAGCACTAACATATCACGATGATAAATCCTAGGAAATGAAGGTAGTTAAGCCTGAACAAATTAATAAAAGATTAGGAATAGATAGAAGGGAAAGTGACTGCTCTACAAGTGGTATGCCATGCAAACCAAGAAATAAGCATATATACCTATAAAGCCTTTTATAACAGAACTGGGAGAGCTTTAATGGTGAAATAGACTTGTACAATTGGACAATCCAAAAACCTTCTCATTTATAACAGTACTGGGAATGCTCAAGTGGTGAAATAGACTTGTACAATTGTACAATTAGACAATCCAAGGACAATATTCCCACTACAACTGAAGTGGTTGCCTTGTTGCTTTCAAGATATGGCCCCAAATAATAATGAGACACGAATAGAAGTGTTCTGAAAGTGTAACATTGCTGTTAATATAACAATATTTTTGTCTCCAAATAACTAATGGAGAAATGGACATGTATAATTGGACAGTTTGTGAACAATAATTTCAGCATAAGAAGTTGGGTTTATGTGTGTAAGTCTGGAAGGGCAGGTGAATTTTGTGTCACTGCACTTCTGGAACTATTAATATCCCACTTACCTATCCATACATTTATACTTGAATGTTCAAAATCATATGCATTGAATCAAGTGTATGGGTGCGGATGCGTTTGACATGCACCGACACTCCCTAAATTTTTTTGTAATGATTCTTAATTGATTGCATTGTAAAACTTATGCCTCTTGAATCATCTTGAGGCACAAATAAAGGCATTTGAAAGTAAATTTCAGATATAATGTATCCATATAAACAACCAATTACCACTTGTAATTACAAAGAAAAATTATGCTCTCCAGTAATATTTTTGTCTGCATTACCTTTATATTAAAAGTGATGTTGTTTTAGTTTAATGTTTTATATATATAAAAAAATTAAATATAAATTATGCACTGAACAACAATCAAAGGAAAAACTGTAATTGAATTATGAAAATACAAAGGCATCTATGCACTTTTGGGAGCTTCCTATGTCCTCATACTCATATCATTAGAATGACCATAGAATATAAGTTCAGACCTACCTCAACATTGACTATCATTCATTTGCTGTCAATGAATGTCAGTCCTAACACAAGAACATTATTGACATTGAGAAGCAGCACTTTATTAGTAATGTTTATGAATGTAGTATTTTTGGAAGAAAAAAGAAGAAACTTTGACTACTTGTTTATCAGTGATAAAAGTAAATTCGTGCGTCAATTTTCAATATAGGTTTGCTGATAATTGTTCCATTTATTTCTGATATACTTTGTGATAACTGTATTAAACAAAATTTTATTCAGTTGTTTTTTTTTCTTTTTGAGAGTATTATAATTATTTAAGTAAACATAATTGTAACTACATAGTAATTTTATCATGGCTGTATATAATGAAGCTGGTTTTAATGGTATAACAGAATTGTGCGCATGTCTGCAACAATTTGAGGTGCAAACCAATAGTGCATATTAATAGGCCATTTGTAAAATATGTTTGTACTGAAGATTGTAATCAATTATATTATAATTACATAATATACATAACTTTCCTTAGGTGAATGTAATATAAAAATAAATTATATACAAAAACACAATCAAAGAAAAAACTATAATTGAATAAAGATAATACAAAGGCACCTAAGTGCTTTTGATGGTTTGCTATATCCTCATCCTCATAGCATTAGATTTACCATGGCATAAAAGTGCATTTGTACATGTAATTAAAAGATATTCAAAACCTGTGCAAATTAGATAGTCCATTTCTTAGAAATGGGGAAGCAAGATCTTAGCTATATGCCAAGCTTCTTTGATCTTATGCTAAGAATTGATTTTCTTAATGTACAAGATGATGGCCAATGAAAGCTCAAATGTATGATCAGTGATATTCTGGTGCTCCAAAAAAATTGATTTATTCTTGGGCTTATCTGAGGCTCTTCCATACAGATATTGGTGTTGTAAAAGTAGAGTATAGAGGAATGCATGTGACTCACCATATTATATGGCATTTCCCCCCAATGTGTGATCACATCATTTTTGCATAGAGGGTTGGGGTTTGATCTATATTAAGTATGATCTTGGAATTGTTTATCAGTCTGTTAGTTAAAGGAGGGGTGTGGAAACTTATGAGATGTGGTAACAAGAGGATTTTGTAATTATGTTTGGGATTAAAGGCAGATAGAGAAGTATACTCCAGAGTCTGTCATTTTTAGGCAGGTTTGAATTCATATTACAATAAAATTATTTAACTCTTGTTGTAAGTTGTTTGTATTTAAAGCTATGCTAGTTAGGTCATTCAAATTTTGATCAATATTAGCTTTTCACAAAGCATTGAACTTACAAAGAAGATGCTATAAAGAAATGAAGACAGACTGACAAATTTATGAGAGAGCTTGTGGACCCTAATGTTTCAAGATCACTACATAGAACTGAAATACAATGATTTACAGTTAAAGAAAGAAATTTCTCATCTAAACTATAAGATGCACTTTAAACCAGAGGAAATTAGAGCCTACACACACCCCATATCAATCTCGTCACACTCTCATAAATTTTCCCAGCTGTCTTCTTTTTTATAGAAACCATCTCCTATTAAGTTTAATGCTTTGTAAAAAGCTAATATTGAACAATATTTGAAAGACATAACAAGCATACACTTTAAATATAACCAACTTACTGCAAGAGTTATTAATTTTTATTGTAGGATGTATTCAAACCACATGACAAACCCTTGATCCTACTTCTCTTCAATCATTAAAAATATTAACAAAACTCTCTCACTAACATATTACATAAGTTAACACTACACTCCTTTAACTAACAGACTGATAAAAAACTCCAAGGACTAACTTGATATAGGGTGCAATGTCATGTAGCACAGTGAATCACGTGCATCCCTCTCTACTTGGCCTTCACAATCCCAATATCTGTAGGGAAGAGCCTCAAATAAACCTGAGCATAAGTTGATTTCTTGTAGCACAAGAACATCATTGGCCATACATTTGAGCCATCATTGGTCACCATCTCATGCATCAGGAGAAATGTTTCTAAGTGAAAGATCAAGGAAACATGGCATCTAGTTAATAACTACAATTCTATCAACCAAAAAAAATCTTGCTTCCCCTTTTCTAAAAGGTTGACTATCTAATTTGCATAAACTTTGCATATCTTTTGATTATATATAAATATGCTCCTATATGGTCATTTTATTGCTATGAGTATAATGACATAGAAACCCCTCGAAAGCATTTAGCTGCCATTGTATTATCATTATTCAATTATATATATTTTTTGATTGTATTTCAGTGTATAAATTATATTTATATTACATTTGTTTAAGGAAAGTTGCATATCTTTTATAATTACAATATAAAAGTCACAAAATCAAACATACATACTTTATATTATACATGTAAATACTGAAAAATCACAATTTCCTAAAATATTCAGCATTAAAATATAAAAATACTAAGTTGTAAATAAAGATTATATTTTCAGGTAAGGTCTGTCAGCTTTTCAAAAAGCTTGTTTTTAAAAAAATATTTTAGATCTAACACTTGATAGTACTTTCAAAAATCGTATATAAAACAGTTTGAAATGTGTCTAAAAAATGGATACATGCATAGTTTTAAAATATTTTAATAAATATGGAACTAGAGTAAGAAATCACTACATATCTAAATTATTCAATAATTTAGCTTGCAACATTATAATGAGATAAAAAGTCAAATATATATATATGAAAAAGGAGTGAAAGGGAAAAATTAATATATAGAAAAATATATGTGAGTATAAAATATTGTATAATCAGTATTTTTATTATATAATTAATACATTATTTATATAATGAACTGTAATTTATTGTTGTTATTATCATTTGCATATTTTGTATTATATTTAAAATTAAAAGAAAATGTAAATATATACGGTTGAAAATTTTCTACATAAAAGCGCAACTAGAGCTTAGTAGAAATAGACTGGCATTTGCATTTATGTAAATATACTTAGATCTGTATTTAAATTAATTAATAGAGACTAATAACCATTCGATTAAAATATCTTCAAAAAATATTTATTGGATCGTTTTTATAGTTATTTATTAGCAAACAAAATAAAAAAGATATTTTAAAAAAAAAAAAAAAAAAGAGCCAATCGTTAATTTTAAAAATCATTAGCTAGATCCATGTTTCAATTTTTTTTAGAAAAATAGGTAGATATATCTTTAATGCTTACATTAAAAAAGTTAAAGGTAGTGCCTGTGAAAGATTAGATATAAAGATGATTTTTTAAAATATATTTCAAAACTTTTCACATCTTAATGGAAAAATTTTCTATTTCTGGAAAGGATCTCTATTATAATGTCATCAGTTAAGATAAAAACATTTTGTTTATGAAAGATCACATATTATTTTAAATGAAGTAATAGAAAAAGAAGCTATGAAATGCTATTCTCTAAAAATCTGTAAGTTCTATAATTATTATTTAGTCATTCGTATTTATTATTTGAATTTTTTTATCAAATAAATTAATGAAGATGGAGAGCACATTTTCAGAATGTAAATTGGTGTTTTCTATGTTATGGCAACCTGATTCTTGTTTATATTAAAAAACTGTTGCCTTGTTAGAATTTAAAATAAAAATCCGTTTTAAAGGTGGATGCTTTTGAACAATTGGTGTAATTTTTATTAAGTTTATAAAGTTGGATAGCTTATAGAGAAAGTATAATAGTAATATTAATAGAAAATCGTTAGCCTAGTGTTTGTTTATTAAATTTTAAGACTGCCTTAATATCCTTTTATATCGAAATTCTGGAATACTTTTTGTGAGTACAGTATAATAGTAGTCTAGTAGTCACCTAATCAATATTTTTTTTTTTTATAAAGTGGAAGTTTATTTGCTTTTGCAATCTTTTCTGATGTAAAATAATCAAAATCAAGACAAGTTCATTAATGTCTACTACCTTCATTCGATTTAGGTTTGAAAACCATTATACAAATAAAACTTTAATTCTGCTTTAATATGTTTTTTGGATCTGTCAATTTTGGAGTAGGAAATCTAATCTATAAACTAGTAACCTCATTGAAAGCGAGTATTAATCTTTGCTTAAAGAGGTTTCTTTGCAGTTATATCTTCTTAGAAATATTCACGACTTTCTTAATGGATCTTGTAATGTTGTGATCTGCAAATAAAAGAGTTTTAGTGATTAAAACATATACAAAATATTAGCTATCTAATAAAAAGTATTTCGTTATTATAATATATTTTTAAAACTTCCTCAGAATGTCATTTTTTTAAACCCATAAGGTATTTCACAGGATATTTTAATGTTGTGAAACTTTTATTTTATAGTGGATTAATTAAGACCTTTGTAGATAGTACACTGACCAATATTTGTAGTAGTTTCTTGTAAAACTAGTCTTTTTTATTTTTAGATTGTAATCCAGTAATAATAGTATTAAAACAATTAAAGTTAATTCTCACTTACTGGATTTCAATCATTAAAAATCATTAATATGACAAATTGCATTGGAGAAGAAATATCCCCAGTTTTTAAGCTACCTAACTGTTTTCATGTTTTTTTTTATTTTCTATACAATTAATTACATTAAAAATACTCAAAAGATTGAAATAAGTTCTTTAATCCATGACACATGTATTGAATTACAGGAATTAAAACTTCTTAGCAGATATTAAGAATGTAGCACATCCAAGTATATCGAATGATTCTATGCTCATAACCGTTAATAAAATCAATACTGCAAAGTTATATATATATATATATTAGAATTACACTCTTCTAAATAAATGTTTTTATAAGCTCCATCTACAGGCAAATCTTGTAATGGCAAAGTCTAACTGGTAAGAAAATAAAAAAATGAATTCATTTACGAGTCATGTTGGTCAAATGATTATTTATAAAAAACAAGTCAAGCGTTGGTGGTCGAGTGGTCAGCCTTACAAGCAGTTGTCTGGGTTCGCTTCCCAGGCCGATGCTTTGACATATGAAAAAAAAAAAAACTAGACAATGATGACTGTGATAATGAAAATATAAATTGACATGATTTTGAAATCTTAATTAATATGGCTGTAAACTGTAATCACAAGACAGAATAATAATTTTAACCTTATGATAAACAACTAATTTCATCAGTCATGTGTATAAATGTAAGGTTACATAATGATGACTTCCTTAAGCATTGTCTATCGTTTATTTTGGTTACTCAAATAGTATCAAAGCCTAACTGCCAAGAAAATAAAAAAAGAACTATTTTAATTTGCAGACCATGATTTTATAAGGAAAGCTAATCCAGATACTGAAAACTAGTAGAATATTCATATAAATTAAAGAAGTTTGTGCAGTTGTAATCAAATATGAGCAGCTATAATTTATATTGGCAAGACAAAATCGCTGAATGCTCATCTTAATCTTTTTAACAAAACTTGTTATTGATATATAATGTAAAAATTATATTGCAGCAAATAGTTGTAATAATTTAGTTCACTGCCTTTGCAAGTGCTTTCATAGTTAAATTCAATTTCTCATAATATTAAAGCCTAAGTCCAAAGCAAATAAAAAGTAAATCAATTTTAGGTATCCTATAATTATACATGGCAAACAATTATAGATGTTGAATTTAATTTTAGCTGATTCTTGGAAAGCCACCACTATCAAATGTGTTGTCATTTTTAACCATTAGTGATACACTACAGGAGGAAGGCTTGCCAAATTTAATCCAATTTCTTTGATCCTGAGATTTTTTCTTTAGTAAACATTTTTATTTCATCCATAACTCACACATGATATCCTTCTAGATAGTTTACATTTTTTGGGGGAACCAATATAAAAATTTAACTAATCATCTTTTATTATCACTTCTAGCAAGTTGTCCAAAGTATCTACATTTCAGTTTAATTATTTTAGTGGTGTTATCTATATCCATTTGTTCTCTCACCCATGAATTTCATTTTTGATCTCTTATTACTTCTAATGTCTCTTCATACTTTTTAAAGCTGTATGATATCTCTCTAATTTTCTACTGCTAAGGGTCAATCTCTGATCCATAAGTAAGAAATGGTTAAATATGTATATTAAACACCCTTTGTTTTCAAATATGTAGGCATATTTCCTCACAATCCACTCAAGTTCAATTCTATAATTAATTTCATCCATTACTTTTCCATGCATTAATAATCAGATGAAAGTTTTTGTAGTTGTTAACTTCTTATCATTGTTGAAAATTTAATTGTAAATTGCTGCTTTTTTATACCAGCTATCTTTTATATATATGACAATAGATGAACTGACGATAGCAAATAGCTTGAAATCATGATCTGAAGGTGGAAATTAAGTTAGAGATAGTGAAATACTCGCTCTGACGTTTATGTAAACAAACGCTTGAAGGTGTTTTTGGTATAACGCCATCTATTGTCATAAATACAAGCGTATGCAAGTTTTTAACTTGTGTTTTTGTTTTTCATATAGATATATATACTTTATTATTAGTGAGAAAAATTAAAATGGTTACAAATTTCATATTATTTTGAATATAATCAAAACAAAGATGTCATATGCATACATACTGTATATTAATCTGGATGACCATGACTTAAATGTCATATTTTGCAATTACTTAAAAAAAAGTTTTAATTTTCGAGGAAAAAAAAAACCTGATTTATCATGCAAGCTGTTACTTTTAATTTTTTTAACAAAAAATAAGTTGAAAACATCTTCAAAGTGTTAATATTTTAAATCCATTTGCAAGTTTTGATTAAAAGTCATTGGAGTATTTCTGAAGGTTAAAAATATCAACTGTTAATATTATCCTTCTGAATACTCTCCTCTACCTAGATTTGCATTAGCATGTGTCTTACATTTCAGTAATCTATAATCATATCTTGTGTTGAATCCATTAATAACAATGTAGTCTTCAGATACATATTTTCTGTTTGTTAGAATATTTGTATTTTATTTGGATGTTTCTACATTCATATCTGTTTAACAATTTTCTAAAACAAAAAAAAATCACAATAAATAATTTTTTTTCTTCTGAAATCTCCACCATCTGTGCTCTTCTCATTTCCTTCATCACAAATAAATTTACCCATATCACATTCATGTATCAATCATTTAGCAGTTCTAGTATTAGAGTTTCCCATGATAATTTTAAAATGCTATTTGGACTAATTAAAAGTCTTCACTATTTATTTGTAATGAATCCAACTCTACTTGGGCTTAAGATATTTGTGATTTTATAGGAAAGCACATGTTCAGTTTTTTTATCTGAAACATATTTTCATAACTTCTAACTTCACAAAGTTCAAAAATGTCTTATGCAGTACTATATAATTCTGTTGATTTTAACAAAGGTATTTACTCATGTAGGTGTCTTTATAAAAGATTATTCTAAAATGGAAACTTTCATCTGGCTGGAATCAGGAGATTATTAGCAACTTTTGTCAAAGTAATGTATAAAGAAAGAAAAATTTCAAAGTTATAAATCCTCACACAGAAAGTTATTTCATCTTTCATAAATACTTATGATAATATAATTAAAAATTAGAAAAATCAAAACATCAGGAAGTTTGTAGATAAATTTTACAAAGAATTGCAAGGCACAAAAAAACAGATAAACATATAAGCCACACAATGAGGATAATATCATTTAAAATGCAAAATAAGAGCTAAAACTATACATTGAAATTTATGAAACTTTAAAATAAATAGGAGATTAATGGATTTAGTATGAAAATACATTTTTAAATAAATTGTAAAAGATAAAGAAATTTTTGTCAAATTTATAGGATACAACTAAAAAAAAAAACAATATTAATATTGATATTTATGAAACTTAAAAAAATATTTAGAATTTACAGAAAAATTAATTTATTATTTCTATATGGGATGTTTATAAAATCATTACCAATTATTACAAAAAAAACAACTTTAATGCCAAGACAATTAAAAGAGCATCTTACTTAAAAATAGATATAACAGAGAAATCTCCATTAAGTATGAGTTTTTATTTTGTATTAGAGTTATAGATTACTAAAAAAAAAAAAAACAATTAAATTCTTTTAAAAATTTACAATTGTAAAGAAAGCTTAGAAAAATCACGAAAGTTGAGATGCAAACAATGTTTCAAGAACTTTCAAATAATGATTAAAAGATAGGTCTTTAAAAAGATTGAAACAAAGGCTGAAGATTTGTTTTTAGAAAAACAAAATTTGATACTAAATTAGAATAGGTTAACTATTATAAACAATATTTTTTAAATTATTAATACTAGTAGAGACATTATAGCTAAAATTAAAAATAAATAACCAGGTATAATTTAATATTAAAAGGAACAGTGCTACGTGATTTTATATATATATAATGATATTCTTATTCGAAGTCCATATTTCTTCAAAGTTATATACATAATCTTGTAATTGAATATTAATAAATACAGTAACCATTCAACTACAAGATTATATATATATTAAGTAAAAATATTATTAGTACTGTATTTATAGAACTGCTGAATACTAATTAAAAGAACAATACAGTGAGGATTATACCAACAACATTATCACAGTACTTTCTCACACTTTTATTTATATACTTCAAACAACATATAAAGGCAGCATAACAAGTATTGAGAGTAAAGAAAATAAATCTTAAACGAAATGCACAATTGAGAATATAAACTAATATAACAAAATTCATTGAAGAAATGAAATATGTGAATCATAGCTAAGCTTTACATGTTTTAATGTAGTTAAAAAGAATTTTAAAAAATTGTAATAATCCTAATAAGAGATTGTACTGAAGTATGGATAAGATAAAACATTTGCTGAGAAAATCTAAATAAAACTTGATGCGACTTTTATTGAAGTGAACTGATTAATGATTTTTAACTTTATTATTTTCATTGCATTTACCTATAACAATTCTTATTATCGAATTAATATATTTTTAAAAAGATTAGTTATTAATATTTCATATTTTTTATATCATATTTATAATCTTTACTATTTTAGATTCAAATAAATATTAATTAGAGAAGAAAATAATTATTGGAAAAAACAAAAAAAAATTCATTTTAAATATACTTATAAACAAAATAGATTATTTTCTTCTTCTTCATTATCATGAAGTTTCACCTGATATCATTACAGCTCTACGATTATTACTACTACTCTATTACTGCTGCTACTGCTATTGCTGCTGCTGCTGCTACTGCTGCTGCTATTGCTAATCATCCTCCTACTTCTCTTCCTACCCCTACAACTACTATTGCTATTACTACCACTATCATTAACACTACTACTTCTTCTTTTTTAGAATGAGCAAACTTAAATTGCTATTTAAAAAATAAAAAATAAATGAACAGTTCAAGTAAGTAAATTAATCAATAATTTTAATTTGATTTCAAAAGCCTTTGACTACATCTAAATACTGAGGCAGAAAATTTTAAATGTAATAGAATAACAATACTTTTCTAAAAAGATACCTCTTTGGGAGGGGGATGCAGTAAATCCATTTACTTTATATAGATTATTTTATTCAAAGACATTCTAAAAGAAATACAATGTTAATTGCTTTCATTGAGACAATATGACAGTAAATAAGACATTGGGGAGCCACAATTTGGTAAAGAAATATTTCAGCAAGAAATGTTTCTGCAGAACCTAAAATACATCAATTGAAAACAGAATGATGGCCCAAGCTGTTTTTAAGTAGATGGAATTATAATTTACCAATTAGTTTGTATAGTCATCAGCAATTTATTTCTTATTTTGTCATTTCATTTCTTTTCTTCTGTAGTGGTAGTACCCATAGTCCTTTGCAAGGGACTGCTACTGCTGGTGGTGGTAATGAATGACGGAAGGAGATCAAAAGACTTACCTGAAACCTATAAATACTATTCTATTAATACAATCACCAATTATAAGATATACATACACAGAATAAGCAAAAAATCATAAATAATTTGATTAGCAATTACTTAACCTAAAAAATAAAATCAATGATTTTGTTTTTATTCCAAGTTAACTTTTCCGTAATTAATTTATGAACATAAATTTTGAGAATTTGCCATAGATCTTTAAAAAGTATTATCGACATTACCATTTTCAGTTTTAATTGACTAACTGCAGGATAAAGATCTTTCCAAATTTGATCCGACTGGCCCATCTTTAGCTTCTCTATCTTAATATAAACTGAGAACTGATTATATATATATGTGGGAGATGATAATCTGGACCAACTGATGACTGCTGATTCAGCACAAAATACGTATATTGGTGATTATTTACCTTTACTACATGTGTGTGATCATGTGTATCAGTGGTATAATATAGAGTGGATAGTTGAAGGGTGCTTGAAAATCTGAGTTCAAATCTCATATATTTACAATTAAGCTCCAGGTATATGAAGAATGCCTGTATTTCAAATATTTAAACATAATTAACATTTACTAGACTTCAGGATTTAACATATTTAAATATGGGTAAACGAGTATTTAAATTATACAATTATGTTTAAATTATTTTTATTAGTTTAATTAATGTTGTTTCAGAGATGCGGCTTTAAAAAAAATCAAGTAGTTTTGTGCCATATTTGTTTAATTTAATTAATTATTTCACACGCACATACATGTAGATAGGTATACAGTATGTTGATAATCTATTATATACACTATTAAATGAAATTCATCTGATATTCGAAACAACAAATCAAAACTGTGTATTAAGTTTTCTGCAGAAGCAAGCCGAGATAAGTAGGCAATAAGGTTTTTCATCAAGCCACAATTATTTGGTCTTTGTGACAGTTACTTATATCTTTGAACAGAATTTAATTTAATTTCAACTTATTATGTGTGTATGTGTTATGTCTTTGATTTTATTTTAAATAAGTCTAGCAATTTATTCTGTGAGAATTTTATATTAATGTTTTTTGTTTTTCTTTATTTTAACTAATAAAATCTATTTGTATATTTATGAACAATCTAATAATGTTTTCTTTTTTTTTTTTTATTTCTTTGGAACTTTCTTTTTCATTTATTGTTTTAATACTTTTAGTAACTTTATGTTTATATTACATTTCTCTCTATTATATCTAAGAATTATCATGATATTTATTATTACCTAAAGGTATTTTAAAACAATTAATATGGTTTCTGGGAAAACGTTATGGACATGTATAATATGTATACATACGTATTGGAATACAGGTAAAATTAATTTGTGCAATTGCAATTTATAATTAATTATAAATGTTTGTGTTTCATAAAAATATTGTGTGTAAGCTTTATTTTAAAGCATTAAGAAGTGAACTTAAAATATAAAAGCACTTTAGAATATTACCTCTCTCACTCTATGTAAAAGGATATGTTCTTAACTCGCTAGAGAGCTCAATTATTACTTTTCTATAAAACGTTATTTCTGTCACATTAGAAAAAAAAATTACTTTTATTTCGGTATTTATCCTCGCGCTGTAGGCCTCAAGTCTCATCCCCGGAGGCGTTAAGTTGCAATTATTTTAAAACAAAAAATGACAATCTCTCTTTTAAATATCAAGCTAAACATAATTAAGCGACCACAGAGGCTGGTCATTCATCTCATAACCATTTCTTTTATGCACTTAGAACTCTTATATTAACTAATATAGAACTAAGTCATACTAGGGAGGAAAAATTTTTACTATAAAAACTCTCATATGGTATCCGTATGCGGATTTACACAAACAATCGTATGTTTGTATCCGAAGTAAAAAGAGAATAACGCCCTAGGAAAAGGAAATAATTGTAATTGAAGCAAATAAAAACTAATAATAAAGAAAATAAAAGAGGTTTCCTAAAATAAAAATAATTAAAAGTACAGAAAGAGTAAAAACATATTAAAAAAGGATAAGAACTAGTTTTTTTTTTTTTTAATACATGTAAAAAAAAAAAAATTACAAGCATATTTTTCTATTTGTACACTAAGAGGCGTCAGTGAAAAGACCGTAAAGAAACTCTGAAAGAGCCGCAGCGACTAGATCCTCCCACCCCCTAGTCAAATTGAGATCACGGGAGAGCCGCGCTTCGACCCCGGGCCTTGTCAGGAGTGCAATGAGCCATGGTCCGCTTTTATAATCAACTTGCTGAAACATGCGCTTTGTACTGCGGACCATCAATCAGTCGAAATTTAACCGCAGAACCAGTTTAACTTGAGTTTTACATTGCGTCTTTGGTGTCGGAATCCCACATATGATTATAATCATGAGCCGCATTCTAACGGAATAAAGTAAAAGTAGAAGACGTTTAAAAAGAAAAAGAAGAGGCGGAGGAGTTTCTGAATTGAGGGAGAATGCCTAGTCTTCCAAATCACGTTTGAAAAATCACACAAACTAGGCACACTATTTTTAAAAGTTATTTGTTTTCTGTATTTTAAATTGTAATTGATACTTTTGATTTGTTATTTTATTCAAAAGATTTGATTGTTGAAATTTATGTCAAACTGAAAGCGAACACCGCCGTTCTTGTGCATTCATCTCAGCAAGTCTGTATGTAACTGAACCATGAAAAGATAGCAAGTTATTATGCCTTTACTAATATATCATGTATCTTCTTTGAGCTATTGCCGCTAATTAATTTAGCCGCTTATAATGAGAGCGATGATTGGTTTAGATGCTTTACAACACTCGAGTAATTCAATTACAGACCAATAGGCATCAACACGACATAATTAGTAAGTGACACTTCCGTCCGTAGTGTTAAGGATATTTTATTATTATTTTTTTTTTTAAATAAGAGCATTCTATAATCATAAGCGTGTGGTCAGTAGCTTATGTATTGGTAGTTTTATTTTATTTACTTCGTAACATGGCTTTCCATTTTGAAATAGTTATTACGCGATCATTATTAACTCAGCGATTGTAATTTGAGTATTTTGAATTATTGTTTTCATCTCAATATAAAATCTGGTTGAAGTTTGACAACGCAATTATTAGGAAAAGTTTAATTGGGTACTGTCAAATCTAAAAGAGAGATATTTGCGGACATAAACAATAATAATAATAACAGTAAAAATAATGGCTTCCTCTTCCCGCGAAGATCAACACAAAGATGCCGAACATTTGAAACCTTTAAAAAAATTAGAAATGATTCAAGTTAATCCACCTCAGAACCCAAACAAACCACTTACTCCTTTTCTTATAAAGGATATTCTTAGTTCACGAGCAAGGAAACATACAGAAAGAGGTTTCGTTCGTCCATGGGATGATGAAAAATCTGAAGACAGACACTTCACAAGTAGAAGAAGAGAAGACAAAGCAGTTTCAGCTGATACTTCACCCTTAGATGCATTACTAGAAATGACCAGTAAAGCTTTTGAGGGATTAGAAGCAACGGGAGAATCTAAACAAGGTAAATTTAATATTCTAAATATATTGATGTGTGTGTATGATAATAAAAAGACAAAAATAAAACACGTAATTTACTGTATATATATATAGTGAATAATTAAAATAATTAATTGAAGTAAAAAATAATATTTATAAATGGCTACGCAATAAACTTTATAACGATTATAAAAGTATTCAGTAAGAAAAAATAACTGCGAGGTGGTCATCTTTGTTGTTAAATCGTTGTACGCGGGCCTCTTAGAAACGTTAATTTACTGAATATGCACCTTTACAAAAGTACGATAATTACTAAAGTAAGAAATAATGTACTCTTAGCTTTTAATCTTCAATGAGGCTGTAAAGGGCGGTAAAGTAATGTGGGATATATTTATTTTCTTCACACTTTTCAGACTACTGTTCTAGAGTATAGTAAAATAACAGCACATTGCAAATAATTGTTAGTGTCTATGCGTTTAATTATAGGCCGGTAACGAAGGAAAGCATTTATAATATAAGCGCTGGTTTGAGAAAAAAGATATCCTACAGGCGCGGTCATTTTCTAAGTAGATTTTGTAGAAAAAGTATATATTATTACTTGCTATATAAATATTCGGTTTCTTAACTTTTATTGAGTTTTAAAATAATAGGCAAAAAAGACTGGTATGTGTATAAAAGAATGAAAAGATAAATAACGATTAAGCCAAGAAATTTTGGATGTATGTACATTAGTTATAAAATCTGTTTAGAAAAAAAGGTGCGAATATATATAAAAGTAATAGAAAGTAAATTAACTAACATATTCAAATTCATGTTTGTATATTTATTTACAGAAGTGGCAACATTATTTGAATAAAATTTAAAATATTATGAAAATAATTTTAAAAAATAAAGTTAAAAAATATATATAATGAATTAATTTAAAAGCAAAAAATATATTCTAAATAGAAACTCCCAAATCAAAAAATAATATTACAATTCCATTTTATAATATAATGGCTATCTGTTCTCTAGATTAAATAAATTGTTATTTAATATATGCTAGGATGAATTTAAAGCATTTGTGGATATTCTTTATAGCAACTAATAGTAAAATATTATAGCAGTAACTTTTTTCAAATACACTTGTGTTATATTTAAGATTTTTTTCATTTTATTTATGCATATAACAAATTATTTATGCAAAAGTCAATATTTTAAAATCCCACACACACATAAATATAAGAAAAAATAACACAGAATATAAAATTTTAGTGTTTAATTTAAAAAAAAATATAAGCGTACAAATTATGACTCGCGCTTCATATTTAAATATATTTCACAAAACTGTTAATAAACATAGATTTTGGCAGTCTATTTTTTTAAAAAAAGCACAGATATTCAGAAAGTGAGACGTATAATAGCTACAACTAAAAATATTCAATACTAATTAATTTTACATAATAAGGTTGAAATTTTAAACGATATGTTTATTAGAGAAAACTGATGTCATATTTATATAAAAAAAAAACAATAGAAAATTGAAAGAAAATTATTTTTGCATATCACAAATACTCACACAGACATATAGTTGAATTTTAATAAATCTTTAAAAAAAAAAAAGGCTCGACGGTTAATAAAGTTTTACGACTAAAAATTTAAAATTACTAACACTGTACATTACCAAAACAATTATATATATATAATATTATTAAATAAACTTGATACTTATGGCTAATGGTGATAACTTAATTTTTATTTAAGCCATCACTTCAAAGAAATGGAAGGATTAATCTGTGTTGGATTCACACATAATAATCCAAATACAAGTATTAATTGCATTAGAGATTAAAACTGTAAAAGAAATTTTCCTGCATACGATAAAAATTCTAAATACAAATAAACTTTTTTTTTTTTATAACAGACAATATAATTTCCGGAATAAGTAATAATATTGAAAAACATAAACTAGGCTTTTTTAAAAAAAAAAAAAAATGAAAATTACTGGATTAAAGATATAGATTTTTTAAACATTTTTGTTGTTGTTTATTGTTTGTAATTAATATACTTTTCTGTACTCATCTTTTCAATACATTTATCTAAAGGTCTACTAGATCATTATCTTATAGTATTGCTTACTTTAATTAATAATTTCAACCTAATTTAAAAAAAGGCTGAAATACACAACCTTGTTAAGCTGAAGTAAAAAGAAATATTGTTAATCATAATTATAAACTTTATACGATGCTTTAATATTCTGATTTCTATTTAATAAGAGCAGCAACTAATTATGATGAGATTTTTATAGGTTTTTAAAGTATCTCAGCTGCTCTAATAATAAATTGTTTTAAATATTTAGTGATAATATTATTAACTAATTGTAATATTATCTATAATTTAAATTATAAAACGTACCATCTAAAAAATAAAATAAAAAACCAGAAATAGTATTACTCATGGCTATATGTACATCTAATTTTATAGATGATAACTATATTTTTTAAGAATAAATTTTGAGAAATATTTATTTTATTGTAAAAATATTTTATGATTTCCTTTACTAGTAAAGATATAAATATATATTGCATATGTAAATAAAAAACATACGAAATATATATATATAAATGTATGTATGTTTTTCTATTCTTATATTTTTTTATTTTAAAGTATACAAAAGGCAATAAGAGTAAAATTTGTGTTTGTATATGTAAAAGTCATGAATTAAATAAATTTTATATTTTAAATACGTAACTCTATATATTTGGTAAGTCAATCAGTTACATTCAATGTATTCATAAAAATGTATACTTAAAAAGACTACTTATTACAGTTATGGGTACATAAATGTATTTCGCACATTTACATGCAGATCCATGTAAGTTGAGATATTTGCGCAATCAAATGCGATCAAAAGGTAACGGTAAAATTGATCATATTTTGATACTGACTGTCAGATACTTAGCACCGTTTATTGAATCACCTTACATTTAAACTCCGGTAGTAAACTTTTTAGATAACATAAAAATGCAAAAATTACAATACTTAATGACTTAAATTTTAATCATAATTTGAAAAACAAAAGCAAATTAGCAGTATTAATTAATATTAGTAAATGTAACTTAAATTTTTGTATGCAAATAAATAAAATAAATTCATTTATTTTTGGTAAATAATTCAAAAGTAATGTAGTACCAATTACATAATCTCTTAATGGGAACGCTTTCTTAAATTAATCTATTCCATATATATATATGACAAATAAAAGTTGCATATAATTATGTATAGCGTCATGCATTAATACTAATATTTAGTATTAGAATCATCAAATTTTATTAAAAGAGAAAGCATATAAATTAGACAGAGGGAAGATAAAAAATACTTCACTATATATATATCAATGCATCAAAATATAGCTAAATATACTTTTTTTTTTTTAAAAAAGGAATACAAATCAGCAAAACATTAGGATATTTTTTAAACTTACATAAATTTAGAAAATGATCAATTAATTGTTCTTATACTATGATAGAAATAATCTCATAATCAATTATCTAATTAGTTATGAGCAATATTGATTTAATTGTCCTACCATTTTACTAGCTGACCAAAACCAACAACACACAATGCATTTTGATTTAATAACTTTGGTACCTCTTCAGCGTCAGACCTAGTAAAAACTAAAATACCCAGTGAATAATAATTAGTGTTAGTAAAAACAGAGTGATTTCTCATTGAAACAATTGAATACCAGAAATGAAGTTTTAAATCAAATAATCTTTAATTCTCAGTCCACTACACTACTATTATCTTAGGCTGCTCAAATCATTTTGCCAAGTCATGGATAGTTTTTTTTCCTTCTAAATTTATCATGATTACAAATTATTTTTACTTTTTCCGACTTCTAAATACTCTATTCCATCCTTACTGCAACTTGAATTTCGTTGTCAAATATAGATAAACTTTGCTGCAATCGAGTGATCAGTGCTTCAAGTCTAACTTTGACTTATCTTTATTTATTAACATTTTCCATAAGAATAAAACTATTTTAGAATTCTATTTCACTTCTTTCTGAATTTCATTTACGATTTTATTTCTGTTAAAAATGTAAATATTCTTCATTACTTAATTTATGCAAACTATACATGTTATTGTAAATTAAATAAATTTTAATAAATTCACACGTTTTAAGTAAATCGTCTTACTAATTTAATATATATTCAATTTTATAATTTTTTTTAAAATCTTGTTTATATTTTATAAACGTCTCTCTCTATATATATTAAACAACATCTCACAACTCATTAAATCCTTCTAATTAAATCTAAATGAAAATTAATTTATATATATGTATGTGTGCAAAAACTAACTAAATATTGAAGAAAAATATGTAATCAATCTAATTTAGTGAGAGGGTTTGTGAATTGAGCTCCATGCTCTTTCAAATTATTACCTATTAAAATTACACCAGACCATATTCCCTTGTAAGCAAGCACTTCTTGGAAACTACTTGATAGTGAATATTTTCAAGAAATACATACATAATGAGAAAAGCTAATCGGTTATCTTCTTTATTGAATGATAGCTTACAGAAAGTATGAGTTTTCTAGAATGTTATGAATTAATTTGATCAATTATGCACTCATATGTAAATATATATATATATGCGTGCATAATCGATCAAATTAATTTATGTGCGCGCGTATTTCACCATATACTCCATTATTTGATTCAACCATGCTTTTAGTTATCTATAACTTCAAATCTCTATATATTCTTAGGAATATTTAGATTGAAACTTAAAAATGATTATAGAATTGGTGTAAAATATTGGTGGAATATATATTTATATGTAATTAATTTTATAATAAAAACAAAATTTATAAAGATAGTAGTGTATTAAAATAAAATTATGATATATATATAATGTTTATTTAATTTTTGCCTTCTATCAACTTTTTAGGAAATTTCAAGCAGTAATATTTATATAAAAATCAATCAATCTATGTTGAATATATTTTCCTTTCATATAATTGACCCCATCAAAGATAGCAAAGTAATTTCTATTTAACCTAAATCATAATGCTCAATTTGATATTAACAGCTGATTGGATTCAGTTCTAACTATTTATTTAATCAAATTCATCTTTATTCTTTATTATATATTCAGAAATATTGACTTATTTTTTAAAAATATATGTTTATAAATAAATATTATTTTCAAAAATTTTACTTCAATTTTGCAAATATAGAAAAAGAATACTAAACAGAAATACGTAATAAGATTAATAAGAATAACTTTTGTCTTATTGGATGATTTCAGTATCAGTAATAAAAATGTTAAATTAAAAAAAGATATTCATTAACACAGCTTTTGAAACCAAACAAATTATTGTTTAAATTACTGACAACTAATAAATTTCACAAAAAATTCTACTTATAATTCCAAATGAATACGCAAGAACATCTGCTATTGTCAATTTAAATGTGTCTTTTTGGACCAATTATGGATTGCAGTTGTATCGTTTTTTGATTTTTCTTGACTTTAATTTTTTTAAAAATAAATATTTTTAAATAAGATCTTAATTTAATCACATTATTTTTCTAAAATAAGAAATATTATACAAACATTTTGTGAATAAATCACAAATATGCAAACAAAGAATGGGAAATAAACATTTTCATTATTAAAATCAAAAACCAAAGAAGAAATATGTTCAAAACTTCTGGTAAGTACTCTCAAGCTGACAATATAAGAAACTATCAGTCAGTGACATTGTGGGCTCAATTATAATATGTTTCCCTATACAATACTCTTTTGAGATTTTTTAAATTAACAAATTAATGTTATTTTAGTTTCATTTTTTTTTCATGTGTCAAAGCATCAGCCAGGAAGCGAACCCGGAACAACTGCTTGTAAGGCGGCAGTGCTGACCACTCGGCCACCAATGCTTGACTATTTTAGTTTCAATTTGTGTTATCAAATGAATGAAAATTGGCAAAATATTCTTAAAAATAACTACAGGAGAGTGAGTTAAAGCTTAATTGATCACCAGTGCACCACATGTTCCATTCAACAGAAGGAAAATCACTTGAAAGATTAAAATTTGAACATAACTAGTTTTAACAATAATTTAATTAAATCCTAAAGATTTGTGTAATCTTTGTAAAAATTAATGAGCCTTATATTCAGCATAATTTAAATTTATCTATTTACATCATTTGTAATTCATCTATAAATAATTTTCTTCTTTTCTCATCCTAAAGTACTAAAAAATTGTTAATAAAAATATACACAGAAAAAAAATATTAAAAAAAAAAAATTCAAGCGTTTGTTACTGACTAGCATGCTTTCGATATAATAAATATGATATACATGTTATATCAAAAACATGCTAGGCAGTAATAAAACTGAATATTTAAAAAAAAAAACCTTTAGTCATTTACTAATTGCATCATGTATAAGTATATATATATTAATTTTAATCAAAATAGAATAAAAATATAATAAGTATTTTGTAATTTTGCTAATATTTTATTGTAATAATTTTCATCTAATTTGATATATATGTTATATAATAAAACAACAATATTTATTATGAAGGTGTAAATGCAATGAACCAAATTAATTTATAATACTGATTTAAATACAATGTGCTGAATAACTTATATAAAGAAAACAATTAATAATAAAAAAAAAACACTATCAATAATTTCTAGACATTTGAGATAACTTTTAGCATAAAATTTAATCTTCATTACAATATATATTTATATAAAGAGAAAAAAAAAATGAAAGGAAAAGTAGAAATAAAAAATCAATCATCTAGTAAGATTGAGAATATTGTTTTAGAAGGAATTTTGAATTATTATATGCTAATTTATTTTTTAAAGGTTGGTGAAAAGCAATAATCAATTACGGTTAAATCAACACACTCTTTCATAACTTGTTTCAATAACTACGTTTGAAAATAAATAAAAAATGAATAAAAAGTAAAAATTATAAATTTTAGTTTACTGTATTTGCTTATATAATATTCGTCTTTTCTCATTTAAACTGTTTGTGATGATGGAAAACATTTATGTTTTTGTTTTGCTACTAAGTAATAGAAAATTGATAATTCGAAAAAAAAACATAGAGTATTTTGTTAATATTTTTAAAAAAGAAATATTATTGGCTGATATTTCTGGATTCAATAATAGTATCTTGTCCTGTATAAAAAAAAAGAGAATCAGTAGAAGATTTTAACAGAAAGAATGTTCTTATAAACAATAAAGTTAAAAAATGGCATACTGCTCAACAAATATGCAACAAATCATTACAAAGATTTTAGGAGGAAAAAACATATAAATAAAGATAAAAACACACTATTTCATCATCAAGAGGCATTGCATTTGCATTTACAAAAAGGTTTTAGAAGAGAAAATATAGTAGAATTAGTAGAACACAAAAAAAATATCCTTTGTATACTACTATAGATTATTGATAAGTGTAGTACATTCATATGTAAAAATACTTGATAAACTTTTCAATCTGGTCCATCAGATGCAAAGTCATTTTTAACAAGGAATCAGATTGCTCAATTGATCAGACCTGGGGCCAGATAACTTATTAATAACTCTTATAATGGTCCCAGCTGCTACAGCCTGAGAGTCTGCTCCAGAATTTAAATTTCTTATTGATGCAGTTCAGGATTGGAATTGCCAGAATACTTAGCAATCAACCTTATGGACTCAGTAATTATGAAATGTCTCTTTGATGTACTGTATCTTTCTTTGCATATATTTAACACTTATGTTTTGTGATCAGGCTAACGGTAATTGAATAATTTAATTGCACTAGACCTAAATATAGATGCAAATAAATTGAATTTTGAAAGTAAAAATACTTCCTTATCTTTTTTCTAGCAATTTATTAATCTATAGATTTTTCATATCTTCATTTTTTATTTTTTATAATTATTTTTATTAATGTCCCTGTATGTATAATTTTTAAATTAAATTATAAGTATATAAATATTTTAAAAAAAACGTTCATAATACATATAACATATGGGCAGTATGTTAAAGTGTAATATTTGTTATTATATAGCGTATGCTACTATTCATGATTTATGACACAATGGCTTGGAATCAAATTGTATAAAAGTGAAGAACCTATTGTATCTCTGCAGTGATCTGATCTTAGTAAAAAGACTTTAAAGGTATTAGAATTCATTTTTAGCAGACTAGTATATAAATATATCTAAGTAAAATGAAATAGCTTTAAAATACTGGTAATAATAATTTAATAAAAAATTATTATGACTATAGTTCATCTATAAGAACAAATAAACCTTCTCATGTGAATGTCTAAAATAAGTAACATCTATTTATAGAGTATAAAAATACTTAACATGTCAAGACCACTAAATTGAGCTAAAACTTCTACCTAATGATATCATATATGTAGAATTAGTCTGTATTCAATTTATAGTAAAATTTAACTATTTTTTAATAACTATTAGTTAAAATAATTATTAAATTACTTAAGAAATTGAAAGTACATTGATTTAAAAAAAAATCTTATATTAAAAAGGACACTAATTTATGAGCGGTTTAAATCATCATCAGTGAAAGAGAAAAAATGTTAGTAAAAAGGTTTTAATCTTTAAAGCACATTACTGATTATGAAAGCAAAATATAATGTATATTTATTAATAAAAATATCATTGAAATAAAAAATATATTTGAAATGAGAAAATAAATTAAAAATTAAAATGAATCTTTCATAAAAAAATCTGATTATAACACTGTGCAATCAATGTTTGAAAGAACAGTGATCATCTGATTTTCTCTGCTATCTAAGTATAGAAATAAAATTTAACATACAGATTTATTACCATTTAAACAAAATCATTTATTATCCCAATGAGTAACTAACACAAAATAATATCAATCCAGGGCAGAAACATTGTAAACAAAACGTGTACAAGCGAATGCCACATCAACTAAAATAATATTATTAATATTCTCAGATCCAAAATATTCAATAGAAAGTGTATTTTTGACTTTCACTTGCAAGTTTTATTAACTTTATAAAAGATAATTTTTGCTTCATTAAACATTATTATGTAGTTAGTATGATGTTCATAAATGTGTAAAACCTTAATATACTTCTTATTCTTAACAATACTTTTAAGACCTTTACTGCTTTTGTAAAATTCAATTTACTCTCTCCCACATATATCCTAAATCAAGTATATAGAATTATACAAACTCTTCCTGAAATATTTTTATTATTTACTACCAAAACAGGATCAATTAATAATAATTTTAAAGCAAGTTCTCTTTTTCAAGCAACTCTACCCCCCCCCATCAAATAAATAACTATTACTATTAAACTATCTAAATAATTTTAACATATCTCTCTTATTGGCACTGCAAATAAGCATAAGTAATCACAATACCAGGAACCCAATTGCTATCTCTTGATGGGAAAAGACATTAGGTAATTTTAATATTTACAAACTATTTCACCCATGTATAGACTGCTTTATTAGTAGAACAAAAAATATTTTTTTTATCTTTATAATATTTTCAAACTAAATAAAAATAACTTTGAACAACTTTTGTTTTTAAAAGTGTATCCAAAACATAAATTTATGAATTGAGTGTGATGTAAAATATATATATTATCCATTTTTTCAAAAAATAAAATAAAATAAACAAAAGTCTATTGACGAAAGAACAGGCTTCCATTACTCACAAATCAAAAAATGTGTTTGATAGAAAGCATGTTTGATCTGGCATAATGTAAATATTTATTTAAATAAATTCTGAAAAAATATATTACATTTGGAATAAAACTAAAATGTAAATATGAAATAGCTAAGAAAAAATAAATGTTAATATTTTTTATAAAAATAATAAACAATTGAAAACTTTGGACCGTAAATTAATTTCTAATAATAATAAAAACAAAAAAAACAGTGCCAGATATGCACTGTAATGACTTGGCTTTTCTTCTTGAACAGTTTGCAATTTTGCTTTAATCTTTTATTTTTCATTAAACAAATGATGCATATAAAATGTAATTAGAACTAAAATATAAAATTTTAATTAATGCAAAAGTGTAACATTTTTTAATTCATGTTTTCTTGTTGGTGGTAACAAATGCAATGAGAAAATATCAACCAAGCCATTTGGTATGACATAAGCTTATAGCTGAATATTGAAAAAAATAATATATTAAGACTTAAATTTTAACTAAAACACTTAATTATTAGTAGTTATTAGTAATAAAAAAAGAAAAAATAAAAGCTTGTATTCATTGATTAAAAAAATGTATACTTTTTAATCTATCTAAAATAAACTTTTGTTAATTTTGTAAAGAGTTAAGTATAAGTCTATATATAATTTGCTTACTAATTTATTTTTATGTAAAAATTATTCAATATTTAGTTTTAATAATTATGAGTTGTTTACATTTACTTTTTAATAAAGTATATTTAACTTTTAGCATTATATTAGTCAAATGAATATTTATTAATGTTAAAGTACAATTATCTTCTGATAAAAACTTTTTTTATTTTAAAATTGTTTTTTTTTAATTAATAATTTATTTTTAATATAAAATATTTTTAAACGTATGCTTTATTAATTCTATGATAGTAATATCTGATGTTTAATGTGACTGTTTATTTCAAAAATGTTGATGATATCTCTGCTTTAAATTACCCTTCTATAACTATCTGCAGTGAAATTTCCAGTCTTTTTAAAACACCAATAACCATAACAAATATTGATTTATTAATTCAAAAAATAATCTGAAATTGTCAGTGTTTTTCAATAGTCAATAAAGATCAAAATGTGTTAAATCCAGTCTCTGTGTGTTTGGTTCTGCCTCCATGTCTGATGGTTTTGGCTGTTTGTAATCTGGTTTTTACATCATTTGCAAGCTTACACCGAGGTAATTTTGGAATAACATGAAACATACATTTTTGCATAATTAATTAAATATTTTGGTTTATTTAAAATCAAAAGAATTCATGTATTTACTTTCATTTTATTTGTACAAGTTTTATTTTTAAAAATGGAAGTTAATAAATTTGACAGTAATGTTAATAAAAAACTATGTCCAGTACCATGACCATACCTTGTGAAACCAATCACTGACAGCTTAGTGACAGCATGAGATATTTCAAAAATTATAAATACATTTTTTGCATTTTATAACATAGAATTAAAGATTTATCAATGCTTCAGATTTTATTTATTCCTATTTCAAAAATAAATATCAGTCAACAAAATAATTTTATTTTTATTGAGTCACACAATTCTTTTCTTTTTACAATGCAATGATGGAAAAGTTCTTTGTTTTCATTATCTATTCATTTCTTTCAATATTTGTAAATTTCAAATATGATTTTTTTACAATATACTTTATTTTTAAACTTAAATTTCTATGAAATCAAACCCAATTTATTGAGTTTAGTATAGTTTAACCTATCAATTTATACTTATGCTCAAGAAGATTTCTAGCAATTAAATTTGTATTTTTTTCCTGGTGAAAATTTTACAAAACTTTTTTTTATGGCTTTAAAATTCAAATATATTTATTTTCTAATATTTTAGTTACAAAAAAAAAAAATCAAGAGATGGTAGAAAAAATTGAATAATTGGTATTACAAAGGAATTTTCACTCTAGTTTGAAGAGTTAACATTGTTTATTTGGTGATCATAAACTTTGTTGTATTTCACTGAATTATTAGAATCATTGAGAAAATATTACAATAATCTAAAAACTTGATTTTTTGGAAAATTTATGATTATATTTATATCATAATTGTGAAATAATTATTAAAAATCAAAAATAAATATTCCATATTTATTTTTTACAAAAATGTTTTATTTTTAATTATAAAAAAATATTTTCTTCTGAATATTGTTACTATAGAGATTATGTTCATGGGAAAAACTTAGCTTTGTAGAAATGAGGTCACTCAGCAGATTGCTATAATATTTAGTGACATCATAAAAATTATGAAAAAATTGTAAACTTTTAAATCATAAAATTGATACATTTAATTGTTATTAAAAATTCATTCATATTTTAAAATTAAACATGAAACAAAGAAGATTTTGTTAATTTTGCAAATTGAATCAGCTCCACATTAAATTTGATGTGACAACATTTTGTTTTCACTAAAATATAATTTTTAAAATAATTCCAGAAATCAAATGTGATTTTTAAAAATTTATTTAATTTCTAAACAAAAATATCTATTTAATTTGATCAAATTTATTATATTCTGATAAATAATAATGGTTTAGTATTAAAATGAAAGTTGAAAGCTTAAATCTAATGAGAACAAAGCAATCTGTCAGAGTACAGGAAAGTTAAAGGTTTTATACAAGGATCAGTGGATAAACATTGATAAAAATTGCTACTAAATTAACAATAAAAATGTCAACCAGTTTGAGAATTAAAATGTGCTTTAAACATACAGAATAGTTGGATTTTTTTTTATTAAATATGTTTTTTGTATCCTGAAGGATTGAATCTTTTGTTTTTATCACTTATTCCTGTTTTTTATATTTTATTTTTTATGTTTTATTTTTTAGATTATTTTTATTTATTGAGTATATACTTTCAAGAACATATATAAATATGTCTTAAGATTATAGCCTTTATATATATATATATATATATATATATATATATATATATTATATGTAAATACTGTAAAATAAAATGAAAGAATAAGTTTTTGTTTGTTAATAAATACAAATAAAAGAAAAAACCTAAACAGAAAGATCAATGAAGGCCTTGGAGTGTCTTCACTAAAAATAAATGAAAATGTCAAGCAGTCTTAAGTCTATAAATAACTTCCTTTTTCATTATTATCAGGGGATGTTTTCAAATCAAAAACTTGCATTCATTTCATAAATAATATACTTTTAATAAACTTGTTATGCTAATGTAAACTGATATAATCATTTCAAAATTGTCTTTTTTTTAATGAACATGTTATCATCTTAGACTATTTTCCATTTCAGAATAAAAGTGACCATATTCCATTTTAATTCATAAATTCTTTTCATCCTTCTACTTTTGAACTTTTTTTTTATTCAGTTATACAGTTTATGTGTGAATTGTTTCCACTTTCATATAATCTCTTGGATTTTAGTTCAGGACTTCAGTTATCCATTTATTGCAATCTCTTGTAACATAACATCTCAAACCGAATTAAAAATATAATTCTGTATTGTACAAACACATTTGAAACTAGGCGTTACTTGTATTATGATATTTTGTGGGCATTGTAATCAGATCAGGTTATCAAAAAAAAAAATCTCAATTTATTAATGTATTTTTGAATTATTATAGTTTTATTGCTCAACACAAACCATTTCTTATAATTTGGTTGCAAATATGTTTGGCGCTGTAAAGCTCAACTGACTAAAAAAAATGAAATGTTTAAAAAAAAATGAAGCAAATTATATGTATGTGTGTTATCAATGCAAATTATATGGGATTGATTCATCCACTATATAAATACTATAAAGAAACAAATAGAAACTAAAATTCCAATTCTATAACATTTTATCTATAAATAACCATCAGTTTAACTAAGAAAGATTACAAAATCAGTAAATATAAATGAATGATCACATTTTAAAGTTTTTGGTAATTTAACCAAAAGCCCAAAGACATAACATTTATCATTGACCTATCTTTGATTTACTCAAAGGCAAATTGCTTAAAAAACAAAAGGAGTTTTAACTTGATGACATCCTTTGACAAAGTAATAAAAAAAACAATATTCGGTTCTAAACAATTGTTTTTTAAAATTAATAAATTTTAAACAATATTAATTAATAAATTACCATCCAATTTTTGTTAATTAATTAGATACTATGCAATAATATTTTTTAAGTTATTTTAATTTTTTCGATTTACAGAGTGACTTTTTAAATTAGTTACCCATTCTGAAAATGCTTAGTAACTAAATATGTCAAAGTATGATATTTTATTTGTATATATTTGGCATTATTTTAAATCATAATATTAACATTTTTTAAAATCTATTTTAGGCTATATGATGATTTTATTACCACATTTGATCATCTTTTGACTTATATCTAAACTTATATATAACATTTCAAAACTTTTAGATAAAGATTCTCAGTGAACTATTGAATTAAAAAAAATATTCTTAATTAGATGATTATTTATATTAGCTTACATCATTTTTAATACACTGAACTGTGGTCTTGAAATGTCATCTAATTAATTTTCTTATTATTAGTATTATTGTTGTTGTTGTTATTATTATTATTATTATTATTATTATTATTATTTTATTATTATTATTATTATTATTATTATTATTATTATTATTATTATTATTATTATTATTATTATTATTATTATTATTATTATTATTATTATTATTATTATTATTATTATTATTATTATTATTATTATTATTATTATTATTATTATTATTATTATTATTATTATTATTATTATTATTATTATTATTATTATTATTATTATTATTATTATTATTATTATTATTATTATTATTATTATTATTATTATTATTAAACCGAAAATCCTCATTATCTCCCAATTTATCCAATGCTTTACAAGAGTAAAGTTTTTTGTTTCATTCTATTCTACTATTGTGTTATTGCTCATTATAAGCTTGAGTAATCATTATATCTATGATGATATCCTAATTAAATCCATATATGAGATATGTATATCCTCAAAATATTTTCTTGTTTGGAGCCTTTATCAGTAAGGAGATTGTACTTTGAACCTAGGTCAACTGATTCTTTCAGCTGCTCTAAATCCAAATTTATGCTACTTGCTGATTAAGATCTAAGCCAAAAACTAATCCTGGAAAATGGATAGAAAATATTGAAAATAGTGCCAAAAACTAATCCAGGGATATGGATAGAAAAATATTGGAAATAGTTTTAATAAGCTTTACCGGCTAGTATCTATTTAAGTTTGCAATGGATAGCAACTGTGTAGTAAAACATAATAAGAGTTTCGTTTTGGTGTAAAAATGTTAAAAAAATAAAATAAAAATATTTTATTATGATGCATTTATTTTTTTAAAATTATTTTTAAACTAATATGTTTTGGCTATACTGTATTTGAATGCATTTAAACATTTATACACAGAAACACAGAAATATCTCCTACCAGAATTAAGTGATAATTCAGATTGTAAATCAATATTAGCAGCAAATCATTTGAAGCTGTGCATAAAAAGTTTTGTAATATATTGCAATTTACGTGAGAGAAGCACTTTAAAAATAAGCTATTGTTGTTACATTATATTTATGAATTAAAGTTGCTTAGATGTTTAGCATTAATTTTGCGCTGACTGATTTGATATTATATTACAATTAACATTAAAATACAAATTTGACAATTACTGACTTCCTATATTTTAATCGTATAACCAACCATAAGATTGACTTTTATAATAGTATTTTTACATTGTACTCATAACTAACCAAGAGATATTTGAAAGTTTTAATTCCACATTGGGAGTGATTACCAATAATGTAACACATAATAAGATATTATTGATTTATTGATTTATTATAATAATCAACGTAATTTAGAAGATTTTATAAAAATAAAAAAACAGTTGCTGTTTTTTGCCGATTCACATTTCAAACCTCTCAAAATTTTAAATATAAAATATTTTATTGAATAATAATCGCAATAACCTTTTTTAAATGATAATAATTAGATAAATAGTTTTTGAAAAGTCATGGATTGGTTTAGAAATGATAAATTGGATCTTATTTCAGGAAAGAACTCTTTCATTTTCTAAATTTCCAGGGTTTAATATTTATAAGAGTGTGGATATGATGTTTAGAAGATCATGATTTAAAACAATCAAATAGCAGTTTGATCAGAACTGATTTCATGCAATTGATCAAATTGAGATATTTTTTACTTTACTCAACTGAAAAGTGTATTAGAAATCTTTTAGTTCCAGATTTATTATTTTAGCATTATAATAAATTACATAATGAAAATGTCTATCCCAAATCCTGTAATGCTATAAAATTTTAAAGATGTGTATATAAATCAACTGATGAATAAAAGTCATTTATGAGATGTCTTCTTAGTAAGAAAGAGGGATCTGAATTTCTATTGGTCGATAGTTACTATATGTGGAATTGAGATAATGATGATAGTTTTAGATATAAAATTGTTTTGTATTATATTATGCATTTATTTGATTATACATCTTATTAGTCACTTAAGAAATATGTTTTATCTCATCCAAATAACATTTTTATTATTTTAACATTACCCTATTTACATATTTTTATTGTTTTTTAATTGCTGAGAAATATTTTTTATTAAATTCTTTATTTATCTTCTTAAGGCTTGATGGTTTTAGTAACGATTGTGATGTAACTTTAAATCGTGATACTAAATTTAAAGTGATTACATATACGGCAAATATTTGAAAACTGACAACTATATGATCATGCGTTAATATGTGCATATTGTACCGTATGGTTTAAGCTGTGGTGGACTGTGCAGAATCGGGAACTTAAGACCCATGAGTGCTCTAGCACAATCCATTCTATTGATGGTAATTTTTTATTGTGTGCAAATAGATCCAATTCCAAACATAACTATATGTATATATATATTTCATTTCTAAAATATAAAGTAATATTTTTTTATTATTATTAAATCTTACTTAGTTACTTAAATTACCATGTTCAGAAAACTGATCAATATTTCTTCATTAATCTGGAAATTTTCTGTTACTTATTTTAATTAAAGATAACTGCTTATTACAATGTGGGCATTGCAGAAGTAAAGATTAACTTTCAATATTTTAATTTAATCATACAATTAAATAAATATACTCATAATTTTCCATTTCATTATTTATACTTTTATCACGTGAATAAAAATATCTGATAAAATGAATATTAAGATAATTTCTAAATTAATAATTGGTTAATAATAAATATCAAGATATTTTTTAAAAAAAAAAACGATTAGAGTCGTATTTATGACTACAAAAATTTAACACCTTTAGAATAAATTGTAATAATCATTTAATTTCAGAAAGAAACTTCGATAAACATGTTCTAGGAAAATGTAACTTAAAAAATAAATATATACAAAGTATTATTGTTTGAATAATCATTGAATAATGGCATCAACAAGTGCTTTGAATACGTCATCATCGGATTTTCAATGATATTGATAGTTAAGGAGTTGGAGGTGAAAAGATTGAAGTTTGTCTATTAAAGTTTGAAGATTTGATATCAATGTAAACTGAGCACTGATTGTACATATGTGTGAAAGATAGTGATCTGGATCAACTGATGAGTGGTGTTTTAGCACGAAATAGGCATATTGGAGATCATTTACTTTTTTTACATATATGTGGTCGTGTGTATCAATTGCATAAGATCGAGTGCATTGTACAGACAATATACTTATATTTGAATAAGAATCATTTAAATAATATGAATTTTAGCTTAGAGCTGGGATGCATCTAAAATATTTTTATTGATTGGTTTATATATAAAATAATTATCTTGCCATTATTTAATCATTTTGTTAATAAATGCAATTCTTCAACCGTCTCTTACGAAGCTCCTCGTCGACATCTGACGTCACTCTAACTCTGCCAGTTCTTATGCTAAAAAATTCATTTGATAGGTTTTGAATAGGTTTTTAAAAGTTCTGTAAGATGGTGCCCTCTTCCGATTTATTTTACAAGTAAAAAATAAAAAAAAAATGCATTTAAACCTAAACAAAGAAAGAACATCGTTTGTAATTGGTTGTTAGTGAGCTCTCAGCCGAAAAAGACATTCTGATTGGCTGGAAAGAACAAAGAAACCACCTGATCAAAGAAAATAAAGAAAAACGCTGAGATTTTCATTTCGAATGCAATTTTAAGTATTAAAAAAATATAATTTCAGAAATTAAACTAGTTTTTAAAAAAAAAAACTAAAAAAACAAAATTATTTTCGAAAAATATTGAAGATTTTAGTAAAAATATTAAAGAAATATTTAAAAGAAATATTTACTTTTCTATAACGTAAAAGTCGACCTTTTTGTTTATATTATAGCTTTTATGTTGCCGAAATTGAATATTTTAGAATAAATAAATAGCAATTTATTTTTGAAAGAACTTTCGTTCTCTTCATAACCTGAAAAATTAGTAATATACTTTTTATAAACGTATCTGAGTTGAATTTAATATTATAGGCGAATATGTTTTAACAATAGGCTTTGTCTTCAGTTTGTGAGTTGGCCAATTAAAAGATTTGATTTTTACCTCATACAACCAATAATATAATTAGCGGTTAAAAGGTTAAATGTCAGTATACAAAATCAGATACAATAACTAAATAATTAAACATTATCATGTAACATAACACTCGATTAGCATTGTTGCAATTTGCCATTTCTTACCATTTTATTTTTATCATAGTTAATGTCAGCATCTCAATTTTAGAGCTATCTCATAAATTTATTGGCCACTTACATAATAAAAATACAAAAATATTTTCAATTGTAAAATGTAACCATTAGTAGAACTGGATGTGAGATCGTTCCACACTGATTTCACATGGGTTAAAACAGTGACTGGTATTGTTTTTCAAAGGTAAAATTTTATGAATTTTTTTAAAATAAATTATACAGTTTTATATTAAAAATTTTATGCGTTATAAAATATTACAGATAATAATGTTGTTGTTTTTTTTTTCCAATTATCTTTTTATAGTTATGGGAGGTTTTTTTTTTCATTTACCTCATATTTATCAAGAATTTATAATAATTTAATTTAATCATAAACTCATTTGCAAATATTCATTATATAACACCCTTGTAAAATATGATGTTGAAGAGAATTCACATCTTAACAAAAATACTTTATATGCTCTGTCATGAAACTTTATTATCATATTATTCAAAACTTTTAAAAAAAAACAACAACTTATGCTTAAAAAAATATTGTCTAAATTAATACTTCTTTGCAATAAAGTTATAAATAAAGACTAACTTATAATCATTTATTATTATAATCATAAGGATTTCTAATCTTTATTGCCCTACTAGTTCATTTCAGTTTTCAAATTCTAGTTTTTTTTTTCTCTAAATAACTTCAGATACTTTCCTTATTTCATCTGTCCATTTTCCACCTATTCTTTTTTAAATCTATCACAACAAGGAGATTCAGTTTAAGACTTTAACTGTCAATTTATTATTTATTCCTTCTTTTAGCAATAAACTATCTCTCCTTTATTTTAAACTCTTAGTTGTTTCAATGAAGTTAATGACATCTGATATGTTCTCACTTATATATTTCAGTTTCCACCTTTCTTTCATATATCCTTATATATCCATATTATCTAATTAATACATAGTTGGAGTACAATTTGAAAGTTATAATTGACTATTTGTTTACCTGTTTAATGATGCTTATTTAAACTTCTTTGAATTAATAATTTCATCTCTATAGTCATGTTGCAATCTTTAGTGTCAATATAAACATTCAGATAATAAATAAAAATGGATTTCTACCTTTATTGTTTAAAGAAGGTTACCTTAACTCCAGATTGAGATTGTTAATTTTTATTGATATTAATATTGTTAAGTATTGACTGTATTCATGTATATATATATATATTGCTAACTAAATATAAGGCACATAAATTTGTGCATGCTTTATGTAGACGATTTACATATTTAAATTCTTTTGAAATCATATTTTTCAGATTCTTAATTTATATTTAATCTTCCTAAATTTGTAGTAAAATGAAGTAGGAATGATGATTTGTGCTGGTTATCAGATGTAAAGAACAGAAAAAAATTGCCACATGTACATCTTTATTCTCTTATTTGCTAGCTCTATATATAACATCTTTATTCCCTGTACATAATTTGCAATTTTGTTATAAGGAAAGAAATTAACAATTAAAAAAATGGCACTTTTATAGTTTTCATTAGTGTAATATTTATATAGATTATATTAGACAATTGTAAAAATATTTTTAGTAAAGTTATTTGTGTGTATGATAAAAAATATAATTGATTTATGCTCAAAGATCATGTGATGTTGGAGCACCAAAATGTTAAGCCTTGATTCAGGAAACTTTAGTGGTTAAATCCACATTTCTATCCTCTCAGTAAAATAAATATCATTTGAAATCATAACTAGCAGGTAAAGTACAACAATTCCACTTGTGATTCAGAAATATTTAGATCTTAAATCTATTAATTTACTATTGTTCCAAAACAGAGCCACAAATTGCATTATGCATTGCATATTATTTATTATAAAGGTTCTTATAATTTACATTAATAAAATTTTCTCCTTGAAAGTAACACTTCCATACAAGACACAGATTAAAATAATATAAGCCTACATTTTTTGTTTTATACTTTTGACTATAGTATTACACAATATAAAATACATCATGCTTAAATTTTTTGAAAGCCTAAAAATAATATGATCAAATGTTAAACTCTAATGAACACTAAAATAAAAAGAAAAATATAATAACTAATTAATAATGAAAAAAATAAAAAACGTATACTAAAAATAAATAAAAAGGCGATACAAAAGTGAACAAAAACAACTGTAGAAAACAATTTTAATGTTACAAATTTATCTCTGAATATAATAAAATCCAAAAGAATCTGAAGCAAAAAAAAACAATGTTACCAATAATAATTTTAGAGACGTATATTGTGCATCCAATTACTGAAAGGTGCAGATTAAAAGAATTAAATGTTCCTGGATTGAATGTTTTTTGAGATAATGGTAATACTGATTGCAGTATGCATAAGTGTATAATAAATTCCTTATTAGTAATGAAGGTCTTAAATAATAATTATTCTTTTATAGTCAATGCATTGACACTCATTTACTTTTCTTATATTAATCAAGTTTTATATTTTCCTCTCTGAAAATAGTTGCATACATATTGATCAAGTGCTTATAAATAGCTGTTTGTACTATATGTTAAAAAAAAAATCTTAAATTTGTTAATGACTTGATTTTAGATTTTCCTGCCAGAACTTGAATCTCAGATTATTATTGAAAAGAGTTCCTAATAATTAAGAAATTTTTTTTTAAAAAAAAAAAAATCACAATTTGATCAATTGTAAAGAACAGTTTTCTCAATTTGATTCTCGAAATCACGTGATGAGTTCACATGATCTTGTAAACAAATAACAATATATTTTTTATTATTTTTTAATGAAAATAAATATGATCATTTGATTACTACGCAGCAATTTATATCAACAAACAATCAGTTAATAAATTCAAAATGGAAAAGTATGAAGAATAATCAAAACGCTCAATTTAATAATAATAAAATGAATTTCAATTCCTGTAATCTCTCAATAAGCCAAAAAATATTCTAAATGTCTACTTATATTTGAAAATAAATTGAATAAAAATAAACACAAATCATACTACTATATAAAAAAATAAACTAAAGAAAACCAATTCTCAACTTTAAAAACACAAAATCCTTTATCAAAAGCAAATCAAATGATATTTGAAGAAACTACTCAAAACATAATTCTCTTCTATCATTAGACAAATTCAAAAATAATATTAGCAGAAAGTTCAATACATTTTATTTATGCTATTCCTTGTCTTATATGTTAATTACAAGATTTATTATAGCATATATATCCATCCGTTAAATACTTTACAGAATATACCAAGAAAAAAAAAACAACTATTTAATAAAAACTTCACAATCAACAACAACAACAAAAAAACAATTACATACTTTACATATATTTTATCATTCAATGAAAATTAATTCCAGAACTCAAATAGCAAAGGGAGTCAAGGTCATGAAAATCGAAAACAAGTTCGTTGGTTATTTCATAATATTGCAATAAAGAAAATAACAATAGTTTTTCAGAACAATAGAAATGTCTATCTTAGTATAATAAATAAATACTTTTAATTTTCCACTAGATAGTTTTAAAAATGTTAATTCCTTTATGGATGCAAGTTTTAACATAAATACTGGTAGAAGTTGCTAATTTTAATCAAAATTTAATAGTTCATTAAAATCTCTTACATGATTTTGATATAATTGATTTATTGGAAATGCAATTATGATGAAATGGTTTTAACAATGAGCATATAGTATTGCATGTTTGTTAAAGGTAGATAATGAATAATTAATAGAACAGATTGGAAGCCTTGAGATGTAATCATAGAGAAAGATAGAAAATTAGGTGGATGAATGAAATGACAAATAAAGTAGTTTTGGAAAGTGTAAATGAAATAAGAAGATTGATTAAGAAGATTAGAGATAGAAAGAGAAATTGGACTGAGCCTATATTAAGAAGAAAGAATAGTCTAAAGAAAGTTATTTTGGATGGAATAGTGAAAAGATTGATTTTTCTGGATGATATAAGAAATGGAACTATATGTGTGGAATTGAAGATTTGGGTAATGAAGAGAATGGACTGAAGAAATGTATGAAGTTGCTATGTGACTATTCTCTTGACCTCTTCATAAGATGGATTACTATTTATGTTGATGAATTACTCAATCATTTAAAAATAAAATAACATTTTTTAATCCTAAAAATTAATACAAAGCCTTATGTATTGAACCAATAACTTCCACATATTTCTATTTATTAGTCATTATTTCATTATCAAAATTAATGTTTATAGTGGCATCTATATTAGATGACCAAAGAATGTGATAGTGCTGCTGATCACTTTGTTCTGCAATCATTTGATGGTGAAAACTAGAACTAAAATAATATTGATTTATTAATTTTAAAAAAATCTCAAGATTTCAGTATTACATAGAATATATACTATAAATGAACCAACAATAAGAACTACAACATGGTCAATTAGTAGTCTCTTGTTCTTTCTGTATAAGATTTTTTGGTAGAATTTTGAGCATATTCATTTTTTTTTGTTTAGATTTTGAAAATAGAAGTATTTATTTTTTATAGTTGGTTTACATATTTATGATTATTTTGGGGAAATATTTGTAAAACATTTATTTTCTTAGAAGAATAATGTGATTAAATTTAGATTTTACTTGAAAATATTTAGGTTTAGAAGGAAACAAGTCAAAAAGAAATCAATAACATATGATCACTAAGTTGTAGCTGTAAAAGAATGTAATCATATTGACCCTAGTATAATTTTTGTCATTTCTTTTAGAAATATTAATAGATGTTTAAATTTTTAAATAATTTCACTAGCTTTAAATAATATGAACAATAATTTACTTGGGCTTTAGAAAATGAATTGAAACAAATCTTTTTTTTTAAACTTAATATTTATTAGTAATGTAGTATTTTTCTATTTTAAAAAGTTATTCTTCTTATTAATTTTAGAACATATTTCAATTTAATATTTTGTTCTATATTTGCACAACTAAAATATTATTTTTAAAAATAATTTTCATTTGTAAGTATTCATTTCTGACAAATAATTTAAAATTTTTGATAATATAATACATAATAAAGACAAATTTGATCACATAAAAAGTTAATAATTTAATTCAACCAGATGTTAAGAACTATCAAAAAATGTATGAAAATACTAAAAGCTTAATATTATATTTTTTAGATTAGTTTTGTCTTTAAATTTATATCTTTTGCAAAGGATGTAAAAATCAGAAAGTGAATGTTGAAAATATGACTATATACATTACAAAAGTACAACCCCAAAAAAATAAAATAAAAAGCAATACACAATCCAGTGAGTTGACTTTAAAATCCATCACAACAATTTATCTTCCCTTTTCCCAAGCACATTGTGAAAAGTATCCATTGCTGATTGAAAAATAAATAAATTCAAATTATTGTGTATTATCTGATTACATATCATTTATCTACAAAAATGGAAAGATAAATTCATTTTTATATGAATAAATTATTAGCAACAGAAAAAGCAGATTATATAGTAAATATCAATAAATGACACTACTAATATGAACAGAATGCAACAGGCATCACTATAATGGTTAGCATCTGGAACCAATAATATAAAGATGATGATGACTATGGTGATGATAATGATACTAATAATAGTTGTATAGTAGTAGTAAGCAAGTTATAAATTAAAAATATAAAATTACTATCCCTCCTCCTACACATACAGTTTAATGATTAATAATTTAATATTTTATTTTGTTCCAACTGGTGAGAGTTTTTGAAAATGCTTAATCTTCATTGTTGTATAAAATCTTTATTTTATATTGAAACCCAATAAATTGGACTTATTTTTTCATTAATTTAATTTTATAAGCAAATAGTATTCTAAAAAAATCACATTTGACATTTTTAAAAATTCAAAAAGTGACTTGCAAATTCAACATTGTACCATATACATTATCAAACAAGTTAGTGTAAATGCTTTTTCAGAAAATCAACAAAATGCGGTGTTTTTTTTAATTTTAATTTTTTTTTAAAAAATTTAAGCAGAAAAAATGCAGATTTATAATAAATATATCAAGTTCTGTTTTAAAATGTGATATTTTATTTATAATAATTAAAATATTGAAAAGATTTAACACTATGTTGATTTTGACAGATAATGACACCATATACATCATGGATTTTTTGTTTATATTATACTCAATTTTATTAACTTCTTTTTTTAACAATGAAAGATAGTTGAATAAATTCAGAGTGTACATGTGCATTCTTTTTATTCAAAATAATAATCAAATAATTACTCTGTAAAAATAATTAAAAATACTTTATAAACAAACAAAAACTCATTTTTAATTTATAGCAAATTCTTTGCCTGAAAACAAGACCAGAAAGAAGTAAATGTCCAGATGACATTTTCTTCTATCAAACAATAGTGGCATTTCTTAGATCTAACTGGCTGTCTATAATATACTGATCTCTTCATATATTTTATAAATAAAATATCAGTAAAAGCATTATGGGGGAAATTTTATATTATTAAAGAAAACCAAAGTCAATATTACCTATGAAAACATTAATATTTTCAAGATAATCATGCTTTTTTGAAATTAACAAGAAATATTTTGAAACGATATGGACATGAACTTTTTTTATGTATAATTTTTATATTTACTTCTACTTTAAAATCTAGAAGCACACTTAAAAAGTTGTTTTTTTTTTTTGCATAATGATGTAATTTTTTTAGATTTTTAAATACTTGGTAATAATGGACAATATTTATTTTTAGCAATTTAACTTTTATAAATTAAGCCTGTTTTTTTTTTTTTTTTAATAATTGTACTTATATACAACTACGCAAACTTATATATGTTTTACTCTTTTAAATGAGTACATTGTACAGGCTTAAACCTGCATTTCCATCAGATTTTCAATGAAATGGAAGGCTGAAGAGTTGTGAGTTGGAATAGTTTGAAGACTGTCCATTAAAGTTTGAAGATTGGCTATCTTAATATAAAGCTGAGCACTGATTATATATATGTGTGCGGATATTAATCTAGACCAACTGATGATTGCTGGTTTATCATGAAATACGTATATTGGTGATTATTTATCTTTTTAACATGTGTGTGATCAGGTGGGTCAGCAATATGAGATGGCACTGAGAGTAATGGGTCGTGTGAAAGTCTGAGTTCGAATCTTTTAAATGATATACATTTTTGGAAAAGAACAATATGTATAGTATTAAAATTACAAATTTTCTTTGGAAAGTAGTCGTACTTATGAATCATGAATTTGTTTTACGTGAATAAATTTTTATTACTAATATGCTATTTCTTTTTTTACAATTTTCAATCTAGTCTTTTTTTTTTTTTTGTAAATTAAAGACAAAATATTTCTTACCATACGTTTTATTAGTTAGAGAACAAGCGTCCAAATAGTAAACTAAAAATATTAAAGTTTATCTAATTAAACATTTCTTGGAAAGTATATAATCTTTGAACATTTAAAAGTAACATATGGACTGCCTATCCCCAAAACTTAGATTTCATGTCTTTTACTCAATCTCTATTAAACTGCCAAGGAAATGACGCACTTCGATAGGTATATGCATTTTTTTTTTTTTTAATAATAATACTAAAATAACATCTTTTTTTTTTTTAATTACTTATATAATTATTTGGAATTTCACATTATCAAAGGATTCTATTTTGTGAGTTTTTGGTCTCACAAAAGAATAACTTAATATTATTTGAAATAAGTGCTAATCAAAAAGCAGCTATTTTGGAATTAAATTGAGAAAATTCAAACAAAAAGTACGTAGCAAAAGTGTGTGATTGTTAGGGAAACGGAGAGGTAATGGCTTAGCCTAATTAAAGTATATATATATATAATTGAGTAAAATGTATGTTAGGATCATTTGCACATTTTCTCCAAGATCCAAAGCCTATATTGCAAGTAACACAAGAAAAAAGAATTAATTTACTAAAATTATAAATTGAGATTTTTAAAAAATGTAAATTACAATTATTATTTTTTTAGTGTAGTGCATAAGTGAAGGTGATACAAGAAATTAAGTATCATATTTAGACATACTAAATATAAGTTCGACTATGCTAAAACAATAACAAAGCATTAAAAAGTTTGGCATCTTTTGCTAGTTTTTGTGGAGATATTTTGAACGTTTTTTCTTGACTTGTATTAAATACATTCATATTAACGTTTTTGTTATATCTACAGCTTTTTATAACTCAACAAATTTAATATTATCATAAAATGTAAAATGTTTAAAACTATTTACAATAATATATACCTAGAATTATGACTAAATAAAATACAACATATATTTAGAGAGGATTTGAACCTAGACTTTCAATATTTTTTAAAATCATCCATGTTATCTCATACAACTGACACACAACGACCGTATACATGTGAAAAAGATGATCTCTAATATACATATTTTGTACTGAAACAATACACATCAGTTGGTCCAGATCATTATCTCTAACAAATACATATAATCAGTGCTATGTTTATATTAAATCAACAAATCTTCATAGTTTAATGGACATACTTCATCCATATCATTCAAAAGCCCTTGTCTGCCAATTTTGTTGTCATACTCATGTTGCCCATAAGTCATTCTTGCCCCTTATATGCAGGACCTTAAGGCCATTTAAATATACAAAAGAAGGATGGGTAGACTAATGGTGGTTATGACAACAAAATTGGGAAGCAAGGGCTTTGAACATACCAACATCAGATTTTTAAGTGGAAAAAATTGAAGCCTATCCATTAAAGTTTGAAGACTTGCTATCTTAATATAAACCTAGCACTATATATATATATATGTGTGTGTGTATGTGAGAGAGAGACGATGATCTGGTCTAACTGATGAGTGCTGGTTCAATATGAAATACAAATACATATATGTTGGAGATCATTTATCATTTTCGCATGTAATTGTGTGTCGGTTGTATAAGATCGATTGGATGACTAAAGGCAACTTGAAAGTCTGGGTTCAAATCCACGCTAATTACATCTAGCTTAATATATATAATATAATATACTTATATTTAAATATAACAGATATATATATATATATATAAATGTATAGTTCAATGCAATGGTGGAAAAGTGAATACTGGAACTCAAGATGAATGGATAGCGGTTCTAATTCTTTAACTTCTCACGTTCTAACATGCAAATTTCAAAGCAATAAATCATTCGTTTATATTATATAAAGTTTTAATATATAATGAACTGCATTATCAGACTAAATAATAATAATTCTATTCATGGCGATCTTTCAAATACTGGATCCTAACTATAATCCTAACTAAGTGATTATATCTTTTTTACCAAATGAGACATATTGAAACATATCTTACACTTCCAATTATTTTTAAGGACTTTATAATGTAATTGTAGATTATTCATTTACCATGTCTAATATCTGAGTTCAAATTTAGATTATCTAATCAAAGTTCTATATTAATATTTTTGATAGCTAATCCAGTATTGATTAGTAAATGGATATCTAGTTTTGACTTGTTAAAGAGACTATTACCTTTATCAATCTGAAAATTAATTACTATGATGAATAAGGCACCTCATTCGTTATTTTTAATGTGGGAAAGGAAGCTGACTAATGATCAATGTTTTTTTTTTCCTGCAGTGAATGATTTAATTAAAAAGTATTGTACTTGTTTTAAATGATTTTTTTTTTTAGAAAATGAATCAAATCTCTATTTTTCTTTACCGCTGATGTATGTAAAAATGTATATTTTCCTGCAAACATTTAGTTTTGTATAATTAAACAATAGTCAGTCACTTAGCAATACATTTGTTAACAAATAAATAACTAGTTATTCGTAGAAATTCAATGGAAAGAATTATTACAATGTACAATTTAACTAGCTGATGAGATTAATTAGTTTTATTGTCCTTCACTGATTGAAAGGGTCTAATTCTGCAATGGAAGCTTAAGGATTGGTATATATATTTTTTAGTATACAGTATATAAATACTAATGAAAATATAAATATTTTATTAATATAAGTTCTTTTTTAAACATAAAATGATTGGAATGTTGTTAAAATATCCTCAAAATAAGTATTATTTCAAAAATTATTTTCTATAAACTAAATCATTTATAAAACTTCTAGTTTCCACATATGAATTAAGTCACACGGAAAAAGATTTTCTGTGCAAATCAGCATGTATAACTAGACTACCATCAAGTGAACACATTTGTTCTTTCATCGGTCCAATTTGTCATTGTTCGACACCCTCTTTAAATATTTTCCTAAATATGGAGCTAGATTATGAAGTAACAAAACATCTTAAAGACGCATATATGTATAATAAGTTATTGAGCGATGACTGATTGATTAACTAGGCAACAAAATACTGGACAAAAAAAAAACAAACAACAAACACCTAACTATTATCAACCTTTTAGTGTAATTTAAGATGTGCGCATCTTAAACTTAATAAACTTAACTGAGTTTCATGTCACAGTATTTATATTAAGCTTTATTTAATTTAATTATTTCAATATTAACCTAAACTGTTTTTAAATGACTTTCTGTTTAGATATATTTCAATTAAAATTCTGATTTATTATATTATTAATAATACTCAAGTAATTTCAAATAGTGATTGCATGGTGTGTGTTTTTATTATATATATCGCTTAATTAAGCGTATTCATCGAAAATAAAAATAAAAATATTCAAAAGTATACCACAAATATATAAGTTAAGACGAATATTTTAACGTATAAATGTCAAATTGTTTCGGCTATGTGAATTTTATCTGTGTTCTTATCACTATATTTATAATCGTTTTTTTTTCTCTCGTAATAATATAACTAATTTACTTTAGTATTTAAAATTGATAAATGCCGATTGATATTTTTTTTAAAATTCCACTTCGTAATTCACTGCTAAGTTAAATGATTGACTTATAACAATACAAACATTGCCACGCAAACGATAAGTAGGTTTATCTTGGTAATTCTCATAGGACGGAAATATATATCCTTCTTCCGGTATAAATTTAAGCCCACTAATTTACTGTTAATGAAAGACACCTTGCTGATCCCTATTTTATGTATTATAATTACTTTAACAGATTTAGTAAATACGTTTTCTAAAATCTAAGACTAAAAGTGTTGATTGAGAATTTTGATTTTATTTTTAAATCTCAACGCAAGAACAAAATAAATTATTTTTCAAAATTAGATCTACTAAAAAAAGTAATATTTAAAAATTAGTAATAAAATAGAAATATATGTTCAAAAATTAATATTTTTAAAACGATTAATTATTTTTAAAAATTGTTTAAATATCCATTGCTTATTTAAATGTACAAAATAAAATGTAAATCACATTGCACGATGAAACATTATTTTGTATAAATGTATATTTTTGCCCTATAATAGGCTTATTTCACTTACGATCTGTGGCAATGTATTCAATATTAAATCACAGTTTGACTTTACGTCAACTCGCGATCCATTGACACCATTCATAAAATATTATTCAAAAGTTAATAAAAACTACATTAGCTCTCGTTGAATAGAAACAGGAAAAATCAAAACAAAGTTACCATTCCACTCATACCAAAATTAATAGATTCTGCCTGTCAGCGAATGAGCGAACATTAAGTGATGTTTAAACATAATGGAAGAATCCCTTTTCTTTTCGCCGCAGTCATAGTATGATATGGAATTGACGAATTTCCTATTCTCCGACACCAAGTTAATTCTTATCTTTTCAATCAACTAAGATTTCAGGGCCTACTAATAAATATTGGAATCTAAAATGTGTCATTTTAATAGAATATCCCCATTCCGCCTCTTTTTTCCCTCTCTTTAGAAAAGTAATGAAAATCTGAAGATAATCTACTTTAAATTAAAATAAAAAGTATATTTTCATTTTAACAATTAAGTTATTATTAATATATATATATATTAAAAAAAACAACAACAAAGCTTTAAAATCTAAACTGACTGAAAATTATCTAATTAATTGTATTGTAATTTAAAAATAAAATTAAAAAAAAAAAAGAAATTTGCGTATTTTTCAATGTAAATTATTTTATTAGGAACTTTTTGCTCTCGTTTATATATTGTTATATAGAGTTATAATATATAGATGTATGTGTTATAAATATATAAAATGATGACGAAGCATGGTCAGCATATCAGATATGTGGGTGAAAGAAAAAGACAAGGGTCATAACTCCTAATGAAAAATAAACAAATTCAGAGTTAAATCTTTTATTTATGTATGTGTGCAAATTATTTTATTTGTCATTGCTTTAAAGTTGTCCTTTTTAAAAAGATGTTTTTTTTTATTATTATTATCCCACAATAGATAATTGTTGTTATGGTGTAGTTTCTTTACATTATATATTATTTTTGATTATTTGGGGAGAAAAACTTTAATAGTAAATTAACAAAGCATAAAACTAAATTTTATTATCATAAAAAGTAAAATATAAAACAATAAGCAATCCAAACATTAAACTCTTTTAATTCCACTTTAGGATTTTATTTCACATGTATTGACTAATTCTTTTACGAAGAGCCGAATAAGTAAATGCCCAAGATTTTGGGACTGCTTATAATATTTCATTGTAATCGTCAACGATTACAAAATAGGTCTGTTATGAGGCTGAGGTATTTTAATTCTTAGATTGTCCACTAATTTATGCTTTGATTTTCTTAATAATAAATCAGTGTTATGCTTTGTTAAAGCGTCTGTGAGTGTGTATGAATCTATTTATACATATACTAAATCTAAGTCTTTTTTTTCTCTTTATATTTACATTTTTCAATCTTTAATATTAAAGACTTTCCAATAAATATTTTTTTGTTTATTTTTGATAATTTTCTCTCATATAAAAATGTTATATATATATACACACACACGTATATTGCAAAAAAAATACGATTAATTTGAAACAAAAAAAATAGTTTCGAATAAATGGATGTATTATGCTAATTACTGAAAAAATTAACTTTCTGGGCCGTAATTTTAAGGCAAATATAAAAAGAATTTAAAATTATGACATTTAATAGATAATAATTTTTAATATGAAAAAAAAATATAAAGTAAAAAATTAACATAAAGTACAATTTATATCTCTATTTAAATATATGTATAAGTACTGAGGAGATATACTTTTTTTTCCAGCTAATAAAATCTGAAAGTTGAAAATAATTATTTGAAATACTGTCTGTTAGAACTCTCAAATGAAATGTAATAGTATTTAGATTAAAAAAAAGCATAATAAATTAAGAGGGGTTACGCTTTATTATAATAATTGGATTGAGATTCAATCAATTTGTATGACACAAAATGGATTGAGGCTACAATTATTCATCGCACGCAAAGTCATAACGTTAAATAAAGCTGCGAAGAAACTTAAGAATCGCTTAGATTTTTATCAAATCTTTGATTTATGCCACAATTTTGCTCGAAGTGTTAGATCAATTTGATAGTTCACAGGTTATAAATGCTCTTACGATTAAAATAAACTTTGAAAATTCACTTCTATAAATTTATTTATTTTTAAATTTTAGAATATATATATAGTTAAAAATTATTATTTTTTACGAGCTATTTAATATCTATTTTGGACTAAGATAAATATGAAGTGATTATTCCATTAAATAAAACAAAAAGCCGAGAGGTCATCGCAGCCGCCTTGCAAGCAAGTAGTTGGTTGCAGACGGTTGTGGGTTCGCCTCCCGGCCGATGCTATGACATATGAAAAAAAAAAAAAAGAAATAAATATAAAATAACTATGTGATCATTTCCTGGAGAAAATTCGAAGAACAATTTCACAGGTAAAAAGTAAATTTTCCATTTTGTTTTTCTGAGATAGAAATCAAACCCAAAACATTTTGCTTTAGAAAACTGCGTCAGAATTGAAGTGAATGAAACCACATTGCTCTAATTGTAATACTGCACATAAATAAACATATCAAATAGCATACATTTTAATAATATAATAAATATATAATTATTCAGAAACTAAATTCAAATCAATAAAAACATTATAATTGAAAATATTATAATGATTGGATACACAAAATATTTTAATTTATGCTACTGACGTTACAATCATTACAATTATTTTCACTAATATCATACTATAATTTAATAAATTCGGTCACTATATCAATGCTTAGAAGACAATTATAATGGATTCATTTTAATAAAATCTTTAGTTGCTTTGCGTTCAGTGACTATATAATTTATATTTAAAAAATTTCTTAATACCCAAATATTGCTTAATATGTTTATTTTTCCCTCTATAACGATATTCAATCAGTTAGTACAAAAGTTTCTTTATTATCTATATGGTATTACTTATGGAAAAATACAAATAGACAGATTCATCATAATTTTATATATATATATCAGACTCCAGTGCAGTAGATTTTATTTATTATTCTGATGTGACATCACATTCTCTTAATTTAATACAGTCTTTAAATCTTAAATGAGTTATTGTGTGGCTATTATAGTGAAATCATTTCATGTTGCAGCTGAATAATCGATTCTAATAAAGCATATTGCTCTTCAAAATTTAGTTAAGTGTTGATTTCTGACAGATTTAAATTCACTGTTTAATCAATGATTAAATCTGTCATTTCTGATGCTAGTAGAACATGTAAGAAAATAGAATTATTAGAAAATTTACATATTTTATTTAGTAAGTTAAATACTCATCTAAAGTGTTTATAAGACTAATAATATTATAAATATCCTAATAGATGTTTTATTCAGTATTAAATATAATTAAAGCAATAAAAAATATTTGAAGAAAAATGTGTAGATAAAGAAAAAAAGAGTTGCTCATTTGAGCAAATTATAATATTTCATGTCAGTAAATAAAAACTAATATATACATAAATAAACAATATCAGACTATAAAAACATTGACATAATCTCCATACAATAGTGCCACAAGTATAAACGATAGTAATCATTGGATGCAAGAAGGTAGGTGCATAAAATGAATTGTGGCTTTCATCAGTGAGGAGGCTTGCATTAGATCCTAAGATCTAAGTGCAGTATTCTCAGATCAAATGTTCCTCACTAATGAAATCCACAAACTAGAAACTAGTCTTCTCACTGATGGAAGCCACTAGAGATATGCACTAACTTTTTTGCATCTTTTAATTACTATGGCATGCACTAGGTGATACTACTATATAAAGAATTTGTCACTGTTTTAATAGTTTAAGCTTAGGAAATGATAATCACGTGATGTTTAGTGGATTAATATCAGATCATACGATTTATTATTTTTTTAGTTCTATTACTTTCCAATAATAAAAAAAAAATCTTATGGGAAGAACCTTTTTCTTTTTAATTTAATCACTATAAGAATATTTACAATGTTACAGTTAACTATTGAAATGATTTTAGTGTTTGAATTTACTATTCCTAATGATTTGTAATGGTATTATTCAACTTCCCAGAATTAATTATCTTAAAGTCTAAATGCCTGATGTTTTACATTGAAATTGCTTTCTAAAAAATGATCTAAATTTCTTAATCATTTGTCTTTATTGTTATGTATGTAAAAAATCTTATGCATGAAACTGTAATGTTTCTGATTTAAATAATAATTAGGAATATCTGTTTAGTACATAAAAAAACTCAATTCTTTCATACATTTATTCAAGTTAAAACCACACCAAAGTACTTAATTAACAACTTGAATAATTATTTCCCATTAGTGTTAACATTTAAACATTTTTTTTTAGAAATTTATTGTTTTGTTGTTGTTATTATTTAATTATAGATCTATCTCAAATTTGCACACTTACTAAGATATTTGAAAAATGCATATACAATAAACTAACATATGTTATGAATAAAACATTGGTCATTATACATTTACTTATCGATGGTCTATGTTTTAAGATAGCTTACATATTATCTAAATATAATTAAAGGAACTTATAAAGATTTCAAATAGGAGATAGATTCACTAATAGCTTTACTAAGCCCTTCAGTTTTACCACAACAGTCATAGATGCTTATAGCCAGAAACATAAACATCATGTTTCTATTGTGTAACAAATGAGTACAATGTCTATGGATTATATTGAATCTGTAGATAATACTCTTGTAATATTTAGAACAATTAAGTTCTCTTGCATTACTGTTTCATTTATAACATCATAAAAAGTTACTCTTTGTGGCCATATTTTTTAGATTATAGATAGTTGGTTTAGCATCCAAAAATAAGGTTTTGATTTGAGTCTAATCTTATGAGATAAAATTATAAATAGAACTAGTTATTAGCTTTTTATACATTTTCTATGGGATATCTTTTCTTCTGATATCTAATAAAAGAATATGTGAGAGAACAGGACATCACTGCAAATAACTTTAGTTTGTCACTAATATATAATTGACTATCCAAATATTTAGTGCAGATAATTTATCTCTATATAGAAGCACAATATTCCATTGTGGAATATATTACTGCTAAAAAAGTTGTCTATAATGAACTTGCATTATAAGTCGAAATAATGCCAGCTATCTTTCCAAGCTTTAAGTTAAATGCAGAAATTACTTTAAATTTAATACTTATTTAATCAGAAAAATAAGTTGAATTATACAAGATTATGACTAAATAGCATGGGGTAGTATTGTATTTAAGTCTATTGTTGAAAAAGGTTACATTTGGATTAAAAGATATTAATTTTTATAGTCAGATTACCGATATGCTTTTCTGTATACTTACTTTGTTGGATTAAAAATAATGTCCCAGTATTTGAAAAATATTTCTAAACTTTTCATATTATTATTGATAGACTTTTTTACTTCTAGAAATTATTTATTTGTTAAAGTCAAACTAATGTCGTCATCTGTAACTGAAAAATATTTTAAATAAAATGCAAAGAACTGAATTCTATCAAATGAGAAAATTTGTATCATTTAATATTATTTGAATTTTTCCACTGAAGAACATTTGTGAAGTAAATTAATAGTTGTCAAGCGTTGGTGGCCTAGCGGTTAGCATAGTTGCCTCCCAAGCAGCAGGCCCAGGTTCGCTTCCCAGTCAATGCTTTGACATATATATATATAATAATAGTTTGTTTTTTTTTTTATTTAAGGGTTTTGGAAACATTAAGGTGATTTTTTTTGCTAAACAGAATTATAAACTGAGGTTAAATCAATAATGTCGTGCAAATTCTTAATTTATTTTAATCAGTCTTTTTCATTGGAAATTGTTAAATATATAGAAGCTTTATCTTAGAGTAAACCCAACTTTCTCTATAGGTAGAGGTCTCTCAGCGATTGGCAAAAAATGTATTATATTTATTAACTAACATATAGAAATATATAACCATGATACTGAGCAATATAATTTAGGATCATTGTTGAATTTATTTAATTTTAACTTACTGTAGTTTTCCTGTTAGTCAAATTTTGAGAATATTTTTTTATGTATAATACTGTGAATTGTTTTGCAATCATGCTTTGACTTTAAGTCATACTTTTTTAAAAAATAAACTCTGGAAATATGGTATTTCAACCTAGAGATGTCCTTGGTTTAAAATAAATAAATGTTCATGTTCACCAGTATCTAATCTTTTTATTAGACTTATGTCTGCTGGTGGGTTTAATAATATTAATTTTTTGCTGAATAATTACATTATAGTGAAAAAAATGATTTTGATATAACATTAGATGTTAAGTTAGAGTAAATTTATTGTGTTTTCTATGTGAAGAGGATTTGGATCTTACTTGAGATATTCCACTACCGCTAACACCAAACACATAAATATTAATCTTGTTACTATATTTACTAATTTTGCAGATAAAAATTTAGGTAAAAATATGTTATAATTTTTTTAGGACAAAGACCTTTGATAAAAATTGATTATAATATTCTTTCTGCAAAATTATATAATTTAGTATAACAAAAATGCTGGGTAATTTGTTGAATTTTTTATTAAATCTAGATCAACCTTTCTATAATTCTTAATAAAGGGTCTTTATCATTTTAGTCAAGCGTTGGTGGCCTAGTGATTAGGATAGCTGCCTTCCAAGCAGCTAACTCGGGTTCGCTCCCGGTGAATGCATTTGACATATTATCTCATTACCTCAAAACAAGTCTAAAATAGTCATATTGCTCTATTAAGATTGTGTATTGCTTTAAAATGTTAGTAATAATTTATTTTATAAACGGTATGAAAAAAATAGGATAATAACAATCAACATAGATATATGCTTCTTTGTATATCTGAAAGTCTACAATCATCATATTAAATAATGATCTAGAATAAATTCTACTGATATCTAGAAGGACTTTGTAATTATATTTATTAATAATGTTTCTTTTCATGATTCAATAACCTCTGTAATTAATAGAGCTTTCAAAATGTTAAATTTACCCATTTTCAATGACTATGAGATATAAATTACTTCATTTAATTTTTGAATATTTTCTTAAAATATTCTCACTTGAAAGATGATTGTAGTATATGTCTTTTGACAAAGAGAAAGGCTAGAGATCTGAGATTTTTATATAAATTAATTACTAAATATAAGATATCTAACAAATGTATTTTTCAAATTACATTTTAAAACTTGTAAATATGAAAATTATGCAAACAATTATTTGCTTATTGATGCAATTCTTTAAAATTCATTCCTATTCTTCCTCTTTATAATGCTTACAGTAATGCTTTTGTTGGTGAAATTTATTTTATCCTGACTTCAAACAAATTTATAATATCTTAATATAATATCTAAATTAAATTGAAAATGATTTATTTTTTCTTTTGATTATTTCTATTGTATTTTATATTTATTGTTTACTTAATTTAGTACAAATTGTAATTGGTCTTTAGCTATGCAAAGTAGAATTGAATTAAAGTATTAAAGAACTTAACACACACAAGCACATATAAGTATTAAAGAACTTAACACACACAAGCACATATATTAATATTATTCTAATGATGGGTTTCAATACTTTACTATATAAAAAGAACAAGTGTCCTGTTAAAATATTAATATATAATAATTTATTGATGAATCTTGTTTTTCAGTTTTTCTATTAAAGCAATTAGAATTTTAGTAGAACTATTATTACCTTATACTTTTTTTTTCATGTGTCAAATCATCGGCAGGGAAGCGAACCCGGGACAATTGCTTATAAGGCAGCTGTGCTAACCTTATACTTGTAATTAAAATAATTACCAATATATTCTTTCTTATCGTAGAAAAAAAAAAATATGTACTTCCAGTAAAGAAAATATGTAATCTCTTAATTATGATACTTCTTTGGATAATTTTATGAATCCAAATCTTTTTAGATTTCCAGAACTATTTTTTACTATCGGATAATACATTATTCAATTACTGATCATAATCACGCAATTTCGGGTCAAAACCCAAAAGCATTTGTACTTTCTTTTACGTATCAATCTTTTTATTTATATTACTTTTTTTTTGTTTTTAAAGTTTGGTTATAATTAGAGGTTATTATTTTCAGAAGCAATTTAAAAAATATTTATTTTATAAATTTATAGTCATGTTATATTATTATTATTTTTTTTACAAACAAAAAATATTTAGTAGCTACATTCTAACAGCTGTAAATCCCTTTGAGTATCTAACATGAATTTATTTTTTCTATTACTGCTTTATAAATATAGCAATAAGCAGTACGTTCGCTTACGAATGTAATAATATGGCAATACGTTTAGTATTTATTTTTATTATTTTATTATGGCAACAGCTTCATTCAAAAATGGGATAGAAAATTCGATCTACATATTAATAAGAATATGATTTTTTTACAATTAGCCAACTCATAAATAATAATCATTTAAGTAGTTACTTAGTATCTCACGTGATGTATACTCAAATGATAGACTGAACATTGTAGTTTTATTTATTTGCTTAAACTAATAAATAAACTTGAAAACTAATAATTGTTTTGGAACAATCAGCTTTTATTAAATAAACCACTCCAACTGTCAAAAATATCACAGGGTTCCAAAATCAGAATATAAACTGCAGTGTTATCATTGGTTAAAAACTTTGAAATTCATTTGTAAGAGGTTCATTACTGCTATCATAAGTAAAGCTTCTATTTCTTTTTTTTTAGAATGTTTTCATTACATTCTGACGATTACTTTATGACTTTCAAATACTCTACTTGACAGAATAAATATACTTATGGCTCTTCTAAGGAATCTTTATTATGGTTTACAAAGTTCATTTTTATTAGAGTTTTGTTTATGAAGAAAACTTCATTAGAGCTATTAAGTTAGAAGAAGAAAGGCAACATAAGTAAGAAAAATAGATATACAGTATATGGTGGTAAAATTTAATAAAATATTATTTAAAATGTCTAGAAGGGGGAAACACTAGAGAATTTTCAAGAAATATGATTAAAATAATGTTGTTGTTGTTTTGATGCAGTTTATAAAATGTTGATTACTTTAATGATTAGTGCATTTCAATGATAGTCAGAAACAGTCTCAAGAGCAGAAAAGTTAATACATAGGTTCTCAGATGATAAGGTAAAACAAAACGTTTAGTTTCATTAATGAATGAAACTATAGTGATCTTTAATTAAAAGCTTTGCATTTCAACATATATGCTTTTGAACATTTGTTATAATTCCTATTTAAATATAAAATATGGTGAATTTGGATACATATATATATATATGCATGTATAAATGCATATATGTAAATATGCACTTTGTATTTTTTCTGAATCCTTGTATGTATTTGCTTGTTGTTAGTAGAATCATCATAATTGTTTCCAATGTTACATATCATTTAAGAATATTGCTAAGATATCCTCAGATGATGAAGCATACCTACACTTCAACATATGTGGTTTTGAACATTTGTCATAACTTCTATTTAAATATAAAATATGGTCAAGTTGCATATATATATATATATATATGTGCATGTATAAATGCATACGCGTAAATATGTATTTTGTAATTTTTCTGAATCTTTGCATATATTTTCTTGTTGTTAGTATTAGCCTCATACCTACTTCCAATGTTACAATATTGTCATTTAAGAATATTGTTAAAATGCCCTAAGATGATAAAACATAGCTGCATTTCAATATATTTGTTTTTGAACATTTGTCATGACTCCTTTTTAAATAGAGAGCATCATTAATTTTCATATATATAATATTATAACGGTTATATTTGTACTTTCACATAACAAAATCCAGAGACCCAGCAAATTACACCAAAGCTGATCTAGATGATAGGTTGAGACTTTGGATCTGATCATACTTCAACTCATTCACCAGCATTCCGTGATTTAATACCCTATGGATGGCATTTATGAAGTTACACTAGGTCTCAATTTTCTTTGTAAGACAGCTGAGAAAAGGATGAAACATGAGTCTCAGGAATATTGATCATTTAATTATACTTACAGACTAAATAAATTACTCAATGATCCATGACATATTAAATAATGCATAATATGTATTAACAAAGATTAGATGATTTGGAATAAATTGCTAGCAACACATTCAACATTAATAATTTTAATATTATTTAATAAATAAGAATCAAATAGATTAATAAAAATAAAATAACATAAATAGTTGCATTGGTGATAGGAGTTATGCACACAGGCATGGCATTAATGATGAGGCAGAGAACAGTATAGTGGCCTCATCTTAATAATAATGCAATTTATATAATTAATTGTCTGCAGTATATGATTCATGTCTATATGGTATGCCAAACTATTCTCAAGGTTTGCTACTGGTAAGCTAAATATTACTGTGATGATACGAATAAAAAAATTAATTTACTCATTCTAATGTATTATTTATGAGCAATAAATATGCTCAAAATACAGATTCCCTAGATAAACCAGATTCCATGTTTAGACTAATGCTGAAATTAATAATAGGGTGGACCAAACTGGTTACTGTAGATGGGCATCTGAGACTATGGTGCTAAAATATTAAATTAAAGATCACAGTGTGAATGGGATTCAGTACCAAATAATCTATATCCTTGGACCAGATGACTTGCTAGCACAATAAGGAACATTTAGTTTGGTATGCTGGAACAGATTTGAATATAGTTCTGGACCATTGTGTTTCAGTTCTAGAAATATAGTTGTCTGAACTAAATAATGGGGTAGCCTGTTACCATAAGCCCATTTAAGAAAGCATAGCAAGGTGTAAATACACTTTTTGTACTTAGTAAAGACACATTTTCAATGCTTATATAATATTAATATGTATTTAATACAATTAAAAAAATGCATATAAATATTTATAGTTTCATTCTGCTAAAACTATCTTGATCAAGTTTTCAAAATAGCATATCATAATGATGCTAAGAAAGGGTTATTCAACAGCAATCTAGTTTAGGAATATTGAATCTACTATTTCTGATAAATAAACTAGAGAGGAGAAAACATATTTTGGGTGTTATGACATTTACAAATATGTCTTTAAGTATCACCCCTGGCTGTTATGTAACTAAGAAATATAATGATAATTTTCAAACCTTAATATACAAACTAATACATGTTAATAAATTGAATATAGATAACAACAAGAGCATAGCAATCTGTTGTTACATCTTAGAATAGATTTCAAAGGAGAGATTTCTATCAGCTAAAAAGCGATGAGAATTTTACACTGGATAACTTTTAATTGTCCCTCTGAAAGTTTACTAAGTTAATTATTCTCTCCTTTGAATAATATGGCATGACATAATATATAAATTAAGAATAAAATAAAATAATTGAAATATAAAATAAGCATGGCCACAGATTATAAAAAGGTTAAATAATAACTGATTACAATTATTACATTTAAATGAAAGTAGTTTTAAAATTACATTTATAGGCAAGATTATTTCAGTTATATTTAGAGATTTTATTTTACAAGAGTTTAATTAATTGAGAATTAATAATTTATGAACATTCATTACAGAGAGCTAGCTTAAGGAATTTATTAGAAATTATAAGAGAGATTTATAGAGCTCTATGGTGAAGAAATATTACCAATCTTCTTCTAGGCCGAGTTGTCCAGCATTTGAAATAGGCACTGGCACATCTCTGGATGGGTGCTCATCCACATTGTCCTTCTATGCCAACAGTTGGTAGTTGAACTTCTCCATCCTTTCAGCAATGATGATTGCTGTGGCAGCATGCAGGATGGGCTGGAGATCACCATTATTCAATAATAAGATGGAAAATTGGCGGCCTTCCTAGCCACTCACATCAAAATTCTGATGAGTGTAGCTTCCTGTTGCAACTTGCTTGAATTTTATTGTAGAGAGCGTTTTTAGAGCCAAAATATGGAGTTTACATACTAAATTTTTACCCCTCAACTACATTTTCTACAAGCCAGGTTTGCATTTCAAACCCATTAGCTTGCTCACAACTCTTATTTAAAATTATAAAATTTAGCTTTTTTGTTGTTAGATTTATTAATCAGAAAGTTTTATCTTAGTAAAGCAATGACAATCCCCAAGTGAATAGAAAATAATGCTGCATGATTGCATTTGCTTTCACTAAGGTGTACATTAAAATTTGTTATTATTAACATTATCATTTAACTTACAAAACAATTTTAAACAGGTGTATGTGGCATGATTTCTTTTAATGGGGACTGTTTTAAAATTTATAAATTGTTGTATAAACATTTCGTTATGTGTGTATGCTGGTCACCCATGGAATTGTACATGGAATTGATACATATAAAATAATACTAAATTAAAGATTTAAAACATACATATAACTGCATTGTAACATCATTACATCTATTATATGCTACAGTTTATACTCGCATACATACAAGTGTGCATATATATATATATATATATAAAGATGCTTACACAGATGTGCCTCTAAATAAATATACAGATATGTAGATAAATGTGCACTTGATGGAGTTTAAAACTAGTGTAGGTCCTGCTATGGGACATAGTAAGTGAAATGGTATGTGTGACAAAATAGACTGTTTCAGTATTACTGATATATTATCTGGATTCATTGTGTATGATTTATTGTACTAATATATTGATCTTTTAGCTGGATCGCACTGATTATCAACTGGATAATGAATATTATAAAAATGGTTCTAGAGATGCTGTAAACACTGATATGTAAGAAGATTGAAAGCTTCACCAATAGACAACAGATATAAAAAAATTTATATTTTAAAATTTTTCAGAGTTCAAGTTGAATTAACAACTGTGATGATACTTATAAACTTCTAAAAAAAATTTTAAAAGTAAAACGCTTAAATCTAAATAATTTCTGATTTTTATTATTTTATTTATTTAAAATTTTTTATACTTGTTTTCTATTGGAAAAACTTTCATTCTTGTTATATGTCAACAGTGCAGCTAAAAACATTTTAATAAAATTTATTACTTAGTTAATGGCTGGTGTATCCCAGCCAAAATATTGATATATTAGTACAATAAATCATACATAGTTAAATCTGAGTAATATATCATTCACATTTGTAGTCTATGCTATGAAAATCTTTGTTTAATATATATAAATTATAGATAAATATATGCATGTTGGTACTAAATTCTTGCATACTTGTGCATATTGTTACTATTAGCATCAAACTTGGTGTTAGTGTTCCAGAAGATATCATGCAAGAATATTGCAAGATGTTATAAGATCAGAAATAAATCATTGATTATCTCTATTTCTCAAATGATGGCTAGAGTAACCCAATAAACACAATATAATGCTAATATTAAAAACAAGCAAAGATAAGTTAAATTTTATTAGCCATATCACACATGGCTTTATTCAGACTGTGTCATTGGTCATTTACCCATATTAACATTATTTTTCACATTAATTGTCTTTAAAAGAACAAAAGAAATATAGATATATATAAATTAATTAGGATATTATATTTCAATTGAAAAAGTTAATTCTGTAAATAAAGATGTAAGTAGTTCTTGAATAATTTATTGATGTAATAATACATATAGTAGAAAATAGATGGGATCAGTTGTCATTTGTAATTCAGACATTGTACAGGCTTAAACCTGCATTTATATATGTAATATATGCAAGATTCGAACTCAGATCAGTTATCATTTGTAATTCATACATTGTATAGCTTAAACCTGCATTTATATATGTAATATATGCGAGATTCGAACTCAGGCTTCCACATGACCCACTATTCTCAGTGCCATCTCATATTGCTGACCCACCTGATTACACACATGTTAAAAAGATAAATAATCACCAATATATGTATTTCATGCTAAACCAGTAATCATCAGTTAGTCTAGATTACTATCCTCACACATATATACAATCAGTGCTCAGCTTTATATTAAGATAGACAATCTTCATGCTTTAATGGGCAGGCTTCAAACTATTCAACTCACATCTCTTCAGCCTTCCATTTCATTCCATCATCAGATTTTCAATAAAATGGAAGGCTGAAGAGTTGTGAGTTGGAATAGTTTGAAGCCTGTCCATTAAAGTAAGAAGATTGGCTATCTTAATATAAAGGTTAGCACTGATTGTATATATGTGTGAGGATAGTAATATAGACCAACTGATGATTGTTGGTTTAGTATGAAATATGTACATTGGTGATTATTTATCTTTTCAACATGGGTGTGATCAGTTGAGTCAGCAATATGAGATGGTACTGAGAGTAGTGAGTCGTGTGAAAATCTGAGTTCGAATTTTGCATTTGTAATTCAGAAGATGTGATTTTTTTTTCATCATTAAATATATATTATAACTAAAGAGATGTATGTTAGAATACAAGTTATGGATTCAGCAAGAATGATGGTAAATGATACTTTAAAAGAGATATTCCTGAATTAAACATTAAATCAGATAATCCTAATCATAAAAATACACTAAACTTATAATTAAAGAAATAATCACATTATTTATAAAGCAAAGTATATTTTATAATTTCTCTAAGACTACTGAGAATGATATCCTCACAGTCATAATTGTCACAAATGTAATTAAGAAAAAGGAGAAGAAGAGAATGCTTCTTTCAATGGCTGATCATGAAAATGTGGTGATCTCCAAAATCACATCATGCTCATTAGTTTTAAATGAATCTACAATCTCTAGATTTAATTAGGCAATAATAAACTATGTTTAGCTTCGTAAATGAAATTAGATAGCCTTGATGGTATGAGAATTTATATATTTTAGATTTTTGAAGTCATTAACCTCCTTTTGTGAAATATATAATAAAATAATATATCTACCAGATGTCAGCAAGATATATATATATATATATATATATATATATATATATAATGGTAAATGTAATTTTTTTTATTTAGCAGTCTACTCTTCCATCACTCTGTCGTAAGAAATATAATCTAATGGCATAAATGAGATATAACTTGGTTGGAGTGGAAACATCTATTTCTTTAATTTTAGCTATCACAATTTTGACAGACCCTAATAGCACTTTCAACTCTCCTTTCTTCTGAATTATATTTTAATATTTTTTAAATTATTTGTTATAAATATAAATTTATAAATGAAAAGCGTTTTTAAGAATAATGTTTTAACTTTATAATAAACTTAAACATATAATCAGAAAAATAGATTTTATTATTTCAGGATTGCTAATTGTTTTAATTAGATTTTTAAACCTTTAAAAATGTATTATTAAGAACACTTAAAACAATGAAATTGTATTTTAATATTTAAAATTTCATTTAGAATTATTTTAAAATGGCAAAAAATAACAGCACAAGTACTTATGGGATATTATTTCTAATAACTTCCTCATTTACATTATTATATTTCTCTTGACATTTATTTTTAAATTGATTTCTCAATCTAATAACAACCCTAATGTCAAAAAATAAATATTTTATAAATATTTTGAAAAAATAAACATATGCATAATATGTAAACAAGTTATGCAAAAATATAATTGTTTTTGTTTTTTTTTATTGTCAAACAAAAGTTACAAGTACTTTGTAAGACTCTTACAGTTTGGAAAAAAAAAAAACTATTAATTAATAGGTTTTCAGCTTATTTGCAGTAGATTTCTATACTCAATATTGACATGAACAGATTTGTTTAAAATTTAACTCATTAAATTTCAGTTTCATTAGATAATGTGTCTTATTTACTTCTGAAAAAGAATGAAAATTCCATAGTTTTAGAATTCTGTATCAACATTATCATAAATGGTAATGACTTGTTTATTTTCTATAACATAAAATTTCACCTAATGTTTTTAATATTTTTTTTGTTAAAAATCTGAAGAAGTCAGTATATTATGAACAGTCAGCTTAGATCTAAGATATTTCACTATTGTTTTCCATGGAATAAAATACCTTTTGGATATTTATTTCCTTCTGATCTCATTATCATGCAAAGATTTTGGTATAAATAAAATATACTTTTTTGCATTTATAAATTTTTAGGATTATTTTTACATACTTATTTGGTAATTATTTAAAACAAAAAGTAATATATATATGTAAGACTTCAGTTTATTTCTTTATCTTTTATTTTTTAACCTTTGTGACGAAGCTTACAAGACCTTTTGTTGACGATTGATGTCACTCTAATTCTGTTATTTTTAATACTAGGATAGTCGTATTATAGTCAATAGTTAGATTTTTAAAAGTTCTGTAAGATGCTGCCCTCTTTTGAATTATTTTACAAGTAAAAAATCAATATAAATGCCCAAATATGTCAAAGAATAGCAAAGCTCTGCCTTCTCTTGAATCTTATTGGCTGTGTAAATTTTGACAATAAAGAAAATGGCTGCCAAAAAGTAAAGAGTTATGTTCGTATTTTGTTTTATTTTGAAAATGATAAATGAATGTTTTTTTTTGAGTATTTTTGATGAATTATAAACAATTTTGATAAAACAGGCTAAAAATACAATTATTTCAGAAAAATATTTAAGATTTTAGTAAAAATATTTAAGATTTTAGCAAAAAAATATTTACTTTTCCGTAACGTAAAAGTGAAAAAAAAAACAATTTACATCAGCAACTCTTTTTAATTGGATTACTAGTATTTCACTTTACATTTGCCGCTACAAAATATTTCTACAATAAATAAATAGAAATTTATTTTTGAAAACACTTTCATTCACTTTCATAACCTGACAAATTATTAACCCTTAAACCGCTAATTAAATCATTGGTTGTATGAGGTAAAAATCAAATCTTTTAATTGGCCAACTCACAAACTGAAGACAAAGCCTATTGTTAAAACATATTCGCCTATAATATTAAATTCAACTCAGATACGTTTATAAAAAGTATATAATTAATTTTTCAGGTCATGAAGAAAACGAAAGTTCTTTCAAAAATAAATTGCTATTTATTTATTCTAAGATATTCTATATCGGCAACATAAAAGTTATAATGTAAACAAAAAGATCGACTTTTACGTTATAGAAAAGTAAATATTTCTTTTTACTACATCTTCAATATATTTACTTAAATCTTCAATATTTTTCGAAAATAATTTTGTTTTTTTATTATTCTCTCTGAAAATTATGTTTAATTTCCATAAATATTATTTAATAATAATTTAAATCGTATTCGAAATGAAAATCTCAGCGTTTTTCTTTATTTTCTTTGATCAGGCAGTTTCTTTGTTCTTTCCAGCCAATCAGAATGTCTTTTTCAGCTGAGAGCATGCTAAGAACCAATCACAAATAATGTTCCTTCTTTGTTTAGGTTTAAATGCGTTTTTTTTTATTTTTTACTTCTAAAATAAATCGGAAGATGTCACCATCGTACAGAACTTTTAAAAACGAATTCAATACGTATTTAACGAATTTTATCGTATGAAAACGAACTGAGTTAGAGTGATTTTAGATGTCGACGAGGAGTCTCGTCGAGCGCGGGAAAAGGGTTAATATACTTTTTACAAACGAAACTAAAGTAAATATCATATTAAAAGATAAATATATTTTAACAATTGACTGTCTTCAGTTTGTGAATTGGCCAATTAAAAGCTTTGATTTTTACTTCAGACGACCAGTAATATAATTAGCAGTCAAAAGGTTAAAATAAAATTTAATAAAGTTAACTGTAATATAATTAAAGCAAAGAACATCTATTACACCATTAACTGTCAGAATCAACATGGTGTTAAAATCTTTTCAAATATTGTAATTATTATAGAGAAAATATAAGATTTTAAAACAGAATTTGATAGATCTATCATAAATATACCTATTTTTATTCACATTATAAAAAAACTTAAAATAAAAAATGTTGTGTTTTCTGAAGGAGTGTTTATTCTCTTAGTTGATAGAGCATTTGAACATTGTTCTGGTTTACAAGTCACTTTTTAAATATTTAAGAAAATTGCATGTACTGTTTTAGAATATTATTCATTTATAAAATTAAAATAAAAACTAAATCAAGTTTAATTTATTAAATTTTAATATAAAATAAAGATTTCATACAGTAGTGATAGTTGAGCATTTTCAAAAAGTCTCACCAGGTGGAACAAAAGTAAATATAAAATTGTTAAATGGTTAATAAAGCAATATATAATGAAGTTCCAGTTTTTACCATCAAATGAACACAAAATCAGAAAATGAATGCTACAAATAGTTGCAAAAAAGTGACTTTAAGCTACAGGTGACTGAAGTGTCACTGTGTTATGCTGAAAAAGTGCACTAAGAAATCAATTTATTAAATACTGCTTGGAATTTAAATTATAAAAATTCAGAAAACATTCTTATGGTATAAATACATTTTAAAATGAGTGAAATTAAATCCCCTTTTAATTTGTAATTTTTAAAATACCATAAATAATATAAAAGTGATGAGAAAATAATTCTATAGTTACAATTTCCAGGAATACAGTTCACACAACAAAATTATTTGCACTATAAAAACAAAATCAGTGCCAATAAGAATAAAAATAATCATCTGAAAGAAATTGTTTTAATTCTTTCTTGATAGAAATAAATAAGTCAAAAGTCTTAAATAGCTTTCATGCATATATAGGTTAATGATTAAAATGAAGTATTAACTTAATTAATATTGAAGTTAATATTTGCTATTTGTATTAATAGACTCCCTTAAATATATATATATTTAATAGCACTAACATGATGTAACTACAAATTATATTATATAGTTATTTTAAAAGAATATATATGTATAATTAATTTTCTTTTTGTTGAAATGTATTAGTGCAGCTTAGAGAATTCTTCTTTAATTGATTAATGTTTATATAAAGTGTCCTCTGGTCTATCAACATTTTTAACATAGCTTTTGAAATATTTATTATAATAAGTTCTGTTACATTCCTTTTAGAGCAGTTATTAAAGTTGAAGTCTTATATGAATGTTATGACTAAGGGATTCAAAATACTAAAACAAAAGAAAAAAAAAACAAGAAAAAGAAATGAGAAACAAGAAAGGACTTTTTATAATATCTAATCTTTAATGAGCCCATGTCATCAAATAACACAATTGGTCGGAGGCAACACAATATGTGTGTATACATATTCCTCCTTGTAGATTTTAAATAAATTTCAACTATGATTTAATCATGCAAAATACTAATTAATAGCAGACATTGCTAACTAAAATCATGCCATACAGTTAAGCATTGACTTAATTCTAAGACCAAAATGAAACATTTATTAGTTTATTATTTTAGGTTATGTAAAGGTCACACTAAACATAAAAATTAATAATATTTACATCTTAATTATTTTCAGATTTATCTATATGAACTTGAAGACATAACTAATAGACATAAAATTATGTGATGGCATTCAAATGGCATGTGTATCTAAACGTGAAATATAATTTTGTGTTAAACACTTCTGATAATATGATGATGACTCTATGTTTCAGTTTTATTTTTTTTCCCTAGAAATTGAAATTATCAACAGATAAGAAAGTTCTTAATAATGTAAAAGTCAACTTGCAAAAGTTAAATTCTACATAATGATGGTATTTGTTCACTTTGCTTCTAGATTATTTTTATTATTTTGAAAGACTTTTTAATAAGAAATGTAAAATACATTTTATTTATTTTTTATAATTATATTGTTTTTTAGAAAAATATGAACTTACGTCATGGAGAGAGGGATGTTGTTTTATCTATTATAGAAAGGGGGAAACAAACTTTTAAATAGCTCACTATAGAATAAAATGTTGGAAAAGTAAGGCAAAAAGTATTACATATTAACCAACCATTTGTTTTTATTGTTTTATCATCTATTTATTAATAGTTAAATACCTATTAATTACATAATAATTAGTTGGCTGTATTCAAATTTATTTTATGTTTGTGATTAAAAAAATTTAATGCATTAATCAATATCTCAAAAGGATTTTTTACCATATGGGTGTATATATATATATATATTGTAATGTTATGTAAATTTTTATTATATATATGTAATTAATTTATTAGCGATCTATATATGTAGATCATGTAAGAGGAAACTAAGCGCAAGCAAATTAATACCAATAGCACATTTTTGAAAGATTGACTTCCTCTCACATGATTTACATATATATTAAAAGTTCATTTTGAGATATATATTTATAATATCGTTGGAAATGGAAATTAATAAAGTCCATTATTTTATTTATCCCCATGTGAATTATAATAAATAACAAAAAACATAATATGTAACAGCCATATATATATATATATATATTAGTAATTATACATATAATATCTTTTTCAGCACATGGTTTTGTGACTTTATCAAATATAAAACATCTATTTTCACATATGTAAAATTAATTGTGATCATTACAATATGATTTACTAGTGCTTGTTAAAAGATAAAAGGTGGCTTCTGCAGGAGTGCATTAAATTCAAAGATCTAGTTGCAGTGCTTTAAGATCCAAGGTTTTTCATTAATAAAACCCATAAGATAAAAATTAGTCTTATGATATTGAATAAAGGATTTCTAAGCTCTAACCTTCCAGCATTCGTTGATTACTATGATTTGTACTAAGAGGAATGAAGAAAATTGTCACTAACAGATTTTGTAATAAATAGTGATTATATAATGTTATAGTGGTTTAATACCAATTCTGATTAAAGGATATTGGTGATTATGGTCATTAAGAAACCAAAGACAGTAAAATATATACAGTTCAGATCTTTATGATTATGAAGAGTCAAACAACATAAATCTGCAATTAATAAGTGACATGATAAATCTGCTTTATACATTCACTAATTAACAAATGAACATAAAATAGATTCTACAAAACTATTAAATCTTTAAATTACATTAAACACCCAATAAGTGGACAAATATATTAAGCGTAATATAAATATTTATAAAACTTGCAATAAATTTAATTAATAACTGCTCAATTACAAACGAATGAAAAATTATATAATATGGTTGTATATATAAAGTTGTACAGAGTATACTTTTATTTATTCTGTGTATTGTTGTGTTGTATAGTTAATTCTTTTAACTTTTATTAAATTTCTATAACAGTTTTATTTTATTGTCGTTATTTTAGATCTGTCGTGGTACAGTAGATAGCGTTTATGTGCAATAACACATAAACGTTAAAATAGATATTTTAACATTTGATAAGTACAGAAAATCGTGTGCCCAAAAGACTTTTTTATGTATAATTATTAATATACATATTTTGTTATTAATTATAATATACAATAACATTAATTTTTATTTACGCCTGCTATAGAAAATATTTTACCGCTTTTCAAGTGGTACCTATAATTTGCCTCACATTTGGAATAAGTTAATATGCCATCAAACAGAATATAATTTCTATTCAAACACCAACAGAAGATTTAATTTGATATTAAAGTCTGAATGCAAATTTAGGGATAATTTAAATAAGTAAAATCTCTTTGTTAATTAATAAAGAAGGAAGAGCTTTTTAACTAAAATCAATTTAAGCAATCTTTTATCCATGTTAAAATCAGCATTATAAGACTTTTCAAGTGAATTTCATCAGTCATAAATTGGGTAGTACTGATCATTCAAGAATATTGTAGAGATATTTAAAACAAAACTGTCAAAATATATTATATAGAGTTCAATTACATGCATGAAAAAAATAAGCTCAAGTATTTAAGACATTTTAAAATTAAAATAAACTTCTTTTGCTTTAGGATGTATTAGCAACATCATTCAATATTGTCCAGTTGGCTAATGTGATCCTTAAAGTGTTTTACTATAATACTAATTTTAACAGTAAAAAAGTGGATACACACACCAACCTGAAATATGATTATGCACACATACATGCACATCTACATTAAACACAGAAAATGAGATATATGTTTATAAATTTTAGCTCTTATTTGTGAATTAACATACTTGATGTATTATATAAAAATCAAAAGCTATGATTATGATATAATATATTGAAAGCATGCTAAGCATAAATAAAAGCTAAAATTTATAAACATATATCTACCTTATCTATGTTAATGTCTGAACTTTTACATAGTTAACATTACAATTGTACAAAAAAGTGTTAATAATTTTAGATACCAAATATACATTTATGATAATGCACACACACATAAATAATACAATGAATCTTTGCTATTATTATCTAAAATATAGACGCAATAAGATAGTATATACTTTAAAATTAGTTTTTAAAAAATAATATATTTTCAACACTAAAAATAACATTAAAGTATTAAATACAATTTTTTTTTTAAAAACAATGCACACATTTTTATTATTGGAATGCTGTTGTTTCTGATTTATTACATTTTCATTTTAGGCAATCCAATAAGATTCTTGATTTTTCTCTTTTGTTATTTTTTTTCCAACCCTATTCAGATTAAACTCATGTCCAAGTCCTTTATTATGATTATATAATATGGACCATTTGTAAAATTAGATTTTACTTTACTGTGCATAAGTGGATGTTTTTCTTATTGTCATTCTTAAACACATCTTAGTTTCCCCATTAAAGAAGGTTACCTTGAATAGTTTGAAATTGTTGATTGATATTGATATTGGGATCATCTAAGTGTTAATTGGTTTTAATGATGCATATATGTAATGAATAATATGATTGCTACACCACACAGCATATATACCATGAAGTCAGTTCATTTTATCTATTTTATCTTCTGTATTATTGAATAATTGTTTCAAAATTTCCAATATTCATTGATATGGCAATGGCATCCATTTTTTTTATTTCCAACTTTTTCATTCTATTGCATACTATTTATTTTAAAACATCCTATATATATATGATAAACAAAAACAAATTAAAAATTTTTTAACATGGGTATAGCTTGCATTTTATGATCACAGATGGAGCTTTACCAATAGCTCACTCAAGCTTGTTTACAAAAAATGCCGAGAGAGAATTGAAAATTCAATATCTCTTTCAAATTGTCTCCAACCTTTAAACCATGGTTTCAAGCTAATTGGTTAACATCAGTAAAGGGTAGGAGGACTAGAAACTAGATCTAAATCCCAACTCTACTGAACAGCATTTATGCAAACTGTTCCTATCAGCTTGAAAGCATGAATTTTTCAGATATCTAAATATCTTAAAATCCAGCTAAACAAACCGGATAGTTATATGGGCCTGAAATCAGTTCAGTTTCACCACATAGTAATAAGGTTCTGCAATCTATATTATTGCTAAAATCCCCAAAGGTACATTTATAATAAACAAAAACAACACATTGTTTAAAACAAAAACAATTTAAAATTTTTTTAACCTGCCTATAGCTTGCATTTTATGATCACAGATGGAGTTTTACCAATAGCTCACTCAAACTTGTTTACAAAAAATGCTGAGAGAGAATCGAAAATTCAATATCTCTTTCAAATTGTCTCCAACCTTTAAACCATGGTTTCAAGCTAATTGGCTATCGTCAGTAAAGAGTAGGAACAGTTTGCATAAATGCTGATAGAAACAGTTTGCATAAATGCTGTTCAGTAAAGTTGGGATTTAGATCTAGTTTCTAGTCCTCCTACCCTTTACTGACAATAGCCAATTAGCTTGAAACCATGGTTTAAAGGTTGGAGACAATTTGAAAGAGATATTGAATTTTCGATTCTCTCTCAGCATTTTTTGTAAACAAGCTTGAGTGAGCTATTGGTAAAGCTCCATCTGTGACCATAAAATGCAAGCTATAGGCAGGTTAAAAAAATTTAACTTGTTTTTGTTTATCATAAATGTACTTTTGAGATAGCAATGATATAGATTGCAGAACCTTTTTACTATGTGGTGAAACTGAACTGATTTCAGACCCATATAACTATCTGTTTTGTTTAGCTGGATTTTAAGATATTTACATATCTGAAAAATTCATGCTTTCAAGCTGATAGGAACAGTTTGCATAAATGCTGTTCAGTAGAGTTGGGATTTAGATCTACTTTTTAGTTTTCCTACCCTTTACTGCTGATAGCCAATTAGCTTGAAACCATTGTTTAAAGATTGGAGACAATTTGAAAGAGATATTGAATTTTCGATTCTCTCTCGGCATTTTTTGTAAACAAACTTGAGTGAGCTATTGGTATAGCTCCATCTGTGATCATATTATAACGATCGAAATGAAAGTGGAGATCGAATCTAACTGCAAAAACAATATCTGCAACTACCAGGGCGCCATCTAGGCATTTGAGCCTAGAAAAATTTATAAAGTAGGCAGATACACGCTGTTAAGATAGCACTTTATTTAAATATTCCGATCGTTAGCCCAAGTCACTAGCTCAGTGGAGATGCAGAGATAAAAATCTATATCTTAATTTATATCTTAAATATAAATAAATAAAAGCCACTGCCAGAAATTAACACATACAAATATTTATTTCCGCACATATAAAATCATTCTAAATTCGAGGAATAGGTTTAACATTTTTAGACTTTTATATTACTCTTTAATTGTACATTTACATAAATTTCAACGAGTTTAATATTTTATTTAGATGGTCAAGTATGAATAGACTACATAGATTTGCATTTGAAAATAAAACATTCTATCCCTATTTAACCTTAGGCTAAAATTCGCAGTCAAATTGGCATCAATCCATCTGATACATTTATGTATTCAATGTAGCATGAAAATACAACAGCACAAATATACTATACTGTCAGGAATGGAAATCTGAACAGTATAGTTAGAGAAAACATTGACTCTTGTCCAATACAGGAATATGACGTCTGTATAGCAAGAAGAACAATAAAATAAAAACTCCATAGGAAGGGACCGCAATCCTTTTTGCCGACTTACAATCCCATCCATAGGCAAAGGGTTGGTGCGGTGTATTCAGCGATTCTGCACGTAGCGAAACTTATACTACATCTACTAATTACCCAAATATATCCAATCCATTGACCCAATTCAACAATGACACAAATAACCTAAGATTACCCTCCCCTAATATAACTTTACAAATCTATATAGCCATTCACGCCCGACTTAAATTTAACATTTAAATACGTTCGCACAAATGCATTTTATAAAATTTGTTTTAAAATGTTGAGTACAGATCAGCTGCACAGATTCCACGGTCAAAAACATTCCAAATTCAACACAACCGATCAAAATACAAAGTCCTCGATAAACGTCACTTGCATAGGGAATATACAAATCCCATTAGCATTCATCGTAAGATGCTTTCAGTGATATCGTTGACATATATTCTAATCGAATGTGAAAACCACAACATTATCAACCACTAACGAATCTATGCAACGTCTATACCCAACCTAAATTTCATCATTTAAAATTTAAACAACAAATAATTTATACAATAAGAGAAAAAAAAAATGGAAATGATTTTTATCAATCGGAAAACATATAAAGTTAAACATTAATTTGATTTAAAAACTTACAAAAGTCAGATAAGAGTCCGTTTTAACATTTAAGTTGGCTTGTTTATTAATTTGTAAAACTTGATGAAAGTTCTTAATTGATTTCAATAATTGTTCATTTCATATAGCTTATGGTAGAAGAGTCCATGTTCCCGTTGGCAATTCCCACAGAGACTTTCCTGGAAGACCGGTCTGATATTTTGGAGGTAGCATTAGCTGGTTCTGTTCTGGTATCACAGTCTTTGCATTTTTAAAATAAATGAGTGAGGACAGCAAGTGCGTCTTGTCGCTCAACTCACCAAAATCAAGTTGGAAAACTGTCTGGAACTCAATATTTCTCTTTTTATAGTAAATCTCCAGATTGAATGAACAAAGACGTCACTAATCCAAATTTTCGTTCGGGTCCGGGCTGAGGCTTGGTGCTTCCATTGGTCAAGCTAATTTCTTTTTATTTTCTTATCTATCTTTCATCAGATCATTTTAATTATACAAGAGCCCGAAGCTAGCTTGCTTTTCAAACAATTTATAAACAATCATTTCCATTTACAGATTACAAGAATTAATTAATACCTGTTTTTATTTTTAAATCTTATACTTTTTTTTTTATAAAAAAGTACGTTCAAATACTTATTTATTTGTTTTTTTTTTTAAAAAATATTTTTAAAGTTTGGCATCTGTGCGAATGTATATACGTTTAACAAACATTTTAATTTTAGCGTTTAGTTTTTTACTTTTATTTGCGAACTTTTAAGTTTTTATTTTAAATTAATGTAACGACATATTTATATATCGTTACAATATATAATATATATATATGACATTTAGCATATGAGCCTTTACCATATAAGAAATATAAATTAATAAATTCTCTATTTTAACCATATTTAAACCTACATAAAGACTTATTTTGGTACAAAAAACATTTGTCCCCATGTATTTATGTGACTTTTGTTTTTGAGACATTACCATAACATATTCCACTCCATTATTATTAAATTGTTTAATTATTATTTTATAATTGTCACTCCACTTTGTTTTTAAATCTAAATAATGAGTTTCTTCGTCTTTTTCAGAGTTTTTAGTCCAATTTCATCTTGATATATAATTTCATTATTCAAACATTTTATCAATAATATTCTGTGGCAAACATTTCCAAATATCATCTACATACATCATTAATAAATTTCCATTTATATAAATTAATATTTTTATTAATTAATTATTTTTATTGAATCTTTTAAATTCTCTGACCCAAATAATTTCTTAATGTCTAATGATGGCATTCTATATTCACTCAAGATTACTGATTTTTTAAAAATTCAAACTAATTGCAAATTTACTGAAAACATAATTCCTCTTCTAAAATTTGCACTTTGTAGATGGACACTTCATAATATTATGCCCTTCCAAATTCAAACATTACTCCTAATCTTTCTTTAGAATTGGATGCAGAATTACAGTTTATAATAAATGTTTCTGTTGATGTTTTTCTTATTGCATTTGTTAATATCAACAAATAAATTAAAAATATGCTAAAAATATATATTTATCATTATTAACAATTAAAATTTTAGTTACAGTTCTATTCTAGAAATTTCATTATATTTTGTGACCAATTAAAGTATAAATAAAATTAAATGCTCTTTTCAAACAAACCAAAATATTAGAGTGTATATCCAGAATCATTTTTTATTAAATCATAAATGAAATTACAAATTCATTTCTTTACAGTTTATTTTATTTGTAAAATTATTATATAAATATTTTAAATTGTGTCATGTTTACATTGTAGTTTTGTCTAAATGCATTATATTTTGTTTAGAAAATATTGGAATAAATATTCATATAAAATCAAATGAAAACCATCTCCTATCAAAAGTATTTTGGCTATAAATAAGAAGTTTTGCTTTAGTCTATTGTCTTGACTTTACAACTTTTTTTTTATTTGCAAATTTAATATTTAGATTTTAGATCACATTTTAAGATTTTATATTACATTTATTTTTAGATTACGTTTTTGATAGATTAAAAATATATATAACGTGAAATAATTTTTAATTCATTTGATATTAGAATGAAAAAAAGAAGCAATAGTTTTTCTTTTATGGTCAAAATTTGAATATTTAAGGTCAAACAATATGAAAAAACAATAATACTCTTATATGTTTTAATACTGACACATGAAATTACTAAAATAGTATTAGTTGGATACTACCCAACTATAAATATGATACAAATATGTTGTAATTATAATGAATTTCTAAAATTAATTTTTAAGTATACAATCTATTATTGGTTTTTATATACATAAAGTGATCGGGTTTATATATTCCCTATATTATTATTAGATTGGAAGTCGAACTCCTATAATGGGCTATTACTTTAAATATTATAAATCTCCTGCACACTCACATGTCGGTAAGAGTTTAAAAAACTTAAGTGAATCACTTAAGTTTAGAGTGCATGGTTTGAGTCCACTGTGTGCCTGATGTTATAATCAAATGTTGAATTGTTCAAATCTATTTAACCTATGGCAGGAGAAAGACAGTGTCTCATTTTTAACCACCCACGATTAGACAAATAGACTTATAAATGTAAATCTATTATTATAAAGAGCTGAAAATCTTAAAGCTATTAGATCAGAAGTTGAACTCTGATAATGCTATTACTTCAGATCTAATAACTTCAAGATTTTCAGCACTTTATAATAATAAATTTACATTTGTAAGTCGTATTTGTGCGATCTGGGTGGTTAAAAATTAAACCCTATCTTTATCCTGCGATAGGTTAAATAGATTTGTACAATTCAAAATCTGATTATAACATTAGGCGCACAATAGATTCAAGCCCAGATTTAGCATGGTCAGTGAAAGTTGGTGTATTTATAGAAATGCACTTTAAACTTAAGTGATTAATTTAAGTTTTTTAAAATCTTATTGATGTGTGAATGCGCCTTAGTGCGCCTAGATTTATAATATTTAAAGTAATAGCACATTATCAGAGTTCACTTCCGATTTCTAATCTAATAATTTCAAGATGTTCAGCGCTTTATAATAATAGATTTATATATCCTATTTATTTTTTATAATTTTATTTGACGTGAAATAATAACTTTAAAACATTTTAGTATAAATTTTTAATGCTTCTTTTATTCTTTTAAGATTTTTTTTCCAGAATTTGACATATACAGAGAATTCAGTTGTCTATAAAATATTTTCTTTAGTATATTAATTTGACTAATAATAATAATAATAATAATAATAACAACAACAACAGTTAAAAATTTTAAAAGTATATATAAACTTATTACCTAAGTATTTTAACACAATGTCAAATATTTCTGTTAATAATTGTACATATAAAACATTATTCTAATCTAACTTATATTAAGATTTGCCTCTCTGTCTTTACTTCGTTTACCTAATATATATATATAATTCATATTTTAGTAATAATGGTATTTAATGATTATTAATAGATTTACAAAAGGTATTGTTTATAGATATATATTATCATTGATGTAATATATTTCTTTTTGTAATTTGTTTGCTCTTATTAGTAATTATAATACTTGATGGAATCTGTCAATGGCATTAATGTGGTCGATTTGTACGGTAAATAAATTAAATTATTAATATAGCTATTATTATTATTATTTGATATTTTTGCTAACAATTTTTTAAAAGAAGTAGTTTAAAATTCAACGTTTTTTTAATACCAACCAATTAATAAATGTACTTTTCTATCAACTTTAACAACAAAATAAATTAATTTTAAATATTTCAAAAATTATAAATTATAAGATTGGTTTTATGTATTAATTTTTTTTTTTCATTTTATTTGTTTTTAAATAATTCTTGTTCACTTGTTTATCTTTTAGCGTGACGCAACTTATAAGGCAGAAAAAATGTGATCAAGTTTAATTATTTTATACTTTATACTTTTATAATTAAAGGGGGGAAATCAATTTTGATAATCAATATTAAAATACAGCAAATGGTAGATATTATTTTTGTGGAAGATATATCTTTTTTAATACTCTATCCATTTTGTTATATCTATTATTTAACATAATTATTAATTCTATTAAATAAATATTAATAATTGTTGTAGTTTAACAATTAATATCATTAATAATTGGTACTTAAATACTGATAATTTATTAGTCTTTTGGCTTTATTATATATGCATGTATAATATTAAAATCAACCATAAATAATAAAATATTGGAATTTGCGCTACAATTTTTACAATTTTAAATATACCAACAAATAAATAAATAACTGTAAGTAGAGATAGTAGATTGCCATAATGTAATTGAAACTGTTATACATGTCGGTATGCTTAAAATTGTAGAGTTAATTCCAGTATTTTTTTTTTTTTCGTATACAGACATTTGTTTACAAAGTTATTTAATTAAGTAATAATTAATTCTGTCTATATGAATTAGATTATAAGCCAATTTGAGGATGATTGTATGGAAATCAACATTTTACAAATTTCACACTCATATAAGATCTTGGAAAAATAATAAAAGTGATTTTTTTTTCGTTTATATTTATAGTTTTTACATTGGGGAGGGGGAGGGATTTGCATTAATATAACCAATATTTAGAAATTATGAGTTTAAACTTTCTGATTATTATTATATTTATATATATTTTTACATGACAAGAATTTGATTTTGAGCCAAAGAAGCAAAGAATTGTTTGGTTCTGATCAGTTTCACATTTGGGGGAAGAGTATATATCCCAAGATAAAATATGAATAAAAAACTATCATCATAAATGATTTGACATGGTGAGTGATGCAGATTTCACTTTTCTGATGATCAATGTCTTCCTTTTTGATGTTTATATAAGGAAAAATGTATGTAGTAGAAAGTAAAAGTCTTCTATTGTTAATTTTTTTTTTAAATAAAAAATAAAAATCATCAATTATTATTGTTGAAAATAGACTTCATACTTTTTATAGTTACTATATTATCTTACTTTATTCTGTATTTTCTTTATATAACTTTTGTGAAAATTTAAAAAATTTAAATTGATATTTTTATATTGATTTTTGTAACTAATTCAAATTACTGTTGTGTGAATATTCATACAACCAAAATCGTATATTTATTAATACAATAAAATACCACTTAACATGTATAATAAATTCCATAATAATGCTATGTCTTTAATATATTAATAACACTGCTATTAATAATTATAAGTATTTTGGAGATTTTTGCAGATGAGTGATCTAATTTCAACTTTCCTTCACTTTTGTGACTACTTTTAGCATTACTTTTCTGATTTTGCATTCATTTTGATGCAGAAACTGTATTGATTTAATAATTCAAAAAAAATCTGAAAAAAAAACAGAAGCCTACAAATTTCTATAGCCAAAGTAAATTTCAAATAATCTAAATCATATTTACTAAAGCACTGATTGGTAGAATCCAGTTGCAAGGATATTTACATACTCCTAATACTTTTGTTGTTAGCAGTCAGCAAAAAAATTGCCCTGAATTCATAGTTTATTTAAAAATTTAGGATTATTTTTGCACAATGTTTGTATAATAATTATTTAAAACCAAAAATATATATAATTATAATTTGATTTTATTCAAATATGTTTTATTTTTAAAAATATAAGTTAACAAATTCAATTGTAAAAATAAACAGAAAATTAAGCCAATATGACTGTCATCTTTTTACCCCCTTTTCAAGTTATTTCAAGTTCACTTGAACACAGCTTTAACTTGCTCTAAAATGCCAGTTTAAACATTATTGTAGTGAATTTAGGCTCACTTTAAAGCTTAAAGACTATGGTAAAATGCTGCCCTCTCTTGAATTATTTTACAAGTAAAAAATCAATAATATTGGCATTCAAAGCTACAATTAAAGAGAAGGCAGGCTTTCCTAGATGCTTATTGGTTGGTTCTCATCATGAACAAAAGAAGAGTGTCTGTCAATAATTTTCACTGCTCCAACTTCTTTGATTTGATTTTGAAAACAGAAATAAATGTTTTAAAGTGTTTTTTAATCATTTTTTTATATATTATAAATTATTTTGATAAATTATTATAATGTATTTTTATAAAATATGCTAAAAATATAATTATTTTAGAAAAATAGTAAGATTTTAGTAAACATGTCTTTACTTTTACTCAAATATAAATTGAAAAAGAAACCAGCACTAACAACAATTTTAACACATGTTAACAGTTTTCATCACCCCAAGGTCTTTATTTCATTCTCAATCAAAAATAAATAATTTAGAATATTTTACTGGTATTTATTTACATATTCTAATGTATTTTGGTTAAAATATGCTGAAAATATAATTATTTAAAAAAAATATTAAGATTTTAGTAAAAAAAATTTTACTTTTACACTAATGTAAATTCAGAAAAAAATCAATGATGTCCACATCACTTTCTAATTTGTTACAAACTTTCTTTTTAGGTCTTCTGCTATCAAATATTTTTATAATTATAAATAGAAATTTATTTTTGAAAAAACTTTCATTTACTTTCATGATCTGACAAATTATTAATATACTTTTTACAAATAAAACTAAAATGAATATAATATTAAAATATGAATATATTTCTACTGCTGATTCTGTAATTCACCAATCAAAAGTTTAAAGTTTTACCTCACTCAGTCAACTGGAATATTTGATAATTAAAAGGTTAAACATAGTATTTTACAATGTTTGTAATATTTTAAAATAATAAATACAATTTTAAATTTTAAAACAGAATGTGATAAATTTATGATGGCTTTAAATTTATTCATTTTTATTTTAAAAAAAAGTTGTATCAACACAGAGTCCCCCCCCAGGTAAGATCCAATAAGAAAAAAGATCCATTGTTTTAATTCTGCATTATTTTATGTATTATTATTAATTCTATATTTTCCAAGTTGAAATATGATTTTTAAAATCATTTTCATTTATAATCTTATATTTATAACAAATCAAATCTAATTTATAAAATTTTAATACAGAATAATGGTTTAATACTAAAATCAAATGTTGAATGATTACAAAATTTGCCATTAGGAAAAACAAAATGTTATAGATAATAAAAAACAAAATGTTATAGATAATAAAAAACAAATATATTATTGCTAGAAAAAAATCCTTATGCTTTATATATAAAATTAGACATTAAAGAAATTTAAATTTAAGCTTATGCATTACTTCTTTATCAACAAGTATATATATATCAAAATTTTAAATAAAATAATAAAAACTATTTACTTTTTTTAGTTTTTTATTTATATTATAACAACTTATGAGTTACTATCTTTCTGCTTGTATATATTTTTCTACCACACAAATATGTTTTTTAAATACAAAGTTCCATATTTTAACAAAACATATAACATAAGTATGGTAACATATAAAATTAAATTGTCAGTTTCTATTATCACTCATAATGATATGATATCTTGCACTATTACACTATGGTGAGACTTCTCAAGAGAACACCTTTTTAAAGCTTTAAGGCATAATTGAAAAAATATTTAAAGTTATATTTAAAAAAAATCTAAATTATATATGTTTATTTTAAAAAATATGATTATCATCAACAACAATATATCTACTCTATTAATAAGCAATGTACTGTAATTTTAGATAATTAAAGATCAAAATGATATCATGTTATAATACAATTTTCAAACCAGTTTCAGCACTTTGTCTTTATCAATTGTGACTAGAATTAAAATCTGTAACTAATTCATTTATTCATCTAGAAGCTGCACTTTATTCTATTCTACTATTCACTCATATAGCTTCTAATACAAAATCCTTAACTTTTTTGAATTCATCCCACTTCTATAATTATGGATATGATTTCAGGTTAGTTTCCAAATTACAGGATCCTTAATTCTGTATAAATTATAAACCTTACTCTTTTGACTTTTAGAATATTAGTTTAAATATTTAAAAGACCATAATGTAGTTGCATAATGATTAAACATTAAGTGCAATTAATTAACACTAGGCAGCAGTTCAGTCAGTTACTAAAACTATTTACTAGCTAAATGACCTGGTAATTATGAATTTAAAAATGAAACTATTTTAATGCTAGACATGTATCCAATTTATGTAAAGGCCTTCAGTTTTGTAATACTTTCTTTTTTTTTTAACATTTCTGAAAAAAAAAAAATGTTAAAAGATTGTTTTAACAATTTTTTTTTTCCAGAAATGTTACAAAAATGTAAATATTACAAAAAGATGGCCTTTAAGTTTTTTATACTTAACCAAAACAACATGTAAATATGGTACTATAGCTTATATTTTTCCTCTCACTAAATCATCTTTCAAACATAAATTTACATACTGTAATCACATTTTCCTCATGATTTAAATACTATACCTATTATAGTTATGGTAGTTAAAAGCACATGTAATAATTTTGTTCTGAGTGTTTTTTCTTTCAAAAAGTATTATTCCATAAGTTTTTTGTAAAATACCATTTTCAAAATTACTTACTTTCAATAAAATGCTTATAATGAAGTCAAGCCTCTTAAATATAATGAAGAAACTACTTTCTCCACATTTTTAGGCTTATTAATGGTGGAATAAATGATTTTTTTTTCCCTTGAAAAATATGACCTCTAACATACAAATGTTTAACTTGAATATCACATGATAACATTATGGACATTTAGAGATTTTTTATATAAGATTATTTATAAAGTACATTTTGTGAAAAAAATTTAATTTTCTTAAATAACTAGAAAATATATTTAGTTCTAAATAGAGAAATGAAAATGTTAGTAAAAAATAATACTCAATGACAATAATTTTTAATAAAAAATAATTTATATATATATATTTTTGCAAATTAATATTATCAAATGTTTTAATAAAGATTTTAGATATATTTTTAAATACCTTAATAAAATTTATCATTAAGTCAATTATATGGAGAATATGATAACATATTAGTAGAATATTAATACAATAATTTCCTTCAATTGAAGAAATTGAGAGGTTTTTTTTTTTATTTTCTTTATCTTGGAGTCAATCCGGAAACTGTTACTTATTTATTCTACCACTTTACCATTGTTTTAAACATAGGATTTACTAATATATACTTTCATCTTTTTCAATATATTTTTGATATATTTCTAGCTTTTAAATAATCTATGTTTGTCTTCAATTTTACTTTCATTTTTCTACTTTAAGAGGGAAAAATCTTATTTTCTATTTTATCTGCATATTTAAAAAATATGTATTAAAAACTTAAATTCAAAAACAAAGTTAGTTTACAAATAAAATGTCAAACAAGCAAATAAAAAAGTAATAAACAAATAAGTAATTAGACAAAAGTCTTTGTTTAAACGTTCATGCTAACTACATGAATTTAATGCAAAAATGTGAATGCAAAATATGTGTATATTTAACTTGTTCAGCATTAAACTCCACTTTTCTATTCCAAATGGGACCTATGAGGTTTTCAAACAACTATTTTTCTATATTATAAATTGACAATCTTAATATTATTTACTACAAGTATAAACTTTTAAGTAATAGACATTGTAAAAGTTAATTTTTGATGTTTGCAAAACTTAAATATAAATTTTTAATGAAGTTTTTATATATAACAATGGTGATTGACACCATTCATGAATATAATTTATCTATTCAAAAAGTTGTTAGAATGAAATATTAGATATTTAAATTTTATGTAATTAAAAGAAGGATATATGTAGGATTAGCTATTACCAAGAAAAGAAAAAAAGTTATATATCCTTTATACTTATTACAATTTTTAAAATATTTTCTTTACTGTTTTGACAAAGGTGATTTTGTTTTATGCAGTAGAAGCTTCTTCTTTATGTCCTAATAACTTTTTAAGAACTGTCTTTTTAAAAATCAATAATTTTAAAAGAAAATAACCTATTAGTGACTTACATTTTTTGGTTTTAAAATAAGTCTTTTACATAAATATTGCATAATAATCTTTAATTTGTAAATGAATTATTAAAAATTACAATTTTTCTTTAGAAATCTAAATTATTTAGTTATTTTCTATTAGGCTAAAACATTTGGAGAATCAGAAAATCTCATTTCTATTCACTTCTAGGCTGCCTCTCTCATGGCATTATGCTTAATAGGTACCTTCAATCATAAAAAGAACCTGTATAATGCTAAAATCTTCAGATTTCTTTCATCTAATAATTAAAATTTGTAAATGCATAAAATAAAAATGCCCACTGATAATTTATGGTTATGGAAAGACTTAAGACAATGTAGAGAAGATATAGTAATCATATTACTATCATAATGACTAAAATTACCAAATGTGCATAAAGTTGCTGCTGTATTTATCACAAGATATTAAAACTTTTTTTAAAATATAAATTCAAATAAAAAAATTCTTAAGAATTTTAATATTCAACTTTTAATTACAAAAAATAAATATACAAAAAAATAATACAAAATTTTTTGATGATAGATGTTTCTTTTTGGATATCAGTAAATCTTCAGTGATTAATTTTTTGCTGAAAAGATAATATATTCAAGTAAAAAGTAAATGCAATTGCCATATGCTTATTAAGAAACAATTATGTAATAATTTCACACACAAAACAAATACTAAAACAAGTAAGCAAATTAAGTGAATACCTATTTTTTATATTTATAAAATAATAGATTACTGTGAAGCAGAAATGTTACTTTCACTTTTGAACAGATGACTATACTCTCTATTATTTATTAATCATGTAATGTTATCTGAGAATTAAAATCATATTGTTGATAACAAGTGAAATAACTTAAAGCCTTTTTAAATTAACGTTTGTACTATCAAGTTAGTGAAATGATTTCCTGATACTGAGGTAAATTATGATCACTTATAATATCTATAACAAATTTATATGAAAACATATAAAGAAATTAAAAATAAATTTATTATGATGAATAAAACAAAATTGGTATAATAATAGTCAAATAATTGATTGCTGTAGAAGGTGATGTGACAGACTGAAGTACAATCTAAGAACATTTACTTCACCATAGTACTGAACCATACAAATTGAGTTACAGACTAGTGTAATTAAATAATAAAAAGCTATAATAATAAAGTTTTAAAAAGCTACCAAATTGATATTAAGATTAAAGAGTGAAAAGTTATTTTTTTTTATAAATAAAATATTTTTCCAACATTCAGTACAATGGGCAAAAAATATCTGTAAGCTCTAAATTAAAAACAATAAATAAGTAAATATTCACAATCAATATAGTATTATATTGCTGCTTGGAAAGTTAAGTGATGAATGAAAGTGATATTGTAAGAGATGAGTAGGCACCACTATTACAAAAAATAAATATGCCTTCAAAGTTTCAAGCAGATGATTAGTCTTGCTTAAGAAATATTATTCATATAATCAACTTACATTGATGTCAATTTAATATTTTGTAATATTAATGAAAAATACAAATGAAATTAAAATGATATATTTATGTTGTTCCTAGTAATAAAACATTTAACATTGCTCCGAACAGATTCAAATATAAACATTGTATGCTTTATCACAGTGGTTGAGTATCCAAGAGGGTGCTAAATGCCCCATGACTTTTCTATATAATTAAGCATTATATATTAGCAAAAGATAAAACAGCACTTTTCATGTATGGCATTCTATTTCCCATAGAAAAAATGACTTTTAACTTATTTATACAACATGCTTCTCAAAATCTTGCATTTCTCACTAATATCATAAAGATTTTACATAAGCAGTTCTCTGTATAATATTACTTGATTCATTATCTTCTTATTAGTATCTTTTTTTCCCACCACTTTTCTAAGCCTTTTGATTTTTGAATTTATTATTTTTACAAATGACCTTCAACCGCTTACTTCTTATTTTATTCTGGGAAAGATAGAATGATGAAATAAAATCAAATAAATCTTAAAAATATTGGTTATAGTTTTATTTAAAAATGTAGATTTTCAAACTCCAGTCAGCTATCCACTTCATCTGATATAACCGGTACACATGACCAGACACATATGAAAAAGATAAATAATCTCTAATATATATATTTTGTGCTGAACCACCTCTCATCAGTTGGTCTAGATCATCATCTCCCACACACACACATATATATAGAATCAGTGCTCAGTTTATAGTAAGATTATATATATGTATGGGGGATGATGATTTGGACCAACTAATGAGTGCTGATTCAGCACGAAATACATATTGGAGATCATTTATTTTTTCATGTGTGTGTGATCATGTATATCGATTATATGAGATAGAGAGTGGATAGCTGAAGGGAGCTTGAAAGTCTGTGTTCATATATCCCCTATATTATATTTAAACTCCAAGTATATGAATTATGTTTCTATTTTAAAATATTAATTTGAAAGTCTAACTTTTTACCTCTCATTGTTATTTTTAAGATATTTCATAATCATTAAACCAGACAAATGTAATAAAAACCATCATTATATATAATTTTAATAATTCTTGCTTACTTGACACATTAATGCATTATCTTTTTACGGTTTTCAATTTCTTTATTTTTTGCTGTTGAATTCTATTTAATTTTAATTTAAAGTCAAATTATCAGACTCTCTAAACAATCTATTATTTGGAAAGCTTTTTATTGTAACACGATTCTCTCTCGCTCTTTTTTCATGTTAAACACTTTAGAGGGCGGAGTATAAATTAATAAGCTTATAAATATGTTTAGCAAAATTTGGTTTAATGCCATTTTATTGGCTGATTTTTGGGTGTAGTGAAAGATTACTTCTGAGAAATATTGTCAAAATGTAGCCAGAGGCGCTAACTTGAGATGACTAAAGACATCTTTAATTTTTGTTCAAAGCAGAAAATATTTATTAAACAAATAATCACAAAAATATTTTTTTATTAAATGTATAAAGTAATTTTATATATATCAAAATATAAGTTGGATTTCTGAATGAGAAACCTTTTTTTTTTTTTAATAGTAATATTTATAAAATTACATTTCATTTTTTCCTATTTTATAATTAATTATAAATATATACAATAATCAAAAACTATGTCTCGTTTATATATAAAATACGACTTTATGTGATAAAGAAGTAATATATTACACTTCTAAATTAAGAATTAAAATCGAATTCGAGCTGGGTAAAACTTTGAATTATTTTAAGAATATAATTAGTCGTTAGATTATTCACCCAGATAGTTAGCCTATGATAAAATTAAACCATCTAATACTGGTCAGTAATAAGATGTTCAAAACATTACCATTTGTCAATGATAGTATATTTATAAAATAATTAATTTTGTCTCAATTGTATCTACTACTGTCTTGCATTGGTGGTCGAGAGGTCAGCGCGACTGCCTTATATTTGCAGGCAGTTGCCCGGGTTGCGGGTTCGCGTCCCGGCCGATGCTATGACACTTAAAAAAAAGAAAAATACTATATGTTAGCTGTTGTTTTTTTTTTTTTTAAAAAAATCTTTATATGTCATAATTATATTTGGCTTGAAATGAACTTTTTAATAAAAAAAAGTTGAATTTAATCAAATTAACAATCTTAAATGAAGGTAAATCCTTTATATTAATTACATAATATTGTCTGCATTGAATGATTATTATTATTATTATTAAAGTCATCTAGTCAACCTGGGCTTTTGGAAATCAGTTGAATGACATTCTAACTATTCATAAACTTTTTTACATTGCACTTTTTAAAACTAATTATTTGTTAATTAATCATTTGAATTGAAGATCATTGAGTGGCTTGTATTTGGTGATACTACTATATGGAGAGTTTGGTACTCTTATCATAAGATTTATCAGCATTGTTAATCCATCAAATAATTTTAAATCTTCCAAAAGTTCATCTCTCTTTAAGTTCCAGTAACGTTATAAAACTCCATATTCAATTTATTCTTCTGCTAAGCAAATTAAATCACACTTTTAAAAAAAAGAATTTATTAGAAAAACAATCAAGTTAAAGAAGTAATCAATTTTCTATTTATTTAGTAAAATCAAGAACAGACTATTTCTACAAAATATAAGCTTCAGAAAAATTTTAAACATCAGTAGTTTAGTTTAATTTTAATATCTTACAGGTACCGGAATATAGCAATGACAGTTGTTGCTACTAAAGAACAAACATATTTTCGTCAATATTTTAGAATAGAATCTATTTTTAAAGCAATTATTATTTTAACATTAGTCCATACTAATCAATTATATTGATCTAAAAATCTACCTATAAGTGAGAACTATATTATTAAATTCTTTTATATTTTAATTTCCAACTATGACTAATTTCTTAATTGTCATTATTTTGATTATGGATTTAACCATTGTATTCATATAGATTATTTTATGTAAACAAGTAATCACAGTCAATTTATGTGTTGTTTAAAAGCTTATTGGAATTCAAATAACCAAAGTGAATGTTTGTAATAACATAAGTTTTAAATTCCCAAGAAAAACTAATTGATAGAGTGTTAATCAATTGTAAATATCAATAACTTTTCATGAAAACATCTAGGAATTCCAAGGATTTGTCATACCATGTTTAAAGTTATAGCGAATTTAACATTATATAATCTCATTACGACTGATAATTTGCTTTCCTAAAAGTTACATAGCAACATTTTCAAATAAAGTTCCTTTTCATAAAAAAATATATTTTTTTTTTCCCTAAAAACAGTGATATCAATCTTAATCCATGATATTTTTTAACTCCAAGTATATTTCTTTATTCAAGAGTAATATTTACATATATCATGCTTCTAAATTAAAAACAAACAAACTACTATTTATTTAGTACATCTATATCTTGCTTTGTTACCATTACTAGCTAGACTTTCTTATATATATTATTTTAGACCATGCTTCCAATTCTACCCATAAGAAGATAAAAGAATCTATAAATAATGTTTATCTAAACTACAAACATTTCTAAATAAATTCCTTATTTGTTAACTATTTATTGATGGTATAGCCTTATAAAAAGTAACAAGTATGAATTCCAAGTCCATCAATTTTGTTATCTTAATGATTTTATCAATATCAAAGCTTTACTACATTCATAATTCTATTTACTGTATTAAAAGAAGTCCAAATTGCTAGATGGCAGTCATGAAATGAATCTGATTGATAATATGTAAGGCTTACAATGAATTATCCTTGAACAAAAGTACCTGAATCAAAACAAAATATAAATAAAAATAACGACAGAAGAAAAAACTATATAAATAAAAGATCAAATATACCATATTAGCAACAGTTTTAGTATGTAATGATTTACCTTTTCTTATAAAAATGCAGAAAATTTAGTCTTGGTTGTGTACATTTTATTGATCATTTTAAACATTCATATTTAAAGATCATTCCTCTATATTTTCTGTGGATTCTGTTGATAGATTGCATTCACCATCATACACACAAACGTATATATATATTATTTTTATAATATCTCTAACAGAAGTGTTTTTTTTTTTTTTCAAATCTTTCTCTAGAATTATCTGCTGTAAACATGAGTAATTAATGGACATCAGGTGGGTATAGCATTGTAATATCCACAATTCAAAACCATTTTTTTGTTATTATTTTATCAATGAGAAATAGGAATTACATCTGGATCTTACCCACTATCTTAAAATTAATAAAGATTTATTTGTTGAATTTCGTACAAACACCTATGTTTATTTTATAAACAAAAATTATACTGGAAAGTAGTTAATATGGCAGATAGTACTTTATGGATTTGTACAATAAAGATTAATAGTATAATTAAATTTTATAGAATTGAATCTGTTTCGCTGCAAATATATTTAGTTTTGATCTAATTTACTTATTTATTTTTATTATATAGATATCACTTTCTTTTAATTTATATAGTAAAAAAAAAAATCGTCAAAACAATGATAAAATTCAGTGAATTTCTATTATTGTCTTAGCTACAGTTTTAATTTTTTATTTTCTTTGTTTTAATATAATTATTATTGTTTATACAATTGCCTAATTTTGATTTTATCTTGATGACATAATAAAGAAGATTTGAAGGATGAGGTCAAAGTTTAATCACATGATTCCAAAGATGAGTCCGTAGAAGAAAAAATGTACGACTCAAATTTTAGATTTGATCAACAGCGAATAATTAGAATATGATTTTTTTGTTTTGTTTTCTTTATCAACAAAAATTAATGTTAACAAAACAAAGTGTGTAAAAATGATATCTAAACTTATATTAATGCATATTCTTAATTTTAAAAATAAATCAACTTTCGGGTTTGCTGAAGAATGTCGTCATATTAAATATATAAATTGCATATCGCCATGTTGGTTTCAGAAAAAGAGGGACTAAGAAGAGAGAAACAAAAAAAAAGTTATTATACAACCCAGCCATTACAACATAAAAGAGCCCACTTATTAAACAAACAGTTTTTTTAAGACTGTTTATTTACTATTGTCATATTCTCTTACGTAAACTTTTATTTTTGAAAACTTCTATATGTTGTTTAAATAGTCAAAATAAGAGTCATAGATCATGTGACCCTATCTCTTAAGCTTGTAAGTTATAAAAACAATGAGGATTTCCAATTCCTCTACAAGCTTTATGATAAATGCTTAGCCAGAGCCAGCACTTAAAATATCTCTGTCAAGAACCCCTCCCCAATAGCTATTTGAGTTGGATAGCTGCGTTTGAAGACATGTAGATGTCTGAAAATTTCAGATTTTCCACTCAATAGATAAATTTTAGTTAAATGCTTGGCTTTGGGTTGATATTTTTAGATCTAGTGTCTGAACCTACCCTGACACCTCTCTGAGGAGTGCCAAAGCACAAAACTATGGTCAGGGGTTTGGGGAGGGGTTCCTGACGGAGATATTTTAAGTGCTGGCTCTGGCTAAGCATTTATCAAAAAGCTTGTAGAGGAATTGACAATTCTCATTGTTTTTAATATGTTGTTTAATAAATTTAATTATAAGTAAGTAAAATTTCAAAATTATATCAATATCAATGTTCTATCATCTTTATCAGATTAGTTAACACACACAATTACTTATATATCTGCTTTTTCTATCATTATAGAGATGACAAGTCATAAAAATATTATTGAGAATAAATTTGAAGTCAAATCTGAATTTAGATACATTCTCATTCACTTTGGCTAAATATTAAACCTTACAAAATAGAGAAATCTCTCAGATATATACTTAGGAATCAAAACTGCAAATTTAAAATACTTTCCATCTTTTTTATTTGAATGATTTAAATTTTGTTCTTCATTTTATTTTTACTTATCCCAAAAATTGTTTTAAATAGTTATTTTAAAAAATTGTTTTAAATATAAATGAAAAAATGTTCTTAAAAATAATTTTCAACTTTGCAAATTTAAAGATAATATAATAAATATATACTAAACAACTAAAGTATTAAAATTTGTTTTTATTTACACATTTTAAATTTTGTTTACTCTTTTTATGGGTAGTGGAAAATTGATTTAGCTGATAAAAGAATTCATTTCTAATCTTAAGAGTAATGAAATCAATTTTTAATAAAATAATATTATTCTTAATAAAGTTTTTATGAGTATAAAATTTTTTGATATAGATTATAATTATGCATTAATACAATAAAATATTAAAAGCTCTTTATAATTAAAAAAATGTTAAAACTAATATTGATAAGAATATTTATTTTAACAATAGGTTTTTCATGTTTGCTAAATTAATGTTTCTGATAATATATATGTATATATTTTTTCAAATAAAAAGTAAATGCATACATCACTTATCTATTGAAATATAAATATTGAAATTAATTTTATAAAAGTAAAATAATTATGTAAATTGCAAATAATATAACATTTTCAAATTTTCGAAAAGTAGAATATAGGAAAAGACAGAATTGGAAATGTTTTAGTGCATTGGATATATTTTATTTCTTTTACTCATCATCATCATCATCATCAACAATAACCATTATCAGTCCACTGCAAAATGGTCTCTCCAAATTCAATCCATCTCCGATTTTTAGCTTCTTTTCTCCACATCACCCCTGCACACTTTCTTATTTCATCCATCCATCTCATATGTGGTCTTTTTTTGGGTCTTTTACAATCTCTTGGAATTTGTTTTAGGATTTCAATTGTCAATCTATTATCATCTCTTGTAGCAATATGTCCAGCCCAACTCCACTTCAGCCTTTTAATTTTTTCAATGAGATCAGTAACACCTGTTTGTTCTGTTACCCATATATTGCATTTTCAATCTCTTCTTGTTATTCCTAACATAACATTTCTCCATACTTTTTTTATTACAGCATAAGATTTTATCTTCCAAATTAACTTTGATCTGAAACTTGCTAACATTTAATAATATCAATAAAAATGTATGTGAGTTTTAGTTTTTGCAATCAAATCACAAAATGAGTGTTGCAAATCATCAAAAACTATTATAGCTTCAATACTTTTATCACAGGATTTTATCTACGAAGATTAATTTCTGTTCATTTGTAAAATGTTTTTGCATTGATACCTTATTATCAAATTTGTAATAACAAATAAATACAGTTTCAAACTATTACTAACAATGTGTGAACATTTCAAATGTTATTAATATCAATGCAACAACCTCTTTGTAAAATTGCCTAGCAATTACCATATTGAAAGTATTTGTATTTAAATCAAGGGTAACATGAAATTTTAACTGAATGATGTTGCTTATCAGAATTTCCATATCTATAAGATCTAAGAAGCCAACATAAATAGTCATTTTATATTTTCTATATAATCAGACTGTGAGATTTACAATTTGACATTTATAATATTTGAAAATACATCAAATTATTGTTTACATATAATTTGAATTTATAATGAAGCCACTTTTTGTAGATAGTTTTTTATTTATTAACAGTCAATTAGTCAACAGTGTATCTTCAGCACATTGAATTGTTTTTACTATGCTGTTATCACCTCCACTTTTCTTTGCTATTTTGCAGCTATCTTTAACATTATTTTAATGGTTTGCATTTATTTAAAGATAAAAATTGGAAATAAAATTATTAGTTTAAAAAATATCTGAAATTTTTACAATTATACAGATTTCAAAATTCAAAAGTCTAGAAAGCCACTGATTGGTAGTATCATAGCACAAACAAACCAACAACACTTCTGATTGGTTAGGTTTTTGTCCTCAGGCTTTGAAGCACATTGTGTTTTTAGATATTTCAAAAAATGTTTGTAATTTTTAGTAATTTATTTATGTACTTTTTTTGAAAAATATTTTTTAAATATTTATTTTATACTAAAAAATACATGATTATAATTACATTTTATTTGAAAATGTTTGTTTTTAAGCAGATAAGTGAAAATAAAACTGTAATTATGATAAACAAAAGTTGAGATTGATTTTCTGAAAAAGAAATGCTTTTATAAATACCAGTCCAGACATTTAAAATAAATTTTAATAGCAATGCCTGCAATTTTAAATTTTAATCAGAAATTTTATTGTTGTTTGATATCTAAGCCAAAATTTATTTTGATTTCAAAAATTGAATTTAAATAAAAAATAATTTATTTAATATTTTTTTTAATTTTATAAATCAATGAAGACAACCATCCATTAAAAATAAAGTCACTGTTCTTAATATATATATTATTTTGGAACTATTTTTCTATTTTACAAAAATCATATATTTACTTTTAGAGTATTTTTCATTTGTAAACTTATATTTGTAAAAATAATGTAAAGAATATCAAAATATGACCTAGCAGAAAAGTTAATTACAAAAATACGATATTTCATACATAACTAAAACTGCCACTACGGTTTTTGCAAAAGGAGAAGTTAGAAAACATGTTAAGATATGATTTTTTTTACAGTACATGTTTTTTCATACCTGCACTTCAATATGTGATATATAGGGGGTTTAAACTCAGATGTTCACACAACCCTCAACTATCCATGCTATCTCATAATGCTGATACACTTGATCATACACATGTCAAAAAGATAAATAATCACCAATATTCATATTTTATGCTAAACCAGCACTCAGCATTGATTGTATATATGTGTAGAGATGATAATCTGGACCAACTGATGAGTACTGGCTTAGCATGACATACATATATTGGTGATTATTTATCTTTTTGACATGGGTATGAACAAGTGTATCAGCAGTATGAGATAGCATGGATAGTTGAGGGTCATGTGAAAGTCTGAATTCAAATCCCCTAAAATGCTAAGATCAATGTAAACCTTACTTTTAGCATTTATAAGAAAAGTAAAAAAAAATTCCCCATTGGATACATCATGTTTTTTTTTTTTTACAAATTAGACCTTTAAAATTCATCTTATTGTTTATAGAATATTTAAAACAATTTTATTTTTCATTTACTAATAGTTCTATATCATTTTTAACTCTTATTAATTATAACTAACATATATTTAACAATAATGAGACATTTTCAAGTTTTCTCAAAAATTGAACTTTAGAACCATAGGAATTTTTACATTATGATACTTTTTATATTTTTTAAATAAAAAACATATAATAAATATAAAATTCTTTTTATGACATTTAATAAAATAATATAAGATCAGTAATAAAAAAAATTAAACAAACTTTTATATAAAAAATAAGACATTATTAAAGTGAGACATTGCATTTTTTAATAGTTCAATTAAAATTCACATGGATTGGTCAATCATTGGTGGTCGAGAGGTCAGCGACGGCTGCTTTACAAGCGGTTGTCCCGGGTTAGCAGGTTCGCTTCCCGACTGATGCTATGACACGTGAGAAAAAAAAATTCACGTGGATTGGTGATTTTGATAATTAAAAAAATTCGGCAATGTTTTTTTTTTTTTTAGTGTCATCCTTTATAATTTTCTTATGTATTTAAAGTCCTACATTCTTTTAAAAGTTTAAATATTAAATTTGAAAAAAAAATACTAAATTTAATCTGTATTGTAAATATGTATATGCTATAAATTCAGTTTTATTTAATGAAATAAATAAAGTTTTTTGATTAGTTTCATTATCCCTCATCTCTTACTAAAATTTATTTTTAAAAACTGCATCAGGTAATTTAATGATAGAAAATTTCTCTCACATATATATTTTTAAAAATACTTTATTTTTTTTAAAGTAAAGAATACCCTGTTTTATCCCAAATTACACTATTATTTGCAAACTTTTTTTAATTGAAAACAATTTCAGGATAAAATTAAATCATTTTGAATATTACAGATTAGAAATAGGAATCTCATTTCTAAATCAAAATTAATCAACTTTTTGTATATCTCATTAATTATCTGGAAAATAAACAATTTTGGCATATTAAATGTTTTTGTTTTGTTTTTACTATTGTTTATGTGTTTATAATTGAGTATTTAAAATTAAATGTTTTCAAACCAATATGTCTCTTTTCGATAATATTTTCCAAGAGTCATTATATAAATCTAAATCATAACTACTTATTTATATGCGCTACTACCTTGCCCTCAAGATTTGACGAATACACATCAAATTAGGTTTGCACAAATTATAACCTATATTTAAATCAAAATATGAAGCTTACCTTTATTACCAATTCTATCGTCTACCTTATTATCATTAGAAATACAAACAATGCAACATTTTTTTCTACTATAAGTTGTACATATCACTTATTTGTAGAGAATTACAGATATGAAAAATATCAGATATGAGGAAGTGACTCAAATATGAACTAGTAATTGTAGCTATAAAATGAAAAATGTTTAAATAATAAATATAATGCAATAGTACAATTAATTGATGTAATTTATTAATGAATATTGTTTTAATTATTAATTTTGAGAATAATCAGTAAATATAAAGTTAATTATAGGGGATATGAACACAGACTTTCAAGTTCCTTTCAATATTCACTTTATCTCATACAATGGATACAAATAACTACAAAACGTGAAAAAAAATCTCCTATATATATATTTTTTGTTAAACCAGCACTCATCAATTCAGATCATCATTTCCCATGCTCGGTTTATATTAAGATAGAAAATCTTCAAACTTTAATGCACAGGATTCATTCTTCTACACCTTCCGACTCTTCAGCCATCCATACCATTAAAAATCTGATGATAAAACACCCAAATCACTTGTTGATGCCAATATTATTGTCATGCTAATATTGACTTTAAGTCATTCTAACAGCTCATGTATAGGACCTTGTCAATTTAAATACACAGAAAAGAGATGGGCAGAATACATACTGAATCTGTAATATTTGAATACAAGCATTATCAATGGGATTACTAAATAAAATTTATATATTTGGAGATTAGATATAAATATAGGGAATTTAAATGCGACTTACAAGCTCCCTTCAGTTATCCATTCTATCTCATTAAACTGATATACATGACCACATATGTGTGAAAAAGAGAAATGATCTCCAATATACATATTTTGTGTTGAACCAGCATTCACCAGTTGGTCCAGATCATTAGCTCCCACACACAAATTCAATCAGTGCTTGGTTAATATTAAGATGGAAAATCTTCAAACTTGAATGATTGAAGCCTATCTGATAAAGTTTGAAGATTTTTTATCTTACTATAAACTGAGCACTGATTATATATACATGTGTGGGAGATGATGATCTGTGCCAACTCATGAGTGCTGGTTTAGCATAAGATATGTATATTGGAGATTTCTTTTTTACATATATGTGGTCATGTGTATCAGTTATGAGGTAGAATGGATAGATGAAGGGAACTTTAAATTTTGTATCCAAGTACATATAAACTCCAAGAACATAAATTATACTTGTATTCAAATATTAAATATAGAAGTGTAAACTTTTTTGATTTATATTTTATATACTGCTAAGAATAATAAACAATAGCCTGTCATGTTAACAATTCACCTTATAAAAATGGAATAGTATATGCAGTATAAGATATATTAGCATACAGTTATACACTTTTTGATGTTATATGTCATGCACATTTCAGAATTTTTATGTATTTTAACTATTCATCTATCATATTGATAAACTTATTGTAATTTATTTTTAAACTGTTCCACTTTTTCATTCCTTTTTTGCACAATGAAATATATAATTATTGTGCACATTTTTGTAATGTCATATTGTTTGATCTAAAAAAGAACAGAAAATAGAAGTTATAAATTCAAGTAGCTGCAATAATAGTTGATTATCAGTATTTATGTGAACACTATGCCATCAGTTATTATGAATAATAAAGATTTTCCAAGACAGAACATTTATTCACGTGTACATACTAAACAATGTATGCAGTAAAGAAGATATGCATATGTGAAGTCCTATAAAATATTTAAAATAAAAAGTAAAGCAATACTATTGAATAAAAGTTTTGCTCATATAAAAAAAGTAGTTTGCAAAAAACGTTTCACATTTACATTTACTTTCATGAGTTTTGTTTTAAAAGAGGCATTGTGTATGAATATTTTATTATTAAGTTCTATCATTGAATTACTAATAAAGATATCTTTTTCTCATATATACTAAATTATTCATTTTATTATTACATTTTATAAAAAGAATGTGGCTTTAATTAGCTTTAAATGAAAATATTATTTTTATGTCTTAAATATGAAAATTGATGAGTATTTGTATGATATTTATCATTTAAAACATTACAATTACTGTACATTGGTATATGTAATAAACAAATCCTTACTGTTTTTTTTTATTTACTCTTGTGAAGTGAGAATGGGCTCTTCTTCCCAATGAGTTATCTAAAGTTTGCTTTTGTTTATTTATATTTATAAAGTAAATTAAATTACAAATTCAATTTTAGTCTTCAGCTGTTTTTAGCATACAACTATTAACATAAGCTTCTGTCACAGAGAAATATTGATAATTATGTGAAAAGAATATTGTAAATTTAGTAAGTACTAGTTTAGAAATTTAAAAATATATATCTTATATTGAAAGATGATATCTGAAATGTTATTTTCATTAAGCTTTTTAATCTACTGAATTTAAAAAAAATAAATATCTCTAATCAATTTTTATGCAACATCCTTTATATTAGATTCTAAGTAAATGACATCTTATCTTTAATTAGAAGCTTCTAAATATATATATATATGACATATTATGGAGGTTCTTTTGAATGCAATTAATTATTGTAATGAATTGCAGTTACTATTGACAGGATAAAGAATTCTATTTTGAACAACATTTTAGATCTCTTTAAACAATAACTTATATAGAAAAATTTGAAGTTCATGCTGTAAATAACAAAATAAAAATGCTAAAAATATGAGAATGTATGAGAAAATTGATTTAAAATCAACAGATATCATCAAAGAAAAATCAAAGTATCTCACATTTGAAAAAAAATTAAAGCCCATTAATTAGAATATGTGCTAATTTTATATCCACAATTTCACATTAAAATTTTTTTTGTCTTCTGTTAGCTGAACGGTTAATGTCATTATGTATGTTGATGACTGCAATAACCCTATAAGTTTTTAAGATAACATTTATTATTCAATTAGCGATAAGTGAAATACAACCAAATCATAGGTATAATAGTATTATTAGTTATATATGGATGAATGTATTTTATATTTGTTGTCTTTGAAAAATTTATTATATCTTATATATATAAACACGAACAGAAAGATAAAAACAGAAAAAATATTATTAATGTTACTTGATGGACATAAGTGTAAATATTTAAAATAATACAGGTGACAAAATAGCATATCTTCACCAACCAGGTTTTTTCATGTAGCTAAACCATGCTTTTTCTAATAAAGAATATTTTATGATTATTTTATTATATTTATTAAAATTTTGTTGATCAACTTTTTAGATGTGCAACAATCGAATTATAAAATTTTGTATTTGTTTATTTTCAGTGAATACAATTTTACTCTTCATAAACTGTTTGCATATTTCAATTTATTCATTAGAATATCAACTTAACATATCTTAAATGTAATAAATTAAGTTTTCAAATAAACAGAAAAGAGTAATAAACTGAAACAATAACAGAATAAAGTATTTTGTTTCATCTTTTTTTGCAAAAAAAAAAAGAATAAAACTTAAGAAACAAACAACTTTAAATTAATATTGTTATTTGGAATGCAAATATATTTAAATAATAAAAATACTTTTTTTAAATTTAAAAATTCAATTTATAATTTCAAAAATAAAATGAAAAATAGCATTTACAATCTCAAAAAAAAAAATCAATTTATGATAAAACTTCCTCTATTATATTAAAACTTTGGCACTTAATTAATATCCTTGTCAAACAATTTTTAAGACAGTCTCAAAGTAAATGTTATGTATTCATCAAAAACAAATAACTTATTTAATTTCATAATAAACACATAAAATTCACCATAAACTGATGGTTTTCAATTTCCAAATTTTAAATAAATATGATGGTCATGCAACTGTAATGACTCCATTGCACCCAATGGGAAAAAATTTTCATTATTTGAAACATCACTTTACCTTTTTTAATTTGAAATGGCAACTTTTTAATACTATGTCTGGATACTGCTGACATCTAGCTTTTTTTTTTTACATTTTTATCATGAATATACATTTTAGTTTAAGATTTCACAATGAAAACCATTGAAAACCATTGCTAAATTATATAGAATATAGTCTGATTGAAATACCATTTAATAATTCCTAAAAGTGGTATATGTACTAAACAGAAAGAGTTTCAAATAAGCAGTGACAATAAAAAATAAGACACATGTAAATTAAATCTATCTAGTATATATTTGTTTAGCTATCTAGCCATTAGTCATATTTTTCAATATTCTAGCTATAAATTATGTAATATTATATTCATTTCTAAATTGAAGAATAAATTGTTATATATTTCAGGAGCCAAATGTGTTTGACAATTCCATTAATTTCTTGTTATATATTTGTTTTATAGAGGTCTGTCTTGCTATGTATTAATGTTTGTGAAATAGGCATTATTAGAATAAGACAATTAAAATTAAAAATTCAAACTTTAACATCAAATAGATTATTATTAGTAATATTTAAACATCAAAACAGGAAGAACTCCCCATACAGTAGTGCCACTCATAAGAAATAGTGATCATGTGATATTTAAACATAAATGTAATTGTTATGTTGTCAGTGATATTCATCTTCCTTTATGGTTCTTGATAATAGTGATAGAGTTGAAACTTATGTCTTGCAGAGAGTGATTTTTTCTCATTAATATACTAATGGCTAAAGTATATAATGTGTAGATAAAACATTAAAAAGTTTATAATGCCTCAATTTATCTTATTATTTCCAATGCCATCACTTTGCTTATTACAATCTTAAATATATCCTTGGTTTATATAACTTGCTTTGCATGTCATGAATCTAGGTAATAAGTATAATATTAAAATAAGACTGATAAATTAAAGATTCATATATTAACATCAAATGTATCACTGTATTAATGATAATAACATATAAATGTTGTTGGTATGTTTTCTTTAGGAGTGGTCTGCTTATATCGCATTACAAAATGATTGAGTTTTAAACACGCTGTATAGATAGATATTGTTTGCTTTTTTCCATATCACTAAAATAAAGAATGACCTTTATAATTTATACATATTACTTAGAAGAGTTTGCATAATTTTAATTTATAATAATGTTTATAGTACCACTAAATTGTTTATTATTTATTTAGTTGAATACTGTACATTATAAATATTTGAAGAAAATTAATATTATATAATTTTGCTTTTTGTGAGCATGAGATTTTGTGCAATAAACATTATTAAAATAAATTGGCAGCCAAGAGGTCAGCACAGCTGCTTTGCAAGCAATTGCTTGCAGACTGTTGTTGCAGGTTTGCTTCCCGGACGATGCTTTGACATATGAAAAAAAAAAAGATGTTAATTTTGAGATTCAAATTTTAGTATCAAATATATTATAGTAGTTCTGTTTAAATACAAGGACAAATGAGTTTGATTGCACATCTTATGGAGATAAAGCTATATTTTTATCACTATAGTCAAAGAATAAAATATATAATTTGTAGAAGGGGCATTGAAATGGTTAAATGATTCAATTTTTTGTATTACTACAGAACCAGTATATTATATATTTAAATATCTATCATGTAAGGTTCTTTGTAAAAAAAAAAGAGAATATATAACTCTGTATTATGTGACCATATTTCTTTATAAAATCTGCATTATTGTTCTGTCTGATCTGTCATACTAGTAGAGTCTCAGAGTCATGTGCCAATTCTATCATTTCTGGTCCTTAAACTTCTTATGAGCTCACAAGCAATAAAGTCATTCAATTATTATTATTATTATTACTAAAACCTTAAGATTCTAAATTTAAAATGTGATAATTAACATTAGATATATTATATTACAAATAAAAATTAAATTACTGCATTTACTGTAAGATTGGTTTTCTTTTGTAGAAGATGACAAGCATTACTGAGTTTGAAACCTATGTCCTGCAGCAATTGTTTTATTATTTCAAAAATATAGCAAACAATATAAATGTTATACAATTTATAAATGATAATTTAATTAGTTTATACAATTTAAAATATATCTTTCACATTGCAAGTTTTTTTGACAGCTCCTAGTGATCATTTGGGCTAAATTTCCAACTTAAATTAATTAGTTCTAAGAACACTCTCCACACATGCACCATACTAGAATATTTAATTAGCAATGTTAAATATGAATAAACTCTCAATTGGAGTCATAGGATGAAGACTTTGAAAAGATAAGAACAGCTGTCTTATCTTCATACCTAAATGCACCTTGGAATAAGAGCATGAATATATTACATTATTCACTTTACTTACATTTCCTTTTTATATCCTATTAACATCTGCAAAATATGGATATTTACTACATATCAATATTAAATATTATACTTAATATAAATAATCAAAAATTTCACTAGTACACTGTCAAACTATAATTTTAAGAAGGCAAGCAACTGTTCACACATATGCCATATTATAATATTCAGTTAGCAAGGTTAAATACTAGTAAACTATAGAGTCAAGTCACAAAATAAAGACTTTGAAAAAATAAGAATAACTGTCTTATCTTCATACCTAATATTGACATGTAGTAAATTTCAATATTTCACAAATGTTAATAGGATATAAAAAGAAGTATAACTAAGTGAATAATTTAATATATTCATATTCTCATTCCAAAATGTTTAAAATTTGGGTATATAATTGCATTTAGGTGCAAAGATAAGATGGCCATTTTTACCATTTCAAAGTCTTGATCTTGTGACTTGGATGAGAATTTACTTGTATTTAACATTGTTAATTAACTATTATAGTATGGCACATAAGTGGAGGTTGACTATCTTTTCTTTATAATTCTAGCTTGATACCACATTAGTAAAATTTCTTCATTATTTACATTAAGTATAACATCTAATATTGAAGTGTGGTAAATTTCAATATTTCATAAGTGTTAATAAGTTATAAAAAAAAATGTAAGTAAAGTGAATAATTTAATATATTCATGCTCTTATTCCAAGATGCTTAAGATTTGCCTATATAATAGATTTCAGATACAAAGATAAGACAGACATTCTCAGCTTTCAAAGTCTTTATATTTTGACTTGGATTGAGAGTTTACTGATATTTAACATCATTAATTGAATATTATAGCATGGCAGCTGTATGGAGAGCTGATTACTTTCTCCTTAGAATTACAGCTTGACACTATTCTAATATAATTTCTTGAATATTTAATCTGTTTATCTTCAAACTCCACCTTTCTATTTTAAATGGCATCTAGTGAGACTTTTATCCATATTCTCCATACTTGAACATTTTATTTTAACAGTTAAACCATTTTTATATTGTATACATAATATTATTTATTGCACATGTATGTTTTTAAATGATAGATATTCTAAAAGGTTAATATTTGACCATTACAAAATATGAAAACAAATGTATAAATAGATTTCTTATTTAGAACAATGATTGTTGGCATCATTGGACAAAAAAAATATTTAAAAAAAGTTAGTACAATAAAATATTAGATAATTGTATTCAGTTTTTAAAATTAAAAGAAATTTAGGGTTAGTTTTCTAAATATATATATATAGTTAGAAGAGACTTGAATTCAGACTTTCAAGCTTCCTACACATATTTGAATATTATATTATATATATGTTAACCCTTTTCCCGCCTCTTACGAAGCTCCTCGTCGACATCTGACGTCACTCTAACTCTGCCAGTTCTTATGCTAAAATATTCGTTTGAGAGGTATTGAATAGGTTTTTAAAAGTTCTGTAAGATGGTGCCCTCTTCCGATTTATTTTACAAGTAAAAAATAAAAAAAAACGCATTTAAACCTAAACAAAGAAAGAACATGAGTTGTGATTGGTTGTTACGGTGCTCTCAGCCGAAAAAGACATTCTGATTGGCTGGAAAGAACAAAGAAACCACCTGATCAAAGAAAATAAAGAAAAACACTGAGATTTTCATTTCGAATATGATTTAAAGTATTATAAAATTATATTTATGGAAATTACAAATTATTTTCAGAGAGAATAATAAAAAAACAAAATTATTTTCGAAAAATATTGAAGATTCATAGTAAAAATATTGAAGATTTAGTAAAAAGAAATATTTACTTTTCTATAACGTAAAAGTCGACCTTTTTGTTTATATTATAGCTTTTATGTTGCCGAAATTGAATATTTTAGAATAAATAAATAGCAATTTATTTTTGAAAGAACTTTCGTTCTCTTCATAACCTGAAAAATTAGTAATAGACTTTTTATAAATGTATCTGAGTTGAATTTAATATTATAGGTGAATATGTTTTAACAATAGGCTTTGTCTTCAGTTTGTGAGTTGGCCAATTAAAAGATTTGATTTTTACCTCATACAACCAATAATATAATTAGCGGTTAACCCTTAAACCGCTAATTATATTATTGGTTGTATGAGGTAAAAATCAAATCTTTTAATTGGCCAACTCACAAACTGAAGACAAAGCCTATTGTTAAAACATATTCGCCTATAATATTAAATTCAACTCAGATACGTTTATAAAAAGTATATTACTAATTTTTCAGGGTATTGAAAGAGAACGAAAGTTCTTTCAAAAATAAATTGTTATTTATTTATTATAAAATATATTCAATTTCGGCAAATATAAAGCGAATGTCTAAACAAAAAAGTGGTGATGCAAATGCTTTTTTTCAATGTTATGTTCTGGAAAAGTAAAGATTTCTTTTTGCTAAATCTTAAATATTTTTACTAAAATTTTCAATATTTTTCGAAAATAATTTTGTTTTTTTAGTATATTTTTTAAAAAACTAGTTTAATTTCTGAAATTATATTTTTTTAATACTTAAAATTGCATTCGAAATGAAAATCTCAGCGTTTTTCTTTATTTTCTTTGATCAGGCAGTTTCTTTGTTCTTTCCAGCCAATCAGAATGTCTTTTTCAGCTGAGAGCTCGCTGACAACCAATGACTGACAATGTTCTTTCTTTGTTTAGGTTTAAATGCGGTTTTTTTGATTTTTTACTTGTAAAATAATTCGGAAGAGGGCACCATCTTACAGATCTTTTAAAAACCTAATCAATACCTGTCAAACGAATATTTTAGCATAAGAACTGGCAGAGTTAGAGTGATGTCAGATGTCAACGAGAGGCCTCGTAAGAGGTGGGAAAAGGATTAATAAGTTAACAATTTATTAATCCTATTACATTTCATTTTTTCTGATGTTTTTCTTTGCCTCACACATCAACATAAAATATATGATAAAATGATTATTACCTATCAGAAAATAACAAATTTTATTTCATTTGATAAATATTTTTATTTACTACTGAAATAAATTTTAAATGTTCACATTTTGTTTCTATAAATATTAAAAAAATGAGAATGTAACCAAAACAAAGACTTTACACTTCATCATTTCTAGAAGAAATATTTTCAGTCTATGTCAACATAAAATATATGATAAAATGATTATTACTTATCAGAAAAAAATAATTTTTACTTTATTTGATAGATATTCCTGTTTAATACTGAAATAAATTTTAAATATTCACATTTTGTTTCTGTAAATATTTAAAAAATGAGGATGTAATCAAAACAAAGACTTTACATGTTATCTTTTCTAGAAAGATTATTTTCAGTTTATAAAATCAACAAAATATTTTTTAATTCTCATTAAATTTACATATTGGAACAAATAATTATTTATTTCACTAATATCTAATGAATTATGCTTTAAAAGTTTGTTTTTTGAATATTTATTGCAAATTTGTGATTTTTTCTTACTCATAAATATCAAGTAGTTTGTTTATGTCATAGCTGGTCTATAAATTTGCTTCTGGCCATATTTATGTTAGCTGCTAATATAACATTATATTTTTGAAATAAAGTACTTCAAGTCAAAATAAGTTATTAATAATTTATATTTTTTGATATCTAATGAATATAGTGCAAATTATTTAAAAAAATATTTAAAACCATAATAAATTTGCAAATAAACATGTTTTTGCATCATCGGAAATTTCACTGTCATAAAGCACTGAACATTTTACAGCTTTGGCAATACATAATGGCTGATCATGTCAGGGCAAGGCTTATGCCTATTATAAAAGCAGAAATTTTGAATTTTGTGCCTTTTGGCATGGAATTTTTGGGCAAAAAATTTAATATAATGAAATATACTATTTTTCATCCATTTTAATGTATAATATTTATGAAAAAATTCACCAGGGGGCAAATTGTCTGGATGGTTAAAACCCTCCACCAATTAAAAGTTATCATTTCTATTGACATTTAAAGGACTAGGTCCCATGGCATTGATGTGCAAGTTGTCTGTTGTAATTGCATAAAGTGCCCACATAAGGCTGGCATATTCATTTTTGTTTCAGCTAATAAATTTAAAATTGTAACTGTGGTAAAATAAAACAATGTACAGTAATGTAATGTTATATAGGCACCATCAGGTCCTTCCTAGCAAATTATTTTGGGTTTTGACCAATTTGCCCCCTGGTAAATTTTTTCATAAGTATTATATGTTAAAATGCATGTAAAACAGTATATTTTATTATAGTAAATTTTTTCCCCTGAAAATTGAGTGAAAAAAGCACAAAATTCAAAATTCCCACTCTAACATAGACATAAGCCCTTTCCTGACATGTTCAGCCATTGTCTGTTGACAAGGCTGTAAAACGTTCAGCATTTTACGATACTGAAGTTTCCAATGATGCAAAAATGTGTTTATTTGCGAATTCATTATGATTTTAGATATTTTTTAAAAATAATTTACACTATATTTATTAGATATCAAGAAATATATATTATTAATAACTTATTTTGATATGAAATACTTTTTAAGACCTGCAGAGATTCCTATTTCACATTTTTAGGTGAATACTCTTGAGGTTCACAGCCTTAATAAAATATTACTTACATAATGCATACGCGCTTAATAAATTTATAATTACAACTTTAAATTATTGTAATAGATTTCTAACTATAAGATCTTTCCATTAACCCTTTTCCAGCCTCTTACAAAGCTCCTCATCAACATCTGACGTCACTCTAACTCTGCCAGTTCTTATGCTAAAATATTCGTTTGAGAGGTATTGAATAGGTTTTTAAAAGTTCTGTAAGATGGTGCCCTCTTCCGATTTATTTTACAAGTAAAAAATAAAAAAAACGCATTTAAACCTAAACAAAGAAAGAACATGAGTTGTGATTGGTTGTTACGGTGCTCTCAGCCGAAAAAGACATTCTGATTGGCTGGAAAGAACAAAGAAACCACCTGATCAAAGAAAATAAAGAAAAACGCTGAGATTTTCATTTCGAATATGATTTAAAGTATTATAAAAGTATATTTTAAGAAATTGCAAATTATTTTCAGATAGAATACTAAAAAAACAAAATTATTTTCAAAAAATATTGAAGATTTTAGTAAAAATATTTAAGATTTAGTAAAAAGAAATATTTACTTTTCTATAACGTAAAAGTCGACCTTTTTGTTTATATTATAGCTTTTATGTTGCCGAAATTGAATATTTTAGAATAAATAAATAGCAATTTATTTTTGAAAGAACTTTCATTATCTTCATAACCTGAAAAATTAGTAATATACTTTTTATAAATGTATCTGAGTTGAATTTAATATTATAGGCGAATATGTTTTAACAATAGGCTTTGTCTTCAGTTTGTGAGTTGGCCAATTAAAAGATTTGATTTTTACCTCATACAACCAATAATATAATTAGTGGTTAAAAGGTTAATTCGTAAATTGAAAGATTTTATGAGTACTAATGTGTAATAGGAATTGTGGACATAATCAGTGATGTATTAAATAGCTTCATGCTCTCAGACCTAAATGCTTTAGTTTCACCTATTCATATAGAAAGTAGATTGAAGTAAAGAGTGGTTCTGCTCAGCTAGTGTTTAAGACCTATAGTGGTCCCTATCTCCACATTTTTAAGCACATACTCTTGAGGTTCGCAGCCTTAATAAAATATTATTAGCAGCTAATGTAAATATGACCTGAAGCAAATTAGAACACAAGCTATGATGTAAACGATCTACTTTATTTATGAATAAAAAAAATATCAAAGAAAATATTATAATTTTGCAATAAATATTCAAAAAATTTAAACATTTAAAGCATAATTAGTTAGATATAAGAGAAATAAATAATTATTCATTTCAAATGTTTAAAAATAATAAAAATTAAGAAATATTTTGTTGATTTTATAAACTGAAAATAATCTTTCTAGAAACAATGATGTATAACGTCTTTGTTTTGATTACAATCTCATTTTTTTTTTAATATTTACAGAAACAAAATGTGACCATTTAAAATTTATTTCAGTAGTAAAAAAATCTCTTATCAAATAAAATCAAATTTGTTATTTTCTGATAAGCAATAAACATTTTATCATATATTTTACATTGATGTGTGAGACAAAGAAAATGTCAAAAAGTGCTGAAAAGTAAGGGGTGTTAGTTGCATTTTGGAACAGTTAAAAGAATGTAGAGAAAATATAGTAATCCCAACATCATAATAATGCCCAAAACAGAAAACATGGTTTGATAATTCTGCTATTAAGATTAAAAACATTAAAATCATTTTTAAAGGATATATTTAAACTTTACCAATATAGGAAAAATGCAATAAACTGAAATATTTAATCAAAACGATGGCTTTGTTATTTTACAATTATTAATAAAAATAGATTTACGATGAAATAAAACATATATGAATCCCATTTACAATACCACTGTATATATATTTGTAAGGAAAGCATAAATAATCATTCAATTAAAGAATCACAAAAAACGAACAGCTATAATAATCTTAGAGATATTCCTTTTTGAACCAATTACATTTTTCATGCTTTATGTTATTAAATTTTTTTTATTGTAAAAACAAATATTACTGAACAAAATCTGAATCAAGATGTGATGCATTTACAAAAAATAAATAGTTCATATATATTTTGCAATAATAATAAATATGTAATCAAACTATGAAAATATATAAATTTCATTTTCAAGATTTGAATAAATGCTCACACAATTGTAGTGACTATTTTGAAAACAAAGGAACCACCAACCCCCAATCTTTTGTAGTAGATTTTTTGTTCAATGCGAAAATTTTGAGATTTTTTTTTTTACATTTTTAAATCAATGTATAATTTAACTCTAATTTTCACCATTAAATAAATATGAACATAAAAAATGGACACAATTAATAACTGCAAAAGAGTAAATTTAAACCAAGTGATTCAATTATTATTGCTTAATATAAACAAAGTTATTTTCAATAAAAAATGATTAATATATACTGTAAATACACTGTTTCTTTTTTGTTAACAATGAAAGAACACTTACTGTTTTATGCAGTATCAAATTTAATCCTATCGTGGATGATGAACTCTATATTGAGGCTTCAAATGAATGTTTAATTTTATTCTATATAAGTTTCACATAGAAAAGAGTTTCTAATCAAATTAACTTTTTTCTATAAGAATTAATTTTTAAAATAGTCGTAAAACTCATAAAAATAATTTGACAGTTTTTGAAATTTTAAGATATTATTAATTTATTGAGAAAAAACAACTTCAATTTAAACTTTCCTAAACGTGACTTTCTTTTTTTTCCAGTGGATTTTTTAATTATTAGGACAGAACACTTCAGTAATAATAAAAATCAAATACGTTTTATATTTATTAATTAATAAAAAATATGTTTAAAATAAAGGAAACTATATTTGAAATATATAAAAAAAAAACATTATCTGAATTAATAAAATAAAATATCTATTTTTTGATAAACAAAATGTAAAAAAAAAAAGAACCTTTTGTATTGTAGAAGAAAAATTGTTTTTATTTTTGAGCTTCCATCTAGATAAAACATTGAAAACTAAAATATAGATTCGTTATCATTACAAATAAAATGTTAAATGGGATAAACTGGATTGAAGACATAACTAAACCAACATACTTTATGTTCAAAACCACTGTAAATGAAACATACAAAAAGCATAATTAACGGCTGGATTTGCAACATATTGGGAAAAGATTAAATCGTAATATGTGTAATATGTTTTGACTATAATTACTACTTCATAATGTAAAATAAATAATTCACATTCTCTTAGGTCATACTAGTTTTAGCAAAATTGAAACAGTTTTGTCATCTATGCTAGATTTCAAATTACTTTAACTCTACAATAACTAACAATTATATCAGTTCACTAATATTTTGCAACATATTTTGTTTTTGAAGTATGAAAGTTGTTACTTCAAAAAATCATTTTTATTATATATATAAACAAATTGTATAGCATTAAAACTTTTTAATAATACATAAAATAATTTTAAATGTTTTAATTATCTTAAAAGAATTACTAATTACAAAATAACAAAAAAAAAACATTGTCTTTTGTTTTGTTTTTTTTTAAAGTAGAGGATGAGTGCAGTGTTATTTTTAACAACAACAACAAAAAACAATTTGGTCAATTAAGTAAAATTGCCATGCTGTTCAAATTATACATAACTTTTTCAGTAACTAATTATTTTACATTATTATTTTTTTATAATAAAATCTATTATGATAACTTAAAGTTGTAATTATGATTACAGTAATATTTACTAAGGCAATAAATCTTTACGCATGTGTGCTTGAAAAATGCGAAGGTAGGGACCTCTATAGGTCTTAACCACAAACTTATTCAAGACAATAAACCTTTAAGCGTGTGCTTGAGAAATGCGAAGGTAGGGACCTCTACAAGTCTTAACCACATGCTTACTCTTTTCTTCCAAAGAGTAAGCTTGTAAGACCAGTAGAGATCCCTACCTTTGCATTTTTCAAGCATACACCCTTAAAGGTTTATTGCCTTAGTAAATATTACATAAGCTTTTTTATAAAGGAAAATTATGATTATTTGTAATAAACAGCAGAAGTAAATTCACTAATCTCTGTATGCTAAATTTAAAATACAATCAATTTGATAGCATCTTTTTTGTAACAAGATCAGCCTCATTTAAGTGTTTACATCAAAACCAGTAGCTTCCTTAGCTATGTGAAAATTCATAATGGTTTATCCTTAATAAAGTAGAGTGTTAGATTCTTGAAATAAGGTACATAAATTATGCCTCCAATTTTGTCATTTCCAATGTTTGAGTGCTGAAAGTGGAAAAAATTGATGCACAATCAATAGACTTTATCTTAAAAGACTGACTCTATATTTATTATGTAAGTTGATTTATAAAATGTTTCAGAACGGGAAGTGACAAAATTTGTGGCATAATTTATAGACCTTATCTTAAGAGCCTGATAATTTATTATTATTATGAAAGTCATGTTTCAGCATTAGAAGTGACAAAATTGGAGGCATAATTTATAGAACTTATTTTAAGAGACTGATATCTTATCATTATTATGAAAGTAAGTTTGCAAAATGTTGCAGCATTGGAAATGACAAAATTGAAATGACAATCTATAGACGTTATCTCGAGAGTCTGACATTCTATAGTTATTATGCAAGTCAGGTTATAAAAAGTATGAGCACTGGAAGTGAAGAAATTGGAGGCACAATCTACAGAGCTTATCTGAAGAGACTGGTAATCTATTATTATTATTATTATTATTATTATTATGCAAGTTGGTTTATAAAATGTTAAGTACTGAGTGTGACTAAATTGGAGGCATAAGGAATTTTTTTTTTTTTAGATTAGAAATCTAATTATTAGAACTCATTAATATTTATAATTATCTTTAATTTTGATATTTAAAAATAAATCACTGTTATACGATAAATATATCTGATTATGAATTAGTAGTATTATGGGTGGCGCTTGCATAAAATATTTAGTCTGTCTTCTGATTCAGAATTCAGATATACTTATATTTTATATATATAAAAGTTTCTAGATAGGATCTCAACTTATCGTTTGGGCTTTTTTAATTAATGTTGCAATTTGATTATTTTTATTTTAATTATTATTTTATACTTATATTGATTTATGCACATATATTATCTTCAGTAGGTATGACAGTTTTATTATACATACTCAAACAAAAACATACATTATTTTTTTTTTTTTTACGTTTTTAATCTGTAAATGCCATTTTAAATTTATTGCAATAATAATTTGTTATATATATCTCCTGTTAATTTTATTTGATAATAATATTTTTTTTTATCTTTAAGACGTTAATTTTAATAATAAGAAAATAGCTGTCGTTGTTTCTGTCGCTAAAAGAGGGCGTGAATCTTGAGAAAGATTGACGCGAATAACTGTTCAAATCGTTTTCTTTTTTAAATTCTCACTATAAATATATTTAAAAATATGCTAGTAATATATTATATATAAACATCTTTAATCTTTACATATATAATTAAGTCTTAAAATAAAGGAGTTATTAGCTTTAATTAGATTAATTGCTTATTCCATTATTCATATAATATTGCAAATTATAATCAATCGTACGATGATATTTAAAAATAAATAAACAGTATTATCACTGCTATTATAAAACTAATAAAAATCAAATTTATTTATTGGTTTCAGAGTATTTTACAAGAAGTTGGCAAACAGAAATATCTTAAATATATATATAATAATGCATAATATTAAAATTGTTTTAGTCGCGGTTCCCAGATGAATCTCTATCTCGTAGATAATGTTGAGATAATTATAACATTTTCATTTACTTATTAAAAAAAAAACAAAAAAACAAAGCATCTGGAATAGTTTATTGCTTAATAAAAAATATTTGAAATATATACACAATTATCATGTATATAAAGCATAAAATAATTTAAATAATAGATATAATAAAAAATATTTAATTTCCAAAATGAAAATAATTTTAAAAGTAAATAAATAAACAAAAGGCATTAGAACTATATCAAAATATAAGCTAAAAATGCAATAATTAATTTGATGACTTTAGAGAATTTTGAAAAGAAGTTTGTTGGTATTTTTTTTAAAAAATAAGGCACATAAACATTATAATATTACTTGCGGTTCTATGATAATATTTTGTATAAAAAAATAATAATTATAATATATTTAATTAAATAATAAACTCATAACATAAGGTCATGTGATAGTATATTACTCAAGTTTATAAAAAAGAAACACTAAAAAACTTTTATAATAAAACTTTTATTTATCTAACTAAAAATTATTCTTTTATTTTGTAATTTTGTAAATTATAATCAATTTATTAATTTTTATAATTTTTAATTTCCCTCTCTAGAAAAAAAAAATTATATGAAACAACTAATTTTAAGTCATTTTGATATTCATTTCCTATTACTCAAAACATTATTATTGCTTCTTAGTTATGTATGTGGACATATGGTACATATATATATATTTTAAAAAGTAGTGTAGTTTTGAACTAAAGGTAAAAGTTATAATTGATAATAAGCATTGTGATAAAGTATTAAAATTATCTGCCTTTCACCTTATTAAGCAATATACCAATGATGATCAACTTATCGTTTGGTTTCAATATATTATTCATTAATTTGTCTGTTTTCGGACAAACGACTTGACAATTTTATATTATATAGTATAAAATGTAATATGACAGCTGGAATACAGATTTATCTATTTTGAAAAGCGGTTTATTTAAACCAATTAACAATATAGTTTGCACCCTCTAATATCAATAAAAACGTAGAAATTTTTAATCTAATTTTTAACAAACAAAATATAATACCGTATAAATTTGTATGTGTGGTAAGTAAGAATAACTTAATCACACTTTATTCTAATAAAAGTATTTTTTTTAATATAAATGTTGTTGAAATTTAAATAATTCTAAAAAAGCATTTAATCCTAGTAATACCTAATTTAATTTAAAATGAATTTAAATCTTCTCATTTTCATAAAATATAAGAAAATCTTGGATTAGATTGATTTTTATTTAAAAAATAATTATTAAAATAATTTTTATAAGTAATATCTATATTTAAATACGTACTAAACTCATATAAAAAGGTGTACGAACAGACTGACAAGAAATATATCAACTAAGCAACTCAATTTTACATTACACAATTAATATTTGTTTATCCCAATGTTCTTTTACATTCCAATATCAACCTAGGCGTTAAGTGATATTGTAAACAATCACCATTTAATTTTTTATTTTGATTTGGAAACTTTTAGGTCTATCTTGATATATAATGTGCAACTAATCTACATTTGTAATCTCCCATATTTCTCTGTCGCATTTATTTGTCTATCTAATTTAGTGTTTACTCATATTTGTATAGTTATATGCGTATAAATATATAGCCTTTTCTCTTTCAATAGCTTAAAAAGAGAGAAAAAAATCAACTCATTAACACACCTGAATATTAAACTTAAAATGAATATATAAAAAAATATAAATTTCTTTTCTAAAATTTAATGCTGGTATTTTTTGTCTATTAAACTTTTATTTCTGAATTGATTTAGAAACAGTGTTTACTTAATTATACGCATACGCGCATATAATAGCGTATAATCAATCTACGACACACACAAAACTGTATAATACGAGCGTATGAATATATATAATTTTTATACTGACAACTTTTAAGCTTGGAAACTTTGAGTTCGAAACGTTTTTTTTTTCTTTCTCAGACTTAATTGTTAAGCACAAAATAAATTGTTTACCAACTACAGTGCCGGATTATATTACAAATGCTTGTCTAAGTTTAAAGTAATCTAAAAAATGTCTATTCTAAATTAATTTGTATATTTAAATTAGTTTTAAGTTACATATATATATATTATCAATGCTGATTACTGAAGCGACTTTAGGATGTATTTTATCAAAACTATAAAAATTGTAATAGCCTGCAGTCTGTATAGAATTAAAGATTTTAAATCTTCAAATTGTACTCAACATTTGATTTGACGCAGTTAAGGTAAAATAAACAATCGTAATAATTAAACTTCGAGTTTTTCAGACTGCCATTATCTTATACGGCTATAATTGACATGCTACATTATCGAGCCAATCAAATAAAAAGTGATTGACGTTTAATGTCTGTCTTATGTTACATTTCAATAATTAAATAATAACAAAACGATTCAAATGTTAATCTTTTTATTAATTGTCTAATTAGATAAATTGACATTAACCTATATATATATTGCAAAACATATTAAGTTTTTAATCAGGAAATACAAATATTAAATAATCAAAAAATATTATTAAACATAAAGATTGCGAAATATATACTGTATAAATAATTTTATTTGTGTATTTGGATGTCTAGAGTATGGCAGGAAAGGCAATTCATTGGACTAAATATGCATTTGCGTTTTTAGCCGAGAGGTCAGCGCAGCCGCCTTGCAAGCAAGCAGTTGGTTGCAGACGGTTGTTGCGGGTTCGCCTCCCGGCCGATGCTATAATATATGAATATATATGCAATTGATTTTTTATTTATATCTACAAAATTTTAATAATGTTGGATCAGAAATATTTTTAAGATAGAATGTCATCCACAACAATATTATTTCGGATCCTTCTAAATTATTTTAAACATAAAAAAAAACAAAAAAAAATAATAGTTCTCATATTGAAATTAAACATGCCCTTTACAATTTAGTGTAGTGATAAAACTAGAAGTCTAAAAAAGATAAGAACTCAGGTCTTTCCCCGTTAAGTGAATGGTAAAAAATCTCACCCCCTGGTCAATACTATAGAACTGATGTTGTTTTTCTATTATATAGATTTTTACTCAATATCATTTCACTTTTATAGAAATAGACTGTATAAATTAACATCCTAATTAGAATTAAACAAGTTGTATTGACTTAAATTAAGAGTAACTAAATATTTGTGCATTTATTGACAGTGATAACATTATTGAGTTTGTGTGGAACCATTAATCAAGATCATTATGTCATATCTTTACAGGTTGATCGTACACATTAACAAGTCAGCATTCATTAAGATCTTGTAATTTTTTTCTCCACTTTCTAAATATTTATTATTGTTTCATTTTTTTAAGAGTGTCAATCTACACGTGTACATTATCTTTTTATTGATTTTGGACTGTATATTTGTATATATAAATTATCGGTACGTGAGTTTTCAAGTAAACCAAGATGGCAACCCATATTTTTGGTAAATCTACAGTGTTGAGGGGGGGGGGGTGAGTTATTTACAAAGAAATGCTTGTTAGCAAACTTATTTCATATTTACATTTTTTTTTTTAATTACTGCTATTTAAGAAAAAGAAATCATTGTGGAAAAATTATTACAATATTTACAGTTTATTTTTTATTTTTTGATCAACTTATTTATGAAGGATTAAAAAAAATATATAAATACAATATTTACACTTTATTCATGTTGATGGGATGCAATCGTATTGTGATCGTTAACGCACACGTTTTTGAGGATGGGGGATCATGTATTTTTGGAAATAGTCTACTGCATCAACAGGAAGGTTCCACATTTTTATCACTATAACAAATTTAGCAAAAACACTGTTGACAAAAAGTAACCTGCTACTTGAACCACAATATGATATTATTAAGAATATTTCGTTGCTTACTATGTTATAATATAAATAAATAAAGAAATATTCAAAGAAGGCTTCTTACTGAAATTTATCTGATTTATTCCTTTTTTTAAAATTAATAATCCATTTATCAATTTTGTTTAATTAACAATTAATACATCTTTGGTAGATTATAGGCCCTGGATACTGTATATTTATCAAAAATATGGACCGCCATATTTGTTTACTTGAAAACTCACAAGTATCAAATTATCTGATAAAGGACATTAACTGGGACAATTTTTAGGCACTATCATTCTTCAACAATAACAGATACTTAATTAAACTTGTGTACGATGCTTCCAATTGGTGCTTCCATTAGTCTGAACTGACTTCAAAACCAAACTTTCAATGAAAATTGAGGCTATTAGCAATTTTAATACTTGAAAACTTTTAATAGATTAAGATTTTAACTGTAATTATTATGCTTAAATGACAACAATAATCAGTTTAATAAGATAAGAGACATCAAATTGATTTGTTAGAAGAAAATGCATTACTGTGCCTGCTCAACGTATGTGTTTGCTGACATTGATACTGAAAAAACAAACTATCTTCTTTGCACATATATATTTGCTTTTTTGTGTAAAATTATTAAATATTTATTTTTTAATATATATTTAACATTTATATATTAATTTCTTTGAACATATGTAATTTTTAGAAAAAATAAATTGGATAAAATCTATATATTGTCAAATAGAAAATGCATATTGGTAATAAATTGATTTTGATTTTAGTGTTTTTGTTTTAACTTAGAAAGATGGTTTTTATTATTTTAAAATTATTTTTGCTTTATAACATAAGACTTAAAGAAATTATTTAAAATGGACTGATTTCATTTGGAATCAGTTTATTTTCATTAAATACATGTCTTAGACTAAAGACTGATATGAAATTATTTCTGATATTATTATCTTTTATTTGTAAAGTTAGATGTTTTATTAAGATGCAGTTTTATTTTTTAAATCTTAGATTTTAATAAAAGTTATTAAAAACATAGCTTGTGTGGTTTAGTACAATCTTAGAGTGTTAAACTCTGTAGTATAAGGCACTCAGATTGATATATGTTCTGGCCCTTCTATCATTCAAACTTATTATAATCTCTTGAATAGTAACACAATTATTTTTTGTACTAAAAGTACTAAGATTTGATTAAGAATTCTGTTTTTTTCATTGAAAAATGCAGGTAAAGTAAAAATAATAAAAAATATTCCATAAATGCATTCGAAATAAATTGTTTAAGCAGGGAATGCATCAATATCCTGATGTGTGAAAGTGTTTTTTATTTATTTATTAAAAAACAACATTTTTTTCAACATGCAATGAATATGATTACTCAATAAAGTCAAACCATAAGTGTGCATTTATTGAAAAATATTATCATTACATTAAAAAGTCATTGAAAACAATAAAAGTTTTTAAAATATTATAGATAATAATAAAATATTACAATTTTAGTAGTAAAAATGCTTATTTTACTATTAAAAAGTAATACAGAGAGCTTACCAATAGCTCAAACAAGCTCTTAATTGATAAGTGCAGTAAGAGAAAATATTTAAAATCTCTATCCAAAATACTCTTATCCCCAGACCAATTGGTTTCAAGCCTATGGCTCACCTCAGTGAGTAGTTCTCTATCCAAAATACTCTTATCCCCAGAACAATTAGTTCAGAGCTTATCTGTCTGGGGATAAGAATATTTTGGATAGAGATTTTAAATATTTTTTCTTACCACACTTATCAATTAAGAGCTTGTTAGTGTCTGAATATTCTAGCTCCTCGCTGAGGTGGCCCATAAGCTTGAAACTAATTAGTCTGGGAATAAGAGTATTTCGAATAGAGGTTTTAAATATTTTCTCATATTATACTTATCAATTAAGAGCTTGTTTAAGCTATTGGTATGCTCTCTATAATACATTTTTGTAAAGACAAGCTTATAAATGCAATGTCGTGTTATATATGACTTGCTTTATTGATGATGATAATTACTATTAAAAAAAAGGCTATTTTTTTATAAAAATAATTAATAGTTCCATACTTCACACATCAAAAACACACATATTATAATTATTATATAATAATTATAATTCTCTAAATGGATTCCACAAATTCCTTAATGTTTTTTGTGGAGTTCACTATAATGAGATTTAATTGCAACTATTCTGCAGAGACTACTACTTTATATCCATTTTATAGTAAAAACGTGAACAAAAATATATACTTTCATTTTTTGAATTTATGTTTCAATTAGAACTTCTTTTTCTTTCTTTTATTTTTTAAAAAAAGAACATAATGAAAAGTAATTTTTATTTTAATAAAAAAATAAACAGAAAGAAAAACAATATATATTTCTAATGGAACAAATGAAATGGAAATATTATAATTTCTTTCCATTTGTTATCCTATTATGCATTGATGTATAAATAAAATACCATATATACTTTACATAAACCCTTTTCAATGCTATTTAATATAATATAATTTATTTCTCCTTGCTTATAGTTTCAACTATCTAACAATCATCATCAGAGCTACAATGTTCAAATATACACAACCATACAATTAATATTTATTTATGCATCCATAATTAGAAACAATATAAATACTCAATACTCTATATCATGAACTTTAAAATAACAATATAATTTTTCAATGATCCCTATAATAATATATCCTTATTCAATTTTAATTAATATTGCTTATGTTATTTTTTTTTCTAATTTGTTTTAGCTTTAATATATACTTTTCTATATGTGTATTATTTTTGAACTTCTTAATAATTTATTTCTATCATTTTAATAATAATAATAACTACACAATAATTTTTAGATAATTCTATTTTTTTATAAATAACTTTACCTCCTTTAATTTTGTAATATTTTCTAAACAAGTTTCAACTGAAGCAATTTTAAATTTTCTTTAAGCCAATAAACATCACATGATCACCATTTCTTATGTTTTCTTATAACTATTGTTAAAACAGGCAAAACTCACTATATGTATTGCCACACATAGCAAACTAGAATAATCAAGGGATGCCAGAAGGCTTGTGCATAAAATCCCCATTTAGTGCCTACTCATCCAATATCCCCAGACTCGTTTCTGGCTTGTGGCCTTCATCAGTGAGGATCCTTGGACCTGAGAGCACTGCACCTAGATCTTAGGATCTAATGCAACCCTCCAGCAGCCACCTTTAATTTCCACTTTGGTTATTAACTTAAATTTTTAAAAAAAAAAAAAAAAAAAAAAAAAAAAATAATTATTTTAAAAAAAAAAAAAAAAAAAAAAAAAAAAAAAAAAAAAACAAAAAAAAAAAAATTATATATTTATAATATTTAATAATTATTTAATAAAAAATTATTATTTTAAAAAATTTTTTTTTAAAAAAAAAAATAAAAAAAAAAAAAATTATTAAAAAATAAAAATTATTTAAAAAAAAATATAAAAAATGTAAAAAAAAAATATTAAATTTTTTTAAAAATAATAAAAAGTCTTTTTTTTTATAATATTAAAATTTTTTTTTTATTTTTTATAAATTGTTTTTTAAAAAAAAAATAAATAGAATTTTTAAATAACAATTTTTTTTTTTTTCTTAATTAAATAAAAAATTAAAAATATTTTTTAAAAAATTTTATATGGGATGTAATTAAAATTTAAGATATGGTATAAATAAAAGATTTGTTTTTTTTTTGTTGGGGTGGGCGAATAAAAAGATGAGTTTTTTTTTATATAACAAAAAAGAAAAAAATTTGGGGTTAAAAGGTTAAAGAACCAAAGATACCAAAATGTATAGGTACTTAACTGAGTTCAGACCTATATAAGCTAAGGAGCTTGGATTGAAAATATTAAGGTGTTTTCAATTTAAGACTCATAGTTTTGTATTTAAGTGGAGATAAAAGGTGACTGCTGGAGTATTGCATTAGATCCTAAGATCTAGGTGCAGTGCTTTCAGATCCAAGGCTCCTCACTGATGAAGGCCACAAGCCAGAAACTAGTCTGGGGATATTGATGAGTAGGCACTAGATGGAATTTTATGCACAAGCCTTTTGGCATTCATTGATTACTTTCGCTTGCTGTGTGTGGCAATACGTATAGTGAGTTTTGCCTGTTTTAAATTTTCTTACATTACCATCATACCTCCCTCTATGAGCATCTTTTAAAACTACATCTATTTTTTTTATTAGCCTATACATATTTATTTATTTAATGAACAAAGAATATTTTTACAAATTAAATATCTTTTAACTCAAATCATTATTTAAATATGGTCTAATATTGTTTTTTACAATTGATCATATTATGATTACATTGATTATGCTTAGAAAAAGAGTGATATATATATATGAGTTTATTTTACATTTTCAAAGCTTATTCTGTTAATACAGGGTGTGTGGATAGTTAATCAAACTAGTACTATATGTGCAAAAATGTTAAAAATAAATAGGAACATTTAATTAACAATTTCTAGTTCAAAAACGTTTAAGTGTGCTCATTCATACTGATAAATAATGTAATTTATGATTTGGAACAAAATTATATAAATACTTAGAAGTCTATTGTTATTATGTATATGCAGTATTTATAAACTACTAACTATATTTGCAATCTTACTACTTTAAATAGTACCAGTTTTAATAATATTACATTTTTATTCTGAAGCAAAGCCAGTGAATAAAATAATTGAAAAAAATGGAAAATCTATAGACCCTGTTGAAAACATTAATAAGTTACCAATTTTATTGAGATAAATCTTTTAAAATGAATTTAACAATAATTGAAATAAATAATAAAATAGAAATAAATAAATTAACAATTAATTTTTAAATAATTTAACAATTAATTCTTAAATTTATTTCGAACTTATGGATAATTCATAAAACTTTTCACCAACTATGAAACAACCTATGAACTTTTAACTTTCAAATTAATCTAGTGCGTATAGTCAATAACATTCAAAATGAATTTTAGGAAATTCATTTGTTTTGTCTTTTTGTCAAAATATAATATAAAGATGTTCTAAAATTGATTAATTATACATAAAAAAGTTTTTGCTTGTTTTTTTGTTAATGCATTATATACTATCTGCACAATTTATTTTAGCAATAAAAGTAAAAAAATTATAAGTAAAAAATATATCAATTTGGTCTTGTGAAAAAAATTTGTTGTATTCCTTTTATCATTTTAGGGTTCAAATGTTATTGGATGTTCAGAACAACTACTATTCATTTTAAAGTTAAATTGAAAGAAAGTATTTACAAAACAGTTTTACATCAATTAAAATTATTTACAAATAATTAATATATTTTTTCATTAATGACTAAACAAAAATAAATCTTTAGATCTTATTTATAAATTGTGCCTCTCCAAGGACAATATATTCCAGATGGATCAAACAATTGTATAGTGATGTTTTTCATTTTATATTTGTTTCATACTTTATCTACAGGTAGCTTTGCAACTATTTCTTTAACATCAGTTATTACATATGTCATGTTCATTTATAACAACTACTAAAATATTCTTTTCTTACAATTTTAGAATGAGTTCAATATTCATTTTATAAGTGGTCTACCTCAATATATATTTTCAATCAAATTTTATCAAAACATATTTTTTGATATTTATTTTTAATCTACTTTCCAATCTAATAATGCCAAGTCTATTGTTTGTCATTTTAGAACTATAGTTTATATTTATAAGATTAAACATATATTTTTTTTAAATATTTATGAAAAACACTTATAAAATAGCAGAAAGTTATTTATTGTAATTCCATTATATCTTTTTCATATTACTGTTCAGTGCATTTTATAATCAGTTCAACACATTAAAATTGTTTTCAGTTTTTAAGTATAATTTATTAATTTATAAAAGAATGTTATATAAAATGTCAATTTTTTTATTTTTATTAAAACACAAATAATCACGAATATGCAGAACTGCAATAGATGTTTTTTTCACCCATCTGCAGTCTATTTTTGGAAAAAGTATATACATATTTAATTATTTATGAAAAAAAAATTATATAAATATTAAAGCATATATCAGAATAAAAAAAACATACAACTCTGTATTCCATTTTAGTATGAATTGTTTCCATTTAAAACTACAACTTCTAATGGGATATTTTATATTTTTATACATAATTTTCAGTACTGTTCTATTAGCCATCATACATTGCTTGATGATGCTGTTTATGTGCAAAAATAAATAAGTATGCTGTTTACATGGCTGAATATATGGTTACTACAACACTATATTTGTAATAGCCATTTTCCACTTGATGGTTTTGTTCTCTGTGCAAATGCACAGAAATTGTATACCTAGCTATGTGTGGCCATGTTTTATGCATATGTTCAGTAATGACAATTCACTACTGTTTGATATGAAGATGACTGTTGTTCAATTTCACAGAACTCTTGAAATCTGTTTTTAAAATCATTTGTCTCATACTGCAACTGTAGTAGTATTGCATTGTGATAATTATCACCCTGTCAGTGCACTTCCCTACACATCTTGGAAGGTGGTAGAAATTTGGAAAGGCTTTTGCAGAGCATGATGCAGCAAACTCATGTGAAAATTCACATTCTCAATGAGTTAAATAAAATGGCTGAAGGCAACAGCAAACATTTAAAAGTGTGGGATATGCCTAATGCAGAAGCTGATGGTGTTGCCTTTCTGCAGGCACATAACATTTTGCCATATTTCAAGCAATACTAGACAAGATGGCTATACACAACCAGTAGTTTCCAAAGACATTTTGTGCTATTAAAATGCATGTTTCATGCAGTGTTATTGGTTCAACTTACAACTGAGAAGTTGTTGTCTTTTGAAATAAAGTTCTTGTTGGAATTAATGCTTGTTGTTGTTTTAATTTCTTTGACACACAATCGATCTGAAGACCTTTTTTCCCACTTGTATTATTGCAGATTTAAAAACAAAGGCGGCTGATAAAATACAAAATTAGTCAGCGAATTATTTCTTCCAATGAATTTTTTGGGATTGTTTTTTAATTTTGTTTAGAATAACGTAAATGTGGAAATAAAAAGAAAAGTGGCTTTGTTTTTTTACTTTTGATCGGGGTAAAAAACAAAGTCATTTGATTGCTTTTTTAATGAAGTGTTTTGTTTTTGTTTTTTAATTTTGTTGAAACATTTAATTTAGTATTAGAAAAATGATGTAAATTTGGAAATAAAAAGAAAAAGTCTTGTTTTTTTGTTTAATTTAGTATTATAAGAATAACGTAAATTTGAAAGAAAACGTTCGGCCCGGAAAAGTTATATTAATATATTTTTGCACATAAACAGTGCCATCCATTTCCCAGTCTAACTGTACACCTATTTATATACCATATATTTATGAATGTAAGAATTGATAAAATACATTTAATTTCTGTTATATAAAATACATTTATTTATATAACTGATTATCAGACTACTATCATTTTTGTCTATGTAGTATAAATAAAATAATCACATTTAAACAAGTTATAACATCGCAAAAACACTATTGTATAAAATAATATTTCAATGGGATTAAAAAAAAAAAAAACAAGCAAATCTCATTCGAAGAAACATGAATTATAACGTCATTTTGTTTTATTTTTCAAATGTAAGAACTTTGTCAAATGTTCTCAAATGACCTGTCATGTGCTTAAAGAATACTTTATATTCTCTCTTTAAGAGTGTTTGCTTATGTTTCTTTTTTAATAAAATACACTAATGCTATTTAATTAAAACATATAGGGCATATTTTTATAAATACCCGAAGATTTTTCTTAAATAAATCGTGTTTGGGACAAGATCATAAAATGAGAACAGAACTAAAACCTATGTTTATTAGGAAAACACCATTAGAAAATAATAAATTTGTTTTATATTTTCATTTATTTTTAATCTATAAAATTGATAATTATTTGTTTGTATGAAAAAATAAGTAGTTTCATTTTTGCTCTTTATGGGCAGAAGTAAAATAAATAAATTATACTAAATATTTTATTTAAAAAATAATCATCCTCTTTTATAGCTAAGATCGAAAGTAATTTAATCAATCATTCATTCCTCAGCAATTGAATGCAAAAGTAAATAGCAAAACTTAAGAGTGGAATGTTTCCAGATAGACAGGTCAATATGTAGATAATAGAGGATGAATGGCTAGATAGTTCAATGGATAGTTGGATCCCTAAATATAAAGATAGATAGAAAAACCTATGAATAGATATTAAATATATAAACAGGTATATAGATCGATAAATAAACAGATGGAGGGAAGGTAAAATATAAATAAATAGATAGATTAATAGGTTGATAGATATATAAAGAAACAGATAGAATCAGTAAGTAAATAGATAAGCAAATTTGTAGATAACCATATACATAGATAAATAGAAGTTAGATAAGATTAGGGTACTCATCACTGAAAGTGTACTCAGCTAAATTAAGAAAAAAATCAGAAGTCAAAAATAACTCCTGTAAAAGTCAGGAATGACTCCTGATTTTTTCCTATCTATTTTCTTTTTTCTCTGGCTATGTGCAGAAGTGGAATATTACTGTATATGCTTTGATGCAGCAAAAAAAATGTATTTTAAAAATATAAATGATCTTCAATATACATATTTTGTGCTGAAGTAGCATTCATCAGTTGGTCCATATCACCATCTCCCACACATATATACAATCAGTGATAAGCCATCCATTTCATTGAAAATCTGAGGATGGAATGCTCAAAGCCCTTGTTGATATTTTAATATCATGCCCATGTTGACTTGTTGTCATACCCATGAAATGGATGGCTAGGAAATTAGAGAATGGAGAAGATTGAAGCTTGTCCATTAGTAATAGATTCTACTAATTTGTTGTTTTTATTTTGGTTAAATATTATTTGTTAAATGCTATTGTTTTTTTAAAATCCTGCTATTTTATTTTGTAAGGTATAAATTTTTTAATTTTGTTTTGTATTTACCAAAATATCCAAAAAAATATTGATTTTAATACTTAACAATTACAGGTAAAATATCTATTTACTGGTGAACAACATAAAATAAATACTGTTTAACCTTTCTGAGAAATTCTTGCATCCGAATGTTCATGGCTTCAAGTTCATTGGAAACCAGCAATTTTTGAGCTATGGTAGTGTTTTTACACTTATTTTAAAGCTTAAAATATACTGTAAGATGCTGCCCTTTCTAGAAATATTTTACAAGTAAAAATCAATAATATTGACATAAGAAGTTATAACAAAGGGAGAAGGCAGGCTTTCCTAGATACTGATTGGTTGGTTTGCATTTCAGACAATAGAATAGTGTCTGTCAATAATTTTCACCACTCCAACTTCTGTTTTGACTTTGAAAATGAAAATTAATGTCTTATAATATTTTTTTATTATTTTTCGTACATATTATAAATTATTTTCATAAAATATGCTGAAAATATAATTATTTTAGAAAAATAAGATTTTAGTAAAAAAATTGTATACTTTTACACAAACGCAAATTGAAAAAAAGCCATCACTAACAACAATTTTAACCCGTCAACAATTTTCATTGCTCCAAGCTCTTTATTTCATTTTCAAACAGAAATGAATAATTTAGAGTATTTTGTTGGCATTTATTTACATATTATAATGTATTTTGGTAAAATATGCTGAAAATATAATTATTTTAGAAAAATACTAAGATTTTAGTAAAAAATTCTTTACTTTTACACTAATGTAAATTGAGAAAGAAATCAATGATGTCCACAGCACTTTCTAACTTTCTTTTTAGGTCTTCTGCTATCGAATATTTTTATAATTATAAATAGAAATTTATTTTTAAAAAAAACTTTTGTTTACTTTTATATTCTGACAAATTAATATATATTTTTTTTACAAATGAAACTAAAACAAATATATTAAAAGATTCATATATTTTTATGCTGACTGTTAATTGGCCAATCAAAAGTTATAAAACTTTAATTCATTTGGCCAGTGAAAATTGGAAAAAAAAATTTCAATGAAAAGGTTAACACAATATTTTTGATAGAATATCAAATTGTATTCTGATATCTTAAGTATATGTTTTATTCTTTCTTATCTTAATTTACTAATCAGTTTAATCATGTATTTTAATGTTTTGTTTTTTTACTCTTGTTCTTTTAATTGTGAAAATAATTTTATGTTTTTCCATATAATCAATTATATATTTTGTCAAATATTAAAATTTGCTAGATAGTAATTACTGTTTTGAATTTTTTTTTCCACTTAATATATTATCCATTTACTTCTGTTTAAAACCCTCTAATTACCACTCCATCTTTTTTTTTCAAAATATGTATTACCTACAAACATATAATTCTATAATTAAAACACTTCAAACAATTAAAAGTCTCATTTTCCTCTTTTCTTTACAAAAACTTTATTTCTTGTATATATAAGAAATAAAGTTTTTGTAAAGAAAAGAGGAAAATGAGACTTTTAATTGTTTGAAGTGTTTTAATTATGGAATTATATGTTAATATATTATGTGTATTATTTGCTCAATCTTTTATTATGTGTATTGTTTGCTCAATCTTTCTCTTGCAATTGTACCTTTTAGTTTATGTTTGTTCATACACTTTTTATGTATTCTGCTGCCATATTTTAAAATTTTAATATTCATTCATAACTGAACATTTGATGACATTTAAAATGTGATGTTTTTTAATTGTGAAATTAAAATATTTTAGTTTCATCATATATTTTCATTAATTTTTTCTTTGGACATATTTTAGGATTTTTAAATTTTTCTTGTAATTAAACTTTTATACCTTTGTCTATATTTTATTTTCATGTTATTAGCAGAATCAAAATACTTTAATTTCACTGCATATTTTTATTTAAATTTTTTCATTTTATATAAATCCGTAATATTTTGACTTTAGTAGATGCCTGTACTGTGTTTTGTCATATTATTATTTTAGTTTAAAAATTTATTTTGGCATGAATTTGACAAGTACATTTTATATTAGTTTAGTAATTGATTTGGTGGATAAAATAAAAGGAGCAGAATATCTTATTTCTACAAAATTACTGTTATATTTTTAATGCAAATTGTATTTTTTTATGTAGTTTAAATAAAATATCTGGACCACTTTGTAATTAATTTTGAGGGTATTATCTAAGAACTTTTGTGATTTAGTTGTGTTAGCAATGGTTTTGGTGCTTCCCCTGTGCTAAATGGCATAGGGCACGTACTAAATTGGTATCCACATATTATTAATTCCATATGACACTAATTCAGTAAATATAATATATATAGTATTATAGATAATGATATTAATAACATCACACCTACAATTGACTTGGAAACTTAGTATATTAATGAGAGCATTTCTTTTTTTTCTGCTTCAATGCTTTCTATTGTAATTTAAAAGTGCATGTAGTTAAAGTATAATTGATGACACTTAAATATATAGATATTGGACAGGTGTCAGATATATATATATATATATATATATATATGACTTAATTTCTTTGTAATATATATATATATATATATATATTACAAAGAAATTAAGTCATATGTCACATGACCTAATTTCTATATATACTTCTTTCTTCTTCAGTAACTTTGCTTATTCATACACAACAATATATCTTATTAAATAATCACAGTCTTTTTACACCTTTAAGCAAATAATGTTTATTATTATATTAACAGTTTTGACTGTTCCTCACAATCTTCTTCAAATCTACAAAAATTCAAATATTATAACAATACAACCAAAACTTATATATACATCAATTTAAATATTACATCAATTCAAATATTTGAATTGATGTATATATAAGTTTTGGTTATAATATTTGAATTTTTGTAGATCTGAAGAAGACTGCAAGGAACAGTTGAAACTGTTATTATAATAATGAACATTATTTGCTTAAAGGTGTAAAAAGACTGATTATTTAATAAGATATATTGATGATCTAATTTAACAAGCTTGTATTTCAAATGTTATATATAGGTCTCACAAATAAGTTCTTAACAAGCTTTGCAGAATATCCCCAATCCCAGACTGGTTTCTGCTACTGGGTTTCTCAGTCAGGTGCTAGGATAGTGCTTGAATATCCTAGCACCTGATCAAAAGCTTGTTAAGAGCTTATTTGTGAGTTCTATATATAATATACATATATACAAATGAATACTTTGGTTTCAGAATCTTAGCATTTTTAAATTGAAATTAATGTGTGATAGTAAAAAAAACACATTAAAGATATTTAATTCATATGTAACTGTATTGATGCCCAGTTACCCCCCCCCCCCAAATCATCATTAATAAAGATAAATCTTTTTGCTGGTGTTGCTCAAATTGCAACCTATTAGGCAAATCCTGATAATTCAAGCTTGCAATAGATGGCGCTAGATTAAAAAGGGAATAAGTAATTTTGTTATGTAGTCAAGTGATATTCTGTTAATGTAGAATATATTTTCTAACATGTCTTGTTGTAATGATTCTGGAGAAAACTATACTTAGGCTATTCTCTTGTAATTGATTTAAATAAATACATAAAATATAATCTGAAGTAATTTCAGATTTATATAGCTGGAAAAAAAAAAGATTTGGTGTGAAACATGAAAGTATTTTACACTTTCAAATTAATACCTTGATAAATATAAATGATTTTAAAAACAACACTAGTAGAAGTGTTGCCTAGCTTTCTATCCTACTTTAATAGAGTAAAATAGAAAATACAGTATTAATTATAGTCCTGCTTATGATTAAATTGTTTTATATAACCAAGATCATTTGTCTTGAATAGATTTTGAGTTAAGTGGAAGCATAACGGGGTGCATTAAAATCTACAAGAAAATGTATGCTGTAGCAAAAAACACAAACTTACATTACTTTTAATTAGATAGCCCACATACAAATCATCTAACTTTTACAATTGTGAAATAAATTGATATACAGATACTCTTTATTGAATGTAAAAGAATCAATTGGCTAGTTATCTAATTAGTTTGAAGTATATTGTATTTTTTGTTTCTCTGTAGGATATTGGTCATAAATGCCAACATTTTTATTATACAAAAAGTTAATACATTTCATAAATTTTAATTACGGGTAATGTGTATAAATTTCTGATTTTTAATTACTTGGTCAGTTGTGATGCAAGCATTAAAGCACAAATATGATAGAACAGAGCAGTTATGTTTTATTATCCTATGATATTTGATTTTCTTTTATTAATCCAAGAAAGTTTTCTCACAACTGGAAAATTAATTTATTGATGAGCCAAATGATTTTTTCTCAGACCTAAATTAATAAAATAACATAATTTGTCATGAATTCCTTATTTTTTTTTTTGCTTTTATTACATTACATAGATAGATAAATAGATAGATAGATAGATAGATAGATAGATAGATAGATAGATAGATAGATAGATAGATAGATAGATAGATAGATAGATAGATAGATAGATGGATGGATGGATGGATGGATAGATAGATAGATAGATAGATAATTTAATAATTATCTTTATTGCAAATACATATACATAAGATTAAGAAAATGTAGTTCAATAAATAAATATATTTTTCATCGAGCCAATAAGTTTTAAATGAAATTAAAATTACATATAAAAGGTAGAATACTTATGATACAAATATTTATTATTCAAAAACTAATATTATCCAAATAAAAATTCAAAGATGATCTTAAATTTATTATTCATAAAGTAGTTTATAAAGACATTTCAAATATAATCAGAATAAAAAACATACAATGAGAAGATAAATATTTATCTATTTCTTGAAATCCAAAAAATTCTGAATGCAATAAAGTTATGAAGTCAAGAAATAAAGGAAGTGATGAGTAAAGGTAATATCAAAATGATCATTTACTGATATCGTTTGATTAGGACATCTAAGTATTCAGAAAAAGGAAGTCATCTTTCAACTACATACATAGAAACAATATAAATATTAAAGATAATTTAGATTTATTTCCATTATTTCAGAGTTCTAAAATTAAGAAATAAAAATAAATTGACGGTTTTGCTAATCGCCAAGTTATAATTGCTTAGAGAATGGTGGAATGAATGATTGCAGAGCTATAAGTTCCAAAATTGAAATATGACGTGATCCTTTCGGTGCTCAAACGTCACATTTCCTCCGATCACTATTAATTTAATTGTTCATTTTATTGTTAAAATATACTGATATTTGTCATTATTAATTAAAAAATATGTAATCTAATTTACAGCTTTGCTTATCTTTAACGTAATTGAATTTAAATTTGATTTAATCTATGAACCGTATGTATCTATATTTAATTGTAAATTATGGCCCTACTGTAAGTTACATTGGTATACTAATAAGGAACTTAACTTAAGTGAATAAACAAGCTTGTTTAATAGCATTTAAGAGAAAAAATAGATGAGAAATAAGATATTTGGAGAGTTAACAAATCATTGCTATAAATAAAGATATTTGTTTATCAAGACTTTAATGCTGTTTCTTATATATATATAAATTTATAAAATATTATCACTTGAATTACTGTTTGTTTATAATTAACTTCACAATTATTTTATTACTCTATTTCATTTGTTAATAAAATTTATTTACTGTTTCTGAGCTATCTGGATTTTATCGATATGTTATTGTTTTTTTTTTTTTTTTTTAAGAAATATTTTACCAAAGTATTAAATATAATTTCCTTCATAAAAATAAATAAATAATTAATTAAACAATAAGCATTGCTAATTGCTCAACAAGCTTTATGATAAATGCTTAGCCAGAGAAAGCATTTAAAATACTTCTGTCAGGAATGCCTCCCCAACCTCTGATCAATGGTTTCGTGCTTTGGCACTCATCAGAGAGATGCTAAGAGTATTTCAGATATTAAATCTAAAAATACTAACACAAAGTCAGTATTTATCTAAAAGTTATCTATTGAGTGGAAAATCTGAAATGTTCAGACACCTACATGTCTTCAAACCCAGCTATCCAACTCAAATAGCTACATGGGACTGAGAGATCTTCAGCCTTACCATATATTAGTAGTCTTAGCAATATAGCATCGCATAAGACTTAAAGCAGAGACTATAAATAGTCAAGAAAAAATAAGAAATAGTCATATATCACATGACCCCATCTCTTTAAGTTTCTCTGGCTTAGCATTTATCACAAAGCTTGTTGAGCAATTAGCAATGCTCATTGTTTATATCTTACAAGCTTAAAGAGATGGGGTCATATGATATATGACTTTATTTCTTATTTGCTTCTTGACTAAATAATTGATTAGTTTATATCTGGTGAAATAGTGAAATATTTGAGCTCGGGAAGTGTTACAACTATAATCATAATCCATGGATCTTTGAGGTCCTGTGTCACATTTCATCATTGAACTATAGCATCTATGCCGTTTAATTAACTGAATGTTTAGTATCAATAAAAATAAGTTAATGGTCAAGGAGAACACATACAACAGCATAAAATGGAAGGGTTAACAAATTGTATATCAGATCTTTGTTCCTCAAATTTTATAGTGTGAATGCAAAGCATAACAATAAAAAATTTTCACTTAAGGGTATTCTATGAGATTCTGAAAAGTATAACAATATCGAAATAACAATTATTATGTTCTTCAGCTATTAGTTATGATAATATTAAATCTTTTACTCTATGTTTATATCTCCATGGATTGATTTTATAAAGCTCATAAATGGTAACAAAAATCATTCTAAAGAATGTTTTATAATAAAGGTAGGTGTAAGTTTTGTCATATAAAATCATTACAGAATTGGAATAAGATAATATGGATTGAATTGAAATAGGAATCCGAGTAAAAAAGATACTGAACAAGTTTTATATTTTAAACAGGATTATTAAAACAATAACATAAAATGAAGTAAAAAAAAATGACAAGGATTATACAATGTTAAGTACATGTGATTAATGCACACAAGCATTACATAGTGGATGAGACTAAATTATTATGACAGCAATCTCTTCCTAACACATTAAAATAGGTGCATGTGTAGTTAATAATTCATGCCTATAATCAATTAATATGCCCATCCTATAGGGCATTGATTTGCTAATGTTACAAGATAATAGCCTAGCTGAGATGATGATTACATACAATGCTAAGATGGCTGTTATATATATTATCAGTATGAGCGAATAAATAAAGCTCATGATAATGCAGATTCAACCTGGTAACCAAGATTCGAGTTTCAGTCTAAATTACTATTAGATTTGTATATATATACTATGGTGCCAAATAAAATACTAAGGAATAAGTTTGCAGTGTGAGTGAGTAATTATTCAAGAGCTTCAGCATCAAATGCTCAGTGCCCTAAGACTGGACTGTTTGCTACTATTAATATATGAACAGATAAGTTCAGGAATTCAGATCAGCTTTATAAACATGGTCTGGATCCTCATGTTCCAGTTCTAATAAAGATAGCTATATCTGAACTAAGACATGGGTGGCTGGTCACCATGAACCCATTTTAAAAGGTGCAGCAAAACATAATCATGCAAATGTGTACTTAGTAAAAACACACTCCCAACACACAAGCAAAATACCAAGATGTATATTTATAATTAATTAATTGTGTCTAAAACAGATAGCTTTGATCTGCCAAACCAACACAACTCAGATTTTAAATTGGCATTATAATTATGCTAATTAAAAGGGCTTAAATTAAATTATAACCTAAGTTAAAATACTGAATCTGCATATATATAATCATAATTAAGAAGGGAATGTATATTTGATGAGCATTAATAAACATAAACAAATATACTTTAATATCATCTTTGGCTAGCACGTCAATTCTAGCTAACATATCTCAAAAAATCATTAGTTATATTAACTGACTAAGCCAATCTTCACGAAATATAATGCAGTTATAACATAAATAATATCACAATAATAACGAGTGCGTAGCGATTGATTATTATCTATTAATATATGATTTCGAAACAGTGATTTAATATGTGAAGTGGCATTCTTAAAATATTTAAAGTGGAAATTTTAATAATCTCGATTGAAAATTCATTAACAATTAATATTCGCTGTTTTGAAAGATTGGCATATTATAACATATATAATAAATTTAGATAAAATAGTTAAAACAATAAACATAGACATGCTTAAGAAATTTAAGTCATAACTGATTGCAGTTATTTATAGATTAGAGGGATAAATTATTTTTATAAAGATGAATGCAGGCAAGTTTTACATAGTTTTATTTTTATAAATGATTTAATTTAATAGAGTGTTAAGAAATAAGATTGAACATTCATTATATTAAATAAGCTAGCTCACTATTAGAACTACAGATTTATAGATTAATTTATAGATCTCCACAGTTCTAAATAAAATATTATTGATCTTCTTTCAGCAGCTTGAACTTCAGGCACATCAGACAGCAGACAGAATGGTATTCTGGATCTCTGGATAGGTCACGTGGTTTAAACAATGATCTTCTTCTGACAATTTGTTAACTGGAGGGTTTTTCATATCTACGGTGATGATGACAGGCCATTGGGCATGTACAACTGAACTAAAGATTGGCATCTTCTCTCTAGAAAAATGGCAAATACAACATCCTCTACTCTGCCATATTAAAAGTCAAAGTGGTGTGGGGGACTGGTGGTAATGCTTCTTTAGATTTATAATATCTATTTGCAGCTCAAAATATTGCCTATTTATATGATTCAAGGATTAGAACACCTTGCTGTCAACAGGATTATTTATTTGTTGAGAATCAATTAGCACCCCTCTGAATTTTATAACTTAATTCATTTAAACCTCCCTGTTAATTTTTAACAGGATGTCTTTAACTAAACTTGACCATTTTAAATCCCTACTCACTTTGCAATAGTTTCAATCCAATAAATCTTTTTACAAAATTATATATTTTTGGAAAAATATTATTACTTAGCAAAAATCTAAATTGCCTCAGCCAACTATACTAAAACAGGTGTGCCTAGCATGCCTTTTATTTACAACTTATTTAAGGTTAAAATTAAGAATCACAAGAACTTTTAAATAATATTGCTCTCTATATCTATCAGGTTGTATATAGACCATGCATACATACACATGATTTAAGATGTAAAATAATAAATTGACTCTTTAATAAAATAAAATCTATAATGCAAAATATATTATTTTAAAATAAAATAAATATGCTGTAACATATATATAAACTGATGATATTACACTCATTTGTCCACATATATATGTATGATAATACTTTTATAACTGTGTTGATGTTTATATACATGTACTCATAGTGGGTTTAAATCCAGGAGCTGTGGGGAAAAAGGGTGAAATGTATATGAGGTCAGCAATATATCATTTAATATGTTATATTTTTAAAAATAGAAATTAACAAATTGTAGCATAACTCCAATAAAGAAAATAATGTCCAGCAATGACAACCATGCCTTGTGAAACTGCTAACATCATTACTAAAACTGTAGTAGGATTTTTGGACATATTCTACAAACTATAATGCAATTTTAATATTTTTTAAAAGAAAAAGATTTAAATTTATAAGGGTTTTATATTTATTTGTTCCCATTTCAGTCAAAGAAAATTTCATTGATTTTTTGGAAACACGCATTTGACTGTTTTCCACCTACCATTGAATGACAGAAATATCCTTTAGTCTCATTGTGTATTCTCTTTATTATTACACTTCAATATTTGCAAAGTTCAAATACAATTTTTTAGAAAAAAATAGTAAAAGTATTTTTTTAACAAAGCAAATCCATTTTATTGAATTCTTATATAAAACAATTTAATACTAAAATTAAATATTACATGACTATAAAAAGTGTCATCAGGAAAATAAATTAAAGTCACCTGTTGAATTTTGAAAAAAATTTCTCAAAAATAACTATAATGACAGATTTCATTATGAAGATTACTTTAGTTGTGAATTTGGAATAATTTTGATTATTTTATTGACTAATTTAGCTTTAGGCTTTTAATGTATGATAAAAATAATTAGCTACATGTTGTTTTAAAATAATGTTAATGAGATGCATTATAAAAATAAAACAAATTACATAAACATACATTTTACATAGAATACACTCCACCCTCCACATACATTGGAACTTTACATAAGATTTCATTACAGCAACTATTACCACTTTGCACTTAATATTCCTATAAGGTATCGACTATTCATTATAATTATTTTTAAAAAATTTGAACTATTTTTTTTATCTTTTTATTTTTATATTATAATGAACATTTTATAAGACTAATAACATCATATGATAGTGCCTTTAATAAAAGCATGGTAAATGGTAAATAAAATGATGTTTTAAACACCAAATGTAATAATTATGCTTCAATTATATGGTTATAATATGATTACTGTTGTATCTAAATTCATTTAATCAATTTTTATTTTAAATTTTTGTAAATTTAAATTATATTTGCTTTAAAAATATTTCATACATTATGTAGTTAGTAATCAACCACATATAATCAAAGACTGCTAAATTAATTAAATTAATTATTTGCTTAATTTTTAATTAATATATTTTTTATATTTAGTTTTTGGTTTTCATCACAAATTTAAAAAAAATACCCCAGCAAAGAAAAAAAAGCAAAAAAATATACATTTCATTCAGAATAAAATTAAAACAAAATTATAGTTATATAACAATAAGTAACAATAAATTTTAAAATGTGTGTAATACCTCAATATCAATTTATATTTAATTTAATGTCTACCTAATATTTATGCACCTATAGAAATCTTAACCTTTTCCAATGAAAATTATATTTATTCTAAAAAAAAATAACATTCAGAAAAAAAAGATTTAATCATTTATGCTATTAAACTTACAATATTACTGCAACATTATAATTCATGACATAAATTTTATTTCATTATTATTGAATTTATATACAATAAATAACATTTGGGAATATTGATTAAAAAATATCACTGCTGCTAAGAATTTAGTTTTATTGCATAAATAATTCAAAAAGATTAATTGTAACAGAACATAAAGTATAATAAAAATAAATTCTAAGATTTATATTATGTTAGCTTATTTTTATCTACATGTTTGAAATTAATTAAAAATTTTCTGAATTTTATGGCTCTTTAAGTTCATTTCCTGACTTTTTACATTAAAAAATAAAACTTTAACCATTAAGTATTCCATCTGCTGCAATTTTTTTTCTTTGTTTTTCATTTTACATAGAATGTATGATTTAACTACTATTACTTATCAGAAAATAACCAATTTGACTTTGACTTCATGTGATAGATATTTTTATTTACTACTGAAATAAATTTTAAATATTCACATTTTTTTTCTATAAATATTAAATATTAAAAAAGTGAGATCATAATCAAAACAAAAGGTTTCTATGTCATCATTTCTAGAAAGATTATTTTCATTTTACAAAATCAATGAAATCTTTATTATTTGTCTTTTTTAAAATAATCTCAATGAATATTTACTTCTTTCTCTTATATCAAATAAATTGTGTTTTAAAAGTTTAATTTTTTTAAATATTTATTGAAAAATTATATTATCATATTTGTTATTATTAGATTGTTTGGTACTGTTTGGTTAGTTGTACTGTGCCACTAGGTGATGCTGCAGTACCCTCAAGAACCATAGAAGTGATAAATTTCAATGGAAGAAATTGATGTAAAATACAAATTACAAAAACAGAAATTGGTGAAATACTTAAAACACCTCCACCACATGATGAAATTGATCAAAAATAAATACAAATTACAAAAACAAGAAATCAAAGAAAATGCTATTTAATGCCATTTTCAAAAGCCTACAAAATAAATCAAAAATTAAAATACTTAAGGCAAACTATTCTTATGAACTGCACTACATTTTTTTTAAAAAAAATCATGAATGCTATTCTCAAAAGCTTATGATGTACAAATAAAGCAGTGTGGAGTTGGATGTGAATTGGTTTATGAGCAATAAAGAGATAAAAATAAGTTCTATTTTAAATAACAATTTAATTAATAAAACACACAAAATTATATAATCAGTACATGCTACATAAAGCTTGCAGGCATTATAAGTTATGATATTGGCAGTTACATATCTCACTATACATATTTAATAAGATTATCTGCAGTGATCATATTTATGCCTATATTAATATGCCAAACCCTAGCTACTTTGTAGTTTTCCAAATCACATGGAACATATTAGCAAAAGTTATAACTAAACATACAGTGCTTCTATGGTTTCTGCCTATATATAAAAGTTTAAGAAGTGAGCACATAATCAGGTTCAAAGATAAGCAGGTTAACAGTTAACCAAGATTAGGGTTCAGACTAATTCTGAATAATCTTTGAATATAAGGGAGAAATAACTGGTTCACTCTAGGTTTACATATACACACTATGTCATAATTACGGTGTGAGTGGATCATTGTTCATGGGCTTCAGCATTGAATGCTTAGTACCTTAGGACCAAATGACTCCCCATGAATATAAGAACATTAAAAGTTCAAGGAGTTATATAAGCTTTTAATAAATAATCTGGACCCTTGTGTTCCACTTCTAAAATATGTTGTCTTATCTGAACTAAATGGGTAACCCAGCTCTCAAGACTAGTATATCAATCATCTTATGTTTATGGACTAAATATATTAGTAATCTAGCTTAACCTACCACCTGCATCTTTAATATATATATATATATATATATATATATATATATATATATGCAGATTCATATTATATATATATATATATATATATATATATATATAATATGAAGAGGAGAAAACATATATGATGGGCAATTAATGATAAACTATTAGAAATATGCTTTCATAATATCCCTGCGGCTAGTTTCTATGATATATGTATTACACATATATAAAGTCATAATTCATAACTATAGCTAAGCAACCCACAACTTTATCTAGGATGCAACTGATTACTACTAAATTAAGAAATAAAAATTAATCTAAATAATATCAAGGTCTCAAAACAGCGAGTTAGGACTAATAATTTAAATATTTATTAAAATGAAGATAGGAAAATATCTTCACAAAGAAATAGAATAAAATTATATATGTATACTCATGGTTTTCATGTATTTGGCATATCAACATGCATACAATAATAAAATGATAAAATCATGAAAGTATATTAAAATAGAATAAATAGGCATAAAAGATTGCAGCAACTTATAGCTTAAATTAAGTTATTACAGTGTTTTACATTTTAAAAGAGTGATTTTCATATTATAAGTTTTAGTTTCTAACAAGATTGAGTTTTGCATTAATTTAAGAATTTATCAGGTTTAGTTACAGAACTTAAGAAAAAAAATTTTAAATGTTGATTCATTATATAGATAGCTTAGATAGGTATTGAGAAGTTAACACTTTTTAAACAGAACTCTGTGGCAATTAGAAATGTTACCAATTTTCTTCATTGCAGCTTGAGGCACACTGGATGGCGATGTTGGCACTGCTTTTCCTCGGATAGATGGCTTGGTTTCTATCGAGATATTCCTACAACAGACTGCTTGGCTGGGACACTATTCATTGCATTTTAAAGGGACCACAGATTCACTTTATGCAGAAAAAGCAGCAAATCTCTGCCCTCTACTCTTCCATGTTAAAGTTTAAATGAGCATGGATTCAATTGTCCATTCTGACAATAACAATACAGCATATATATATTTGATTATAAAAATTGAACTATTTATATATTTTTACTCCTGACCATCTGGCTGCTTACAAGATTATCTGCTGCTGGAAAACCCATTAGCACATCTTCAAGATGTAACACATTTAATTCTTAAATTCTAAATTTAGTTTTGTGTCACTTTTTTACATCTCTGTTCCCATTGTTTAATAATACCGGTCAAGCACACAATGTTTATAACTTAGCTAATTCTCAAAAAAAAACACTCTTGCAATTTTAGGATCTTAACTTTAGACTAGTGTAGGTGTGGTGGCTTAATTAAAATTGTTTACTACAAATTAAAATCATAACAATTTATAGTCAGCAAAAACTAATTTTTTGTCTATATATATTTACAATTTAGCTAATTTTAAGAGAATAAAATATAAAATAGACTAATAATTTATGATTAATCACTTTTTTAAACTACCCAAATTATAAAATAAACATATACCTGCAATCATACATATATAGTTGTTTATATAGGTAGTCAGGGGGTTTAAATCTGGCATGTTTCAGTGAGAGGATAAAATAGGTAAAACAGGCAAGTGATCAAAATTGACTGTTTCAAAATATATATATGGTGGGGGTATCTTCATAATTTTATTGAGTGGTATTAACAAGTTAATTATGGAATCAAATCACAACACAGTTATTAAAACATATTACATTTAATATTTAAATTCAATCACTGAGCTTAGTAGTGCAATCACACTGCAATCAAATTTAAGGTGACTCATTTGAGGCTATTCTCCAGCATTCAGTTTATATTTTTGTATTAATTTGATAAAAAAAACTTTAAATAAAATGTCTATTGAAGGATATTAATTCCAACTAAAATAATTAGATTCAATGTCATTCAGGATAATATGAAACTAAGTCAAGACAGCAGCTTTTCAAATTAAAAAACATGCTTATCACTATATTTAAGTAGGTTTGCACTTGTTTGACCTAAGCCTTTTTTAAAAAACTTTAAAATCACAAGTTTACATACAGTTTGTCTACTTACTTATTTTTTTTTTTGTAAAAGTAAATAAAATATTTGTTTATTTGTTTTTTTTGAAAATACATAATGGTCACATTTATATTGTATTTGAACCAATTTTTTTAAAATTAGAAAATAGTTTTAAAAAATGGATTAATGTGAAGAAAAAAAAATAATCGCAAAAAAAATTTAGGGAAAAAAATCATATTGCTAATTTTTTGCCATTTTTTTTTGTAGATATAAGTTAATCTTTTAAATTTCAAATTTTATATTTATTACCTAAATATATTTCTACTGATAAGTTTTACTAATTAAAATTTACTTCAGAATTATTTAGTCACCACTGAAAAACATTTTTTTTTAGCCTGAAAGCTAAAATGAATTTATTTATTATTATTTATTTCATTAGAAAACTCCTTTCATTTATTTGGTAAGTTGGTATATTAATTTTAAGATAACTTTCACAGGTTGAAATGAATAATAAAAAAAAAATGTAAATGTTTAATGAATAATAAATGTTTATTTGTTGTAGACAAAAAGCATGAAAATGATTACAAACTGGTTACATAAAGCTGGTAAAGACTCTACACACTAAAGAATTTAACAAAACCATTAATCTTCTTCAAATAATAATACTTATTATACAGTCAATTAATATTAATAAGAATAAAATTCATATTCATTGATAGGATTTTTCTCTGTGATTTTATTTTTCATATGATAATAGATATATCACCATAAAACATCAACAAATAAAATTTTCTCTTAAAAATCGAACGCCGTTACTAATTAAAAATAATACTCCAATAACGTTACTATAAGTATAATTCCCTAATATAATTAGGGTCGATTTAAATCACGACTTTTAAGCTCTATTCAGTCATTTATTTCATCTTATATAACTGATCACATGACCACATAGATACATGTGTATAAGCTATATAAGATGAAGTGGATGTCTGAAGGGAGCTTAAAGGTTCTGAGTTTAAATCTCCTCTAACTATCTAGCTTATGTATATATACTATACTTGTATTTAAAATATTCTCTGATATATATATATAAAACCAAGAACAAAATAAATTAAATAGACTTAATATACTTATGATGCACTTTTGATGCATAAGCATCATAATAATATCATAATAATGAGTGTAAATAAGTTTATCCTTAATGATCTAAGAGATCCATTTTTGTTAAATTGAATGCTATTGGATCTTTGATTCATTTCATACACATTTTGTGCAATAAACCAAGTCATTTCTTGCAAACTTATTGATAATTCTAATTATGATACTCATGCATCAAAAGTATATTTGGTCTAATTTAATTAGTTTTGTTCTCTGTTATAATGCTTTTCATATTACTAAGTATCATTACATAAATATGTTTACTATTGTTATATTATGGTTTTTTTTAAATGACAATGAAAATTGCTATCAGATACAATATTACATTTCATGCATTCAAAATAAAATATATCACATTTTACAGATGAATTTTCTTCTACTGTTAATATAAAAACAATTGTTTTAACTTTAATAGGCTGATATTTTACATTATTACTCTAGTGACAATTTTTGTTAATGTTCAGCATTTGATATTAATATTAAACCTTTATATTATATTGGAATTCAATAAATGGGAATTTATTTGTTAAAAATATAAATTTACAAATTAAATACATTTAAAAAATATTATTTAAAGTTTGAAAATATTAAAAAAATAATAATGTATGGGGTCCTTGATGAAATTAAAGGACTTTTTCCTCAGAGTGAGGAGGAAAAACTAATAACTCTAGAAAATTAATAAAATCTTTTTTGGCTGCAATTTATTGTTAACTTTTTAACTTCCTTGTTTGGTTAAAAATGATCACGGTTTCAAGTTGCTCAAATTCCATCATTTTTAATGCCACAGTAAAGATTTTATGGTCATTTTAAAGCCTGAAAAAAGTACCATAAGATGTTGTCCTCTCTAGAATTATTTTACAAGTAAAAAATCAATAAATTTGACATTTACACTTTAACAATGTTAGAAAGCTGGCTTTCCTAGATTATGATTGGTTGGTTCTCATTTCAACAAAAAAAAAACTGCCTGTCAATAAATTTTATCACTCCAACTTTTTTGTTTTGCATTTCAAAATAAAAATGAATGTTTTAGAGTATTTTTTTAGGTATTTTTTTACATACTATAAATTATTTTCATTAAATATACTGAAAACACAATTATTTTAGAAAAACAGTAAGATTTTAGTAAACAATTGTATAGTTTTACAGGAACATAAATTGAAAAAAAAAAACAGTGCTAACAACAATTTTGACACTTGTCAACAGTTTACATTGCCACAGGTTCTTTATTTAATTTTCAAATAAAAATAATGTTTTAGAATATTTTTCGGGCATTCATTTACATATTATAATGTATTTTGATAAAATATGCTGAAAATATAAATTATTTTAGTAAAATAGTAAGATTTTAGTAAAAAATTATTTACTTTTACATTAACAGAAATTGAGAGGGAAATCAACAATATCAGCAACACTTTTTGATTGGTTACTACATTTTTTTTTTCCTATTAACGAATATTTTTATAATTATAAATAAAAATTTATTTTTGAAAAAACTTTCAATTTCATAATCTGACAAATTATTAATATATTTTTACAAATGAAACTAAAACAAATATAATATTAAAAGATGAATATATTTTTACTCCTGATTCTGTAATTGACCAATCAAAAGTTTAGAGTTTTAACTCACTCAGTCAAACAAAATTTTTAGTGTTGAAAGGGTTAAAATGAGAATGAATAAATGTGATACTATCAAAAATCTATCAAATTATCATCTAAGTTTTAAAACTGTATTTATAATTTTTAAAAAATCTCAACAACTCCTACCACCATATTGGTAAATGCATTAGCAATCTCTTTTTAAAGGCATTACAATGTTAATGATTGTAAATTATTTTGTTAGTATTACATTCAAATTTATTATTTTTTATTTTTAAAAATAAAACATACATGTATATACATATATTCTTTTGATTTAAAAATAACTTTTAATAAATTATGCAAACAATGAATTTATTTGCTATTCTAAAAATCTTTTTGAGGTATTCTTTTTCAAGTGATCTTCAAACTGGAAAACAATACATTGGAGCAATTGACTATGTGGAGCATAGACTAAGTTACTTTATATTACCAACTATGGGAAAGTATTCATTTCTTCAGGTTTTTTTATATTAATATGATCTTAATTTTATGTTTGAGCATCAAATGAGTGCAAAATGTGGAAAACTAATGGTAAAAGTTGCATTAAAAAGTGATTTAAAGTAGAAAAACTACCAACATCTATTGCAAAACAAATACTTCCATAATACAATAAAACTCAAAATCAACAGTTTAAGTTCTAAATTATCTAATGAAAATACTGATTTTTATTGATTTTTTATTGATTTATAGTGTGAGAATGGGTACTATTTTATGTACATTAGTAATTAGCATAGTTTGAAATATATTAAAATTAAAACCTAGTAGTACATTATGCTTAAGATATATCTCTCTCACTGATTACATTTATGACTATGTATGCATGTGTGTGTATAAACAATAAGTAAAAGTGCTTTGTGATCAATTTATTTATTGGCTGAGTGAGGTAAAACTCTGAACTTTTAATTGGTCAATTCACAAACTCAGTGATGTAATATATTCATCTTTTAATATTATATTAATTTTAGTTTCGTTTGCAAAAAGTATATTAATAATTTGTAAGGTTATGAAAGTAAACGAAAGTTTTTTCAAAAATATAATTTTATTTATAATTATAAAAATATTCAATAGCATAAAAAAAAAAGATCATAGCAAATTACAAGTCGTGTAAACATCATTGTGTCCCTCCTCAATTTACATTATTAAAAAAGTTAAGAATTTTTTAGTAAAATCTTAGCATTTTTCTAAAAATAATTATATTTTCAGCATATTTTAACCAAAATACATTATAATATGTAAATAAATGCCAGAAAAATATTCTAAAACATTAATCTTTGTTTGAAAATCAAATAAACAGGAGGCAATTTAAACTCTTGATAGGCATATCAAAATTATTGCTACCACTGGTTTCTTTTTCAATTTACGATCATGCAAAGTATACAATTTTTTAATAAAACCTTACTACTTTTGTAAAATAACTATATTTTCAGCAGATTTTATTAAAATAATTTATAATATGTACAAAAAATAATAAAAAAACACTCTAAAACATATATTTTCATTTTCAGTGGTGGAAAATATTTATCGACGGTCTCTTTTTGACCAAATAATCATCAGCCAATCAGCATTGAGAACAGATGGCCTCAGCCAATCAGCATTGAGAATGGACAGCCTCCTTCTTTTGTTAGACTTAAAACATCCTTATTATTGATTTTTTATTTGTAAAATAATACAAGAGAGGGCAGCATCTTATGGGACTTTTTCTAAGCTTTCAAACAACCATAACATCATCAACGTAGCTCAAAAAAAGACCAAATTCGAGTGACCTAAAGCCATTGACGTGAATAAGTGTCAAAACCTAGCAAAAGGTTAAATAGTTTACTACAAAAAATATTATATTACATTTTTCAACAGTGGCACAGCACAAAAGAAAAAAATATAATGAAGTTCAATTCAGAAACTGACTCATGTAATGTATAAATTCTACAATAATCAGGTTTTGACTATTAAATTATGGTTTAAAAACAACCACCAGCTTATACAAAAACAAATTTTAATAGCTTAGTTATGAAAATAAATTGTCTATTTTCACTTCATAAATTTCTTCAATTCATACATGTTGCTGTAATTGAATTATCAGATATGATACAATTATTTTTTTATATAATACTTGAGACATTCCACTTATTTTCTCAAAGTTATATGCTTTAATTAATTTTAAAAATAAAATATATAATTTAATTTCATAAATTAAAGCATAAAACATCATGAAACAAATGATTTTTAAATTAATAACTTTAAAAATTCAAAATATCTTTTAAAGAACATGATTAAACATGACTAAGTCAAGACCTAAAACGTTTGGTTAATTTTTTTAATTACAATTATATGTGTTTTCAGTATGAATAGGGTTATGGTAAAATAAAATTAATTTTTAACTCAATTAGTATTAAAACAAACTTAAAAATATCAAAATATTTGAAAAATGGAAATGGCTTATATTTTATTTTCTCATGTGTCATAGTATCAGCTGGGAAGTGAACCCGCTAACCTGCGGCAACCGTTTGTAAAGCAGCTGTCACTGACCTCTTGACCACCAATACTTGACTGCTTATATTTTATTTTAATTAATCATAATTTGTAGAATTTCAATAGATTCCTATTGATACTGTACTTTGAAATGTGAAGCTTTAATACTCAAAATTCTTATTGATCATAATAGTTTTTAATGAGTATCACAGTTGTGCATATACTAATCTGTGTACTATTACTAACAATTGAATATACTTTGAAAATTTAAATAAAGTTACATTTTTCTAAAGACATTCGGCACTATATTAATTAAATGATGGAAATAGTCCAATATATAAAATAGTGTATTAATAATTTATCTAATAAAATATAAGTCTGTACAGAAAATTTATTAGTAAAATATTTTACTTCATAAATTATATTTTAAACATTAGTTCTGGTTGTATATGTAAATAGATGTTTTGAACCAAAATTCATATAACTACACAGTTAAGATAAAAAACAACATTATTATATCTGTAATTTTCTATTCTTTTGCGCTAATAATTATAGAATATTGTTTTTCTTTTGATTTGGTTGCGATTTTTATCCCACAAGCAAATAATAGTTAAAGATCAATTTTTCCTGTTAATTATAGACATTAATTTGTAGAGAGCTAACAAATATTTTTATCGTAAACATCTGTAAAATTGATGTGTGTTGCTGTTATTCAGTAACATTTAATTTCACATAAACAATTGAAAGTGAGCCAATTACAAACGCAATATTAAATATAAGATCAACAGCATTAGAAAGACATAGATATAAGTGTTGAAATACAAACGCTACACAAATAGGCATATATAACACCTTTAACAATTTCAAAGTAATAATAGTTAAACTAACTGTTAACTATTTTAAAATAAGAACTTATGAAAAGTGTAGTCAACCGCAGGGAAAGTCATATGACCTTGAAACAACAAAATGTTTGGCTGGACACAACAATTCCATTCTAAAGATCTAATGAAATTCCTCCACCCTCATTCCTCAGCTGATAATTAATCATATATCTTTAATTCTCCATTCAATAATATCATTACCATGTTAAGCTATATAGACTATATCAATGTAGTGATATAAAGTCTATTTTGTTAGACTTCCAAAATTGTATCAAAATTATTTTTTTTTTACTTTTTAAAAAATATTGTCGAGATATTTTCTTTAGTTTTGAAATATTATTTATTGTTACTAAACACTTTTCACTTTCCAGATTGAAATCTATATAAATATATGATTTTGTATACCATTTTTTGATTTAAAAAGATATAAAATAACTTCAACGATCAATTTACATGATCTTTGTAGCTACTACACAATTCCATAGAAACATGTTCATTAAATACAGTAATGACTTATATTCGTTAGCCATGACCATATTTTGGGCCCTTTTAATAAGACATTATTTTGGTCTTCATGAATTTTATTAGAATTTGTATCCTATTAAAATAAATCCTTCTAAATTCTACCAGACCTCCCACCCATTCCAGGTTTTGCTTTCTTTGCTATTTGGTAATTATAATTCTTTATAGTTTCTATAAACACATACACACATTTATATATATATATATTATTAAATATTTTTATGAGTACAAAATTATATGCTGCATTATTTTCCAATCATATTAATGAGAATTACTCCATGTAATTATTAGTAAAGGAAGATTGAAAGTCACCTCTCCATGTTCACACAAATGTTGATAGTCTGTAAAAATAAAATACAATCGCAATGTGAGTTGGCTTTTACTAGAGGTGGAGAAGGTTTCATGCTAATTGGTATATGATTTTATAGTTTACCTTTATTTTTATTCTAATATCTTTTTTTTGTTTAACCCACAATCGCTATAATATATTTTATAATGCTATCATGTAAATACTACAACTAGTATTTGATATCCCTTATAAGAAAATTATTATCTTATGATATAACTAAGGTTCCAAATGGATATTTAAAATAGGTAACGCAAATAAAAATAATTTTATCAGGATTTACTTCAAAGTGGAATTTTTTATTTCACATTTTTTTATGGTACATTTATTTATAAAACAATCCCTGCTATTATTATATGATACAGTCCATTAGAAAAGTGTTATTTAATAATATAATTAAGGTTCCAAATGGTTATATAAAATAAGGGAAACATGCAAAATAATTTAAGTATTACTTACAAAAATATAATATTTATATAAAAACGTAAAATAAAACGTAATCATAGATTGCAAATAATGAAGAAATAAAATTAATTAACTTCAGAATATAACAATTATGAGTTAGCAATAATGTAAAAGAAAAGATATAAATACTTACACTATGTATGCAAAATTTATACTAAGTATTCTTTTGTAAAATCCTTTCAAAAGTAGGAGATGAGCACATGTTCAATTTATAACATTTTAAGAAGTCAAGATGTATAAACATTTTGTGTGGTATGACATACTGCAAGAACCTATTAAGAGTTAATATAATTTTAAATATTCATTTTTGTATATCTAATTGTTGATGTTAATAGATACATGCTCTTTTATGGTGAATTCTGGGTAACTATAAATAGTCTATAGCTTTGATGTTTTGATATCATTTGTTTTTAATAGTAACTACACATTCTTTAATTTGTAAGTTTCCATAATAATAAGTAATTTGTTATCATTATTTATATTATTAAAATATAAAATTACTTGATGACTTTGAATCAAAACATTAGCGTGTTTTAAATTTTAGGCTTTTAGTGTGAGTAATAAAATTAAGGATATTGCTAGATTCCTAACTGTATTTACCCCAAGTTATAGAAAAATTTCAGTCAAGCGTTGGTAGCCATGAGGTCAGCACAGCCGCCTTGCAAGCAAGCAGTTGCTTGCAGACAGTTGTCATGGGTTCACTTCTCAGCCAAAGCTTTAACATATGGGGAAAAAAAATTCCAGAGAGGATCCAATGATAAAAATTAAATGGACTATAATCTGGTTAATACAGATTTTTCAAACTTACTATAGATGGAATTAGATTAGAGAATTTTTCTTTCTTACATGATTTTCAGAAAAATAATACTCCAAGATAATTCACTGCATAGTAATCAAGTTCACTAAAAGATTTACTTTGATTAACATTATGCAAACGTAAATTTAAAAATCCACTTTCATCTATTACATTTAAAATGGTTTGAATTAAGTTTCCGTAGGCATTGTATCTTAATGTTTAACCTTTATTTTAAATTTGTCATAACTTTAATATAAGGTAATTAAAAGTTACTAAATAATATTTTGTAAACATTTATTTAACATGTTGTTGAAATTTAGATCAGTAATTAGATCCAGCGATTTTTGATCTTTCTTACTTTCTTAGATTTTCCAAATGTGATCTGGGATGAGAATTTATAAAACAAACAAAAAAAATACAAATATTTTATTATAGAAGTCATATGTCGTTGGAGTACAAAAAAATTATGCTTGAAATTACCTCCTATGATCGTTTATTCTACTATTGAACATATTATTTTTGCTCTCCAAAACTTTTGATTATAGTAAGATAAATCACATTGTCTCAAAATATTTTGTTGTTCAATTTTAACATTTATTCCAATTTCAAAATCACTGCTCTAAACAAAGATTGTTTCCCCCCAATTTTTCGTTTTAATTTTAATACTTTAAAATTTTCTAAAGATAAAAAGTGTGGTTTTTTTCCATCTTTTAATACCATTTTTGCAACTTTCTTTCTGCAAAAAAATTATAAGTACGAAACATTGACAAGAGGTAAGACAGGGTGTTTCCTTATTTACAAAACTTTTTACAGTAATATTACAAGATCTATATTTGGTTTAAAATGGAAAAGTACGGGAGTTAAAATAAATAGAATTCATTTAAATCTGTTTTTGTCGATGATATAACTGATTTTGCAAATGATGCTTCAGAGCTTTAGGCAATGTTACAAGAGTTATCGGATGGAAGTAAGGGAAGAACTAAAGATAAATGCTAAAAACACTGCACCGATGTTCAATGGATTTTTTTCTATAAGAAGAAAATATAAATTAATAATCATGAATTAGAAAAAATCAGCAACTACAAATACCTTGTTTAGATTATTAATTCAGATGAAAACATAATACTTGAAATTAGTCACAGATTTAAACATATGGAATGCTTTTGGTGGAAATAACTTAAAATTAAAATAAAATTTGCATATATATTTGAAAAAAAAGAGAGTTATTAAAAGATGTGTTTTACAAATACTTTTAAATGAATGTTAGATTTGGACACAAAACAAAAGAGCAGTTAGGAGACTTCAGACCAGTCAACAAAGAATAGAGAGATAGATATTTGGAATAACTAAAATAAATCAGAAATCAAATATGTGGATGAGAAAACAAATGGGTATCACGGATATTATTGAAAAAATTAAGAAACTAATATAAAGCTTGGCATTGCAATAAGAGATAATAACAGGTAGATATTGTATTGAATTGAATACCAAGAGATTTAAAGGATGTAGAAATAAATCATTTGTAAAATGGATGGCTGTAATAAGAAATGTTGCTTCTGTATTTAAAAAAAAAAGTTTATAGATCAGATAAACTAGATTAAAGTTGAAGAATGGTGGATCAACAATGATTGATAGTAATGATGATGAGACTGTATCTAACAATTCAGAAATTTTAAATAATGCAGGTTTTAAATATGGATAAATAATCTCTATGCAACCAATGTTATGCAAATAATTCCTATAATTCTATTTTAAAATCTTTTTACAAATTGTTTTCGATATTTTAAGTCCACATCGAAAAGGTTACAAATATGCGACTGAAGATGAATTACATTTTCAATTTACATATGGATGGCTTGGTCATATCACCTAAATTTTAATATTCTTTTCAAACTATAGATAATTATTTTTTAATTGGACCATTAAACTAGCCTTTCAAAAATGGTTAGTAAATATATGACAAATTATTATTAACCAAAAATAAAGACCTCAGGTTAATCCGAGATAGGCAAATGAATGTCATTATTTGACATTAAAATATAATGCAAAACAATGTGTGCATTTAGTAAATAGTTGCTTTTATACTGAAAAATGTATTTCAAGAGAATCCAAATCACGTAAGATTTATTATTTTTAACATTCAAATATAAACATTGAAAGCTACCCAGTTTTAAGGTAAAATATAACATGTTCACAAAAGATGATGTACTAGATAGCCTCTTCATCATTTTTTTTACGAGAAATCTATAAAATATGTACAAAATAGTTGTCAAAACAATTTAGACAAATATTAATACACAGCTAAATTCATTACCAGAAAATATTTCTTACGATCTAGCACATTTCTAAATCTTATATTTTGACAGAATTTAAATTAGTGAAATGAAATCCAAATTATTGGGATTGTCGTTACAAAGTTTAGTTTTTCTAAATTAAATTTGTTAAAAATAATCCATTTTAATAATCTAGACGTTAATTTCAATTTTCTCTTTTAATAATAAAAAAAAAAAGCTAAAAAACTCCCTAAATTAAAATATAATTGTCAAAAAATTCCACCAATATTAGCTAAAACTTGGTATATATATAATATTTAAATACATCTATATTACCTATAGTAAGCTTAATGTAATTAGAGGGAGGTTGAAAGTCTGAGTTCAAGTCTTTGTAATTATATGTAATTATATATATATATATCATTGAAGTCAGTTTTATATATATATAAATCCAAATATAAAATTTAATAAATCAAACAGTAGCTTCAAAAATTATGCCCTGTATCTAATACATTATATAGATCATGTATATAATGGAAATAATTATTGCGGCAACTTCTCAACTACGCATAGGGAAAAAATTCAAATAGAAATAAATAAATAAAATTTATTGAATATGTTTTTAGAGTATAACTGTTTTGAAAATCATTTTTAATAAATGTTATTCTTGTTACAACATTGACTTATCTTTAAATATTTTTTTTCACATGTCAAATGCGTTGTGCTGCTTGGAAGGCAGCTATGCTAACCACCAGGCCACCAACGCTTGACATCTTTAAATAATTGCTGTCAAAAATACTAAAATTTACAGGCTTGCTTTTCATGGAATTCTGATTACTATCTTCTAAAAGTACAAAATATAAAGTAAATTTAAGCAATGACATGGTATAATTTTGTAAAAATCTTCTTCCAATATATTAAAATATTTTTTAAAAAGTCTAATCATTTACTGAACATGGGATCTATTGCATAATTCTACAAATACGGGGCAAGGATTTTATACTGAAATATAATAATTTGCTAAACATTATATTTCAGCAGAACCATGAATTTACAAACTGTAATTAACAATGTTTTTAACTTTTTAAATATTTTTTGGCCTTAATTAATGTCTTTTGTATGTATTTTAATAAAAAAAAATTTTTTTTCTTTATTTTAAGTTTACATTTCTTTAAATTATTTATTAGAATCCCAAATTTAAAAAAAAAATCTAAAAAATAGAATATCAACTTTATAAATAAAAAAAGACTAAAAACCAAAATTAGGTAGTCAAATAAATGACTTCATTTAAATCTTCAAGCTAAAAACAAATAAATTTAAAAGTAAAAAAATATTATTTTTTTAAAAAAATCATACATTTAAGATAAATTTTATTAAAGCTTAAGTTCAAAAAAATAAAAATTATTATTGGAAATATAAAAGTTCTATTTTATTTAAAAATTTAAAAAAAATGAAGTTTTTAATAATAGTTGTTTCCAGCTTCATATCAGTAAATCTTTGGCTAATTAATTTTCTGCTATTAGTGAAATAAAATATAAATGTAAACATTAAATAAATATTAAAAAACAAATATTTATTAATTTTACAATAAATGAACAATTAAGTGTAAAAATATTTGGCTTTTATGGTGGAAACAAAATATTATTTTCTGCAAATGCAAAGTTTACTTTTAGTTCTGCACATTAAAAGAGAAACATTCTGAACTATTTTTTGTTATATCATTAATAACTGCTAATATCTAAGTACTTTAATTATGATAAATAGAAAACTCTCCATACAGTAGTGCCACCTATTGCAAGCCACAGCACTCAATGGATGTTAAAAGATTTGTGTATAAAATCCCTAACTAGTGTCCACCCACATCTTTATGATCTAATTAATAGGATAAAAGTGGTTGTTTGTGACTTGAATTATGTCTAAAGGTCTACATATGTGCTCTCAAATCCAAGATTCCTCACTGATGAAATCCACATGCTAAAAGATAACCTGTGGATATTGGATGAGAAGACACTAGATAGGAATTTTATGCACAAATCTTCTACTACACTTTGATTATTATGGCTTGCACTGAGCAGATTATTATAGGGAGAGTTTACTACTGTTTCTTGTGTAGGCATAGGAAATAATAAATGGTTTAATACTTTATTTATGATTAAAATTTTATAATTAGTAATCATTAAAATAATGCCATATATTATTTTAATTAATGATATGCTATTGCGATAAATAACCAATAGCAGATATTTATAAAAATATATTAATAGATGAAAACATGAACATTATTCTATTATTTTATTTTGTGCATCTTTGAAAAACTCAGTAATTAAAATTTTATTGAGTATGTCCCAAACTGTAACTTCCAGTGAGTAAAAATCACATGTGCATCTAAAAAATTAACCAATCACATTGATGTTTTATTATTATTATTATTATTTATTTTACAATTGTCAAAATTTTAATGGAAAATATTTCTAAAATCTGCTTTTATTGAAGTTTGAATAACACTGATTTGATTAAAAATAAAGTTCTCATTTAAAACTTCTGAAGATTCAATAAAATAATATTTTAAATATTCACTTACACATTTAATTATATTCAATGTTTATTACATTTTATCCCCACCTAATATCATTAAAAAATTGATAGAAAACATATTAATTGCTATTAAATTTATAGTTATTAGGTACTCATCTATTAACAGCTGTACATTGTTTGATGGTGCTGTTTCTGTGCAAAAACACAGAAATATGCCATTTATGCAACTGAAACTACAAGTACAGCAACACTAACATGATAATAGCCATTTTGGGCCATGTGATGGCATTGTTCTCTATGCAAAAGTACAGAAATGGTACACCTAGCTATGTTTGGCCACACTTTATGTGTTTGTTCCATAATGAGAGTTTGCTACCATTTGATATGAGGGTCTCTGTTGTTCAATTTCACACAAGTGTTGAAATCTCTTTTCAAAATCATTGTCTCACACACCAACTGTAGTAGTACTATGTAGTAATAATTATCACTCTGTCAGCATGCTTCCCTACACATCTTGGAAGCTGCTAGAAATATGGAAAGACTTTATTCAGAGTGTGATATGACAGATTCACACCAAATTTCACATTCTCGATGAGATGGCTGGACACAACTACTAGTTTCAATAAATATTTTTAGTCTTACACAGTGTTACTATTCTTTTGTTTGGTTCCACTTGCAAATAAGACTTTTTTGTGTGTTTGAAACTAAAAATGTTGTTGTTGATAGAATCGATGCTTGTTGTGGTTTTTTTGAAAGCCAATCAATTCAAAGAGGGTTTTTTTGGCATTTGTATTACAGATTTAAAAACCAAGTTGGCCAATAAAATACAAAAACATCAGCTAATGAATTTCTTTTTGTTTTGGGTTGGTTTTTAATTTTGTTTAAATATTGAATTTACCATTACAAGACTAATGTCAATTTGAAAATAAAATAAAAAAATGTTTGGGGTTTTTTTTTTCCTTTTTATTGGTGGCTGTGACATCAAAAACAAAGTTGGCTGATTACTATTTTAATGAAATGTTTTGGGTTGTTTTTGAATTTAGTTTAAACATTGAATGTTATTATTCAAAGAATAACATCAATTTGGCAATACAAACAAAACTTGGTGTGTTTTGGGGGGATTGATTCCTTTTTTAATGAAGTGTTTTGGGTTGTTTTTTTTTTGTTGGAATTTTTGTTTAAATGTTTAATCTCCTATTAGAAAAATAACATAATTTGGAAATCCAAAGGAAAACTGTTTTGTTTTGGGTTTGATTACTTTTTTGTCATGAAGTGTTTTGGGTTGTTTTTTTTTGTTTTGTTTCTATTTTTACTATTAGAAGAATAACATAAATTTAGAAATAAAAAAAAATGTTTTTTTTTTTTGGGGGGGGGTGATTCCTTTTGTAATGAAGTGTTTCAGGTTGTTTTTCTTTTTTAATTTTGGTTAAAACCTTTAATTTACTATTAGAAGAAGTAAATTTGGAAATAATAAAACATTTTTTTTTTGCATTTTATTTACCTTTTGATTAAACATTTAATTTAGTATTATAAGAATAACATTATTCTTGTACTAGTAAATTAAATGTTTTAACAAAATTAAAATTAAAAAAAGGCAAAAAACGTTTTTTTAATTTAGAATGCTAACAATAATTTAAATTTTCCAAAGCAAAAAAGAAAGGCAGATCTAGACACCTTATATTAATAGGTTTTTGAAGAGAAACAGTGTCATCAAGTAATGTATGGCTGCTAATAGACGAGTACCAGTTATTATTATTAATTTGGAAATACAATAGAAAAATATTTCTAACATGAAGTAAGCTTCTTGGCTTTATAAATAAAATTTAATACACTCACATTTAACATTTTTGGTCCAATACAAACTGTAAAATAATTTGATTATAATTGTCTATTTGTGATAAAATTCAAAAATACATATACCTTGCAAAAGCTGTAATTATATATTTCAGATAGATATACATATAGGGGAACATTGTTCATTTACAAATGTCTTAATATATATATATATATTATGAAACAGAAGATTTAAGTATATTTTAAAATAATACACATGAAAAAAAGAAAATTGAAGAGAATTGTTAATATCATTTTATTGTGTGTAATAATAATAATGATGACAATGATAATGATAATAATAATAATATTGTATTAATCTGCGGAAACACACATTTGTTTTTTTTCTGAGAAATACAATATTAATTTTATGTGGCAATTGATATATCACAGGAGAAACAAAGTTTCTCATTTTTAACCTTCTGCAATTAAGTGTGTATATATATATATGTGCTTGTGTGTGTGTAATTACATAGAAGGAAATTAACCTTCAAACCTGCACTATTTATTTTTAGTGTATAAATGTTTGTGCATTGTGATATATCAACAAAATTTGTACAAGTTATTTGCCCTATTAAAATATCAGGCACAGAATAGGATCAAGACCTGAGTTAAGCACAATTAGTAAGGATTGGCTTATATAAGAATAAGCGATAAACAGAAGTGAACTACTTGTGTTTTAAAACTCTTATTGATGGGTGAGGGCTCATAGATTTATACACTAAAATTAAAAGCACGTTTGAAGATTAATTTTCTTTTACATAATTACATATTTATACTGCACTAAACTATTAATTTACATGCAGTTGTTGTATATACTTTTTTATTATATATTATAGTTTATATGAAAGAACATCATAATGTATTTAATTATTTTTTGTAAATATGTTTATAATTTAATAATATAATTTGTTTTTATAAGTTTACAATAATAGTGAAAATATAGATATTGTTCATAATATTATTTGACCTACTTTTTTTTCACAAACAATATTTAAAAATGTAACAAAGATTATAGTTTTAAAAATTACAATATTTGAAATTATACGATCAAAAATTTATTTTAATAGTTTTCAACAATAATGGACACTTTATCTATCAATGTAAAAACAATTGATAATATCTTTAACTAAAATCCTATAGAAAAAACACTAATAAATTAGACTGCCATATTTTTTTTTGCTAAAACTACAGGAAATTATATGCAAGATAGTATAAAAGAGTCATGTGTAAAGTACAAAGTTTTGTTTCTAGACTTGTGCAAAAATCACTAGGCATAATATTGACAGTTTATGCTGTTAAACTACAGAACACAGAAAAAAAGTAAAAGAGTTAAACTTTGTAAACACAATAACAACTCATTTATGTACTGAAATGCATTTCTGCATTCACATCTATCTTCTGTACTAATAAATTTAAATTGTTCCATAGTCTCCAGATAGTAATCAATTAAGTCAAATGTTTCCATTTTTTTTATTGTTTGATAAATCATTCCAGATTTTAAAACATTAATTGTGAAATATAATTTTTTGATAGATTGTACTTTACTTAATTATCTTTTGAACTAGCAGGAATGCAAGATCAGTTATTTCCTGAAATTCTATGAGCCAATTTCATGAAGATTTTTTTATAAAATGATGCTAAAATTTTCATCAACAATAATTATGCATAGATGCTGGCTCTATAAAATTCATTATAACTATTTTCAAAAATGACAATCATAATAATGATAAAATGAAACTGAAATAAGTAGAAATTCTTCTTTTAACTTCAATTTCAATTTAGAATACTTTAAGTATTTCCTTTTTATTACTAATTTTTCTTCATATACCATCGTGTATAACAATAAATGACAACTTTTTATTATTACTTAGGATTACTTTTCTATATTAAATGCTTTATACCTCACTTTTAGATATTTGAGTAATCACACCGAACCTAAACTTTTCATACAGTAGCACCACTAAGTGCATGCCAGAGTAATCAATGTATGCACAATAGTTTGTGCATAAAATCCCTACCTAATGCATTCACATCCAATATCTCCAAACTAGTTTCTATCTTGAAGCTTTGATCATTGATGAGATTTAAATCTGAGTGTACTACATCTAGATCTTAGGATCTAATGCAACCTCCCAACCGGCACTTTTTATCTTAATAGCTAACTATAAAGCTTTGAGTTCAAAATAAAAACACAATAATGTTTTTAATTCAAGCTTAGTAGCTTACATAGTTGTATAGATCTAAATCAGTTCAGCATCCATACTTTCTGGTATCTTTGGTTCTTCAATAACCACAGTCATCATAATCCTATTGAGCAGGATTGGTATTAAACCACTAAACATCACAAAGGTGGCTTCTGGAGTGTTGCATTAGATCCTAAGATCTAGGTGCAGTGTTTTTAGATCCAAGGCTTCTCACAGATAAAAGCCAAAAGCTAGAAACTAGTCTGGGGGTATTGGATGAGTAGGCACTAAATAGGGATTTATGCACAAACCTTCTTGCATCCATTGATTACTCTGGCTTGCACTGAGTGACACTACTATATGGAGAGTTTAGTCTTTGTGTAAATAGATTGTGTAAACATAAAGAATCATGATCATGTGATATCTGAATATCTATGGGTGATTACCAAATAAATGCATACATAACATTAAAAATGCTAGTCAAAAATATATATATGCATACAGACATAAAGTGCACATTATTCTTATAATGCAAACTTAATTTCAAAAACAATAAGGTCACTTGTAGAGAAATATATTTAAATGAGATATTTATTTTATATGGTCCTATGTTTTAATAAACTGTAATAGTAATAATCAGCCATTAAGCTAATGCACATGCGCTTTGTGAGAGTATTCATTTATAGTTAAAAATCCACAAAGCACATGTTCATTAGCTTAATGGCTGATTATTACTATTACAGAAAAATATTTAATATACATATAAATCAGTAGAAACATCAAAAGGCCATTTTTGTAATGAGTTAAAAATTTAATCATATTTTTGTGTACAAATTCTCTTAAATTGATTTGTGATTTGATATTTATATGCAAGCATAAATTTCTAAATTATTATATAACAATTTACTTCTTAATAGATATCAAATATAATTCATTTGTTAAAAGATTTTTTTTATAAATGTAAGAAAAATCAATAAGATCTGAAGTAGATAATCCTTTTTTTATTATTGCTAAAAATTGCTCAGGAAAAGACACTCAATATTTTAATATAATTTTATGTATACATTTGTATTGATCGTTCTGCATTTCATTGAATTTATTTCCCCAAATTAAAAAAAAAATTTTTTTTAAAATTGCATTAATTCTACTTTCAGGTTTTTGATTCCCAGAAAGTTAAAATAGCTCCCATTTGTGTAGTTTAATTTTTATCAAAATTAAATATTAATTGATAAAATAAATAATTATTAATGATTGTATGAATCCATTAAAATATGAAATGGTTTTGTTTTTATACCTTTAGCAATTCAATTAAAAAAATCTTAACATTCTGAAAAGCAGGAAGCTAGTCATTCCTTTATTCTGATTGCATCTGTGAATTATCAGCGACATACATTTATAGAATTCTTGTGATTGATTTTGAAAATACTATTTTTAAGGCAAAATTTAAAACACTTAGTTTTTATAATTTGTTTATGTATTTATGATTTTTTCCACAAGATATTTCTGTAATATTTATTATTTTAGAGAAATACTATCATTAGATTTAGATTGTATTTGGAAATATTTATTTTTTTAAAAAAAGACAAGTCATAATTGCAACTTGTACTAGACTGAAAAAGAATATTTTCATTATGATGACAGCGGATTAAGTTTTGTAATTTTTTTAAAAATTATGAATAAAATTTTTAATGATATATAGAAATTTACTAGCCTAAAGTACAATAAACAATAATTCACTTCTGTTATAGAAAATGAATTAAAACATATATTTTTACCAGCGATGCTACAATCATCCAATCAAACAAAAATTTAATTATAACTGCCTAAAGAAATTATTAAAATTAAATAAATAATATAAATGTTAACCCTTCAAGTGGCGAAAACATTTCCATTGATCTCCCTGGTGGCAAATTTTGAAGTCAGTTAACATTTGATTTTAATATTAAACCATTATTCTGCATTACATTTCAATAAAGTATGTTTGATTTGTTAAAAATATAAAATAACAAATTAAAAACATTCTAAAAAATTATATTTGAACATTGTAAATATACAAAACATTATAAAAAAAGTAATGCGTAATGAGATTAATGATTTTTTTGTGAGTGGATGATACAAAAAAAGTTACCTCAACTGTGAAAAAAAAAATTAACAAAATTTTGATTGATTAAACTTTTTTTTCACAAATGTAAACCCAACATAAATGTATCAAATTCTGGTTTAAAAATTAAAATTTTATTCTAAATTATTAAAATATTACACAATTTATGAACTACCAGGTTGAAAGGTGTTTAAAAAATGGCATTAACAATCTTATCACCATAGATTTCTGTTTACTATTATGATTGAATTTGTTAACTTATATATTTTTTAAAAATAAGACATTAAAATCAAATCAAATTACAATGATGACACTTTCATTTTAAATAATTGTTATACAAATATTTTTATAAGGATTATTTAAATATTTAAATGAACTATGACAACAAAACATTTATTTTGTTGATTGCTAACAATAAAAACAATGAATGTAAATTACAACTGCAACTGGTCTCTACTAGTCAGCATTCTTGTAGATATAGTTCACTTCATTAAAGTTTATTTTAGCTGTAATATACTTGCATATTCATATATTTTTGAACCAGTAAGTCAATACAGTTTCTGCTTCCAAAATGAATGCAGAACCAGCATAATAGTGTATGCAGTTATCTTCAGAAGAGCTTACAAATGTCAAATATCATTCTGTTCTTTCTAATGGAGTGTTAATATAATTTTTCTAATCCTTAGATTCTCTTCTCCATTGCACACCATTTCTATTATTTATTTCACATGTAGCCTTTTTCTACATATTTTGATATCTTCTAGAATCCATGTTAAAGCTTCAACTATCTATCCATATGTTAACATATCTTCTATGAATATGTTAATACAACTCCATTTTTATTTCTGAATTCTTTCAATGATGTCAATAGCAGTTTGTTCTTTCATGAATTGTAGTTTCAATACTTTGTTAAGCAATTTAAAGTTTGTGAATTTCTCATTTGTTAAGTATTTAAGTTTCAAATCCTAAGGAAATGTGATAAAACATATCTATTAAAAAACGGTTATTTTAATCAATATTTTACATTTTAAGTCATTTCCAACAAATTCTATGATTAATTTTGTCTGCCATGTTTGCATCTCAATTATAATTTCATGAAGATATTTGGATTCATTAACTTATTTTAGTTTATAATTATCAGTATTTATATTATCAATATTTACTTTTCTTTTGAGAAAATCCATTGAATATTACTTTTGTCTGCTTAGTTTTTATCTTTAATACTATTTTCTTATTTTCATATGATAACTCGTGCAATATTTCCTGAAGATCTTAAGCATTATTTTAAAAAATCAACTATAAATGTTTCAAAATCTAGATGAATTAAATAATCTCTATTTAGTTTTACTCCATTAGTTTCCCATTCTAATCCACAAAATCCTTATTGCAGAATTTCTGTAAAACGTTTTGGACATATAGAATCAACCTACCATATATCTTCTCATAATGTTAATGTTAGTATCACCATGTAATCTAATCATTACCTTTTCATTTTGATAAAAATTCCACAAAATATGACAATATCTTCTTGATTCAATGAATGCTTAATCAGTGTAGAAATGCTTTAGTATAGCATATCTTTTCATAATATTCAAATCCAAAGCCTAACTACAACTTGAATTTATTGGTCTTTATATAATTTCTCTCAATACTTTGATATGAATCAATAAACTAAAACTACTTTTAAAACCAGCTTGTTTTCTTAATTGGTTTCTTGGTAAAGATTTTGTATAAAACTTATAAAAGACTAATATGGCTTGCAATTTTTAATACCTTCTTCTGAATATATGTATATAAAATAGAACTTACTGATATTACTTAACAAGATTACTTCAGCCATACTGCTGAAGTATTATAACATTAAAAGATTCTGCTATGTGTTATCTTTTATACTTGAATTTTAGCTAGGAATATGCAGTTGGTTTTATTTCACATGCGCGCGCGCACACACACACACACACATATATATATATATATGAAAACTTTTCATATTACAATCATAACAATCATCAGCAAAACACAAATCAATATAATAAATGCAACTCCAAGAAAAAAATAAGTATAATTATACATGAGAAATTAGTTCTGTGATGAATATGTAAATCAATCTATGAACCTAAATAGATTCACATATTAAACATGCTCATTCATTTTTATGTTTATTTGAAATTTTGTTATACTGCCTTTTACCTTTTGTAACAAACTACTTTCTGAAAATTTGAACACAATGTCTAATTGTAGATCTTTATTATATTCTAGCCCCTCCTTACATCTTCCTAAGTATAATAATCAATATTGCATATTTTTAAGAGTATCAATGAGATAGTCTTTGTAAACTGAATGCACACTTTTTTACATGCAAGCACACATCCATGTTATTCGTAAAAGAGCACTTAAAAAAAACTTTTATAATTTTTTTTTCACACATCTAATCCATCAAAAATGTGATTTTGCAATAGTATTACATTTAGCATGTTGACTAACATATTAATTGTTTTCATAATTTGGTATTTGCACATCCTTAAAAAATATTTTTAATAATTTTATGTTACATTAGTAGGCTGCTCAAATCTCACTCCGAAATTAATAAATTTAGTGAAAGAATAACTCTATGTATAATTAATTTAGTTTCAGAAGCACTGTGATGGAATATTTCATCTTTTAAACTTGTTAAAAACTAACATATGGAGACTGCTATATCTCACTATCTAAATATACCAATCAACTTAAAATGTTGGCAAGATATTTAAATTGTCTTACATTTCCATACTGATAGTGATCAAATTTTTCTCCAACACTAGCTGATAAATAACTTGCATTTTTGAATACTAAATAAATTCTATACCTCATCTTACATTGATATAGTATAGTAAAATCATCAGGATACAGAAAAAGAAGAATATAAAAAGATGATGTTTTTGTTTCTGTTTATTATTTCTTCAAATTAAAAAATGCCTGTCAATCCTACATTGCTTTTTGATCCCTGAGTCAATAAAATGCTTCAAAACTGTTTCTAAGTCCACTATCACAAAAATTAAAAATAATTTTCAGCAAGTATTCATCCTGCTTAATATTAGTTTTTATTGCAAATGCTTCAGAATTTTTACCTATATAATAACACTTCCTTTCAGTCTATCATTGATGGAAAACCATTTAATTTTAAATAGAGCTGGAGACCTTTTTGATTAAGTGACTCCAATATCTTAGCCAAATCAATATAAGTAATATATAAATTACTTTTTCATTCTTGACATTTTTCATACATTTGCTTAGCTACAAAAATCCATAATTTTATTATTTTTTGATGATTCCAAATCTTGATGAATTTCCTGAAACTATTCCTTGATAATTTTAAGCAATCTATTCAACAAAATTCATGATAGCACATTTTTCTGTAGTCGATAATAATAATATTTCACAATTATTATCACAGTTTTGTATATTTTTTTTGAAAAATTGGAACTATAGATGTATATCCTTAATGACAAGTAGAACAATTTTAAAATTTATATATTTTTTAAAAATATCTAATATTTATGAACCTAATATTTTATCATCTAGAAAAATTACTTTTATGGATATCTCAACAAAATGTTCTGTCTTACCATTTAAAAAATTATACAAAGCTGTTTTTGCTACAATAAGTTGAACATTTAAGTTTAATTCTAACTGAACAAAATTAAGTATATGTTTTTTTATTCATTTGTTACTATTATGAGCTTTAATCAAATGAAGAAAGATATTAGAAAATTTTTAGTGATAACCATAAAGCATTTTTGAAAGAAAACCAATATTATCAATTGACTCTGGTTATCCTATTCTCTCAAATGATTCAGTAGTTTCTCATCATATTTTAACACAACTTTATTCCTTTCACAATTCAAATGTTACATTGTATTGTTGCTGCAATTAACAGTGTTCTTCATTTTTATCTGTCTGTAAAGTTTGTTTTATGGTTGTATATTGATTTGATCGCAAAAACTAGAACTTAAATGTTTTTGATTGATATTACTTCTAACTAAAATATCTATACGTCATGATCTTTCAGTTTTCCCCTTATTTTTCAGCATTTTCTGATGTTTTCTTTGTTTCACAAATCAATGTAAAATATATAATAAAATGTTTATTAGTTATCAGAAAATAACAAATTTGACTTTATTTAATAGATATTTGTGTTTATTACTGTAATAAATTTTAAATGTTCACATTTTGTTTCTGTAGATATTAAAAAACTTAGACCGTAATCAAAACAAAAAAGTTAAATGTCACATTTCTAAAAATATTATTTTCAGTTTATAAAATCAAAATATTTCTTATTTTTTATTATTTTTAAACATTTGAAACATATAATTATTTATTTCTCTTATATCTAATGAATTATGCTTTAAATGTTTAAATTTTTTAAATATTTATTGCAAAATTATGATATTTTCTTTACTTGTAAACAAAGTAGATTACTTACATCATAGCTCGTCTTCTAATTTGCTTCAGGCCATATTTATGTTAGCTGCTAATATAACATTATATTTTTGAAAATAAAGTATTTCAAGTCAAAATAAGTTATTAAATAATTTATATTTCTTGATATCTAATAAATATAGAGTAAATTATTTTAAGTAATATCTAAAACTTTAAAAAATTCACAAATAAACACATTTTTGCATCATTGGAAACTTAATTGCCATAAAATGCTAAACATTTTACAGCTTTATCAACAGACAATGGCTGATCATGACAAGGTGGGGCTTATGTCTATTGTAAGAGTATGAAATTTGAATTTCGTGCTTTTTTCGCACTTTTTCAGGCAATTTTTTTAATAATAAAATATACTGTTTTACACACATTTTAATGTATAATACTTACAAAAAAATTCACCAGGAGGTGAATTGATCAAAATATGAAATAATTCACTAGAAAGGCTGAAAGGTTAAACATCAGTTTGAAATGAACAAATGTTGCAATGTTGCAACAAAATTTTTAGTGTACTTAGGTGACATTTCCTTTCTTGAAATTGACTTTAGCTTTTTGAGAAATGATATTTATTTTTATTATTTAAAAAATTAAATAAAATATTTGTTTCTCAGTAAGTACATGATATTTTTATTCAGCTTTTATTTGAAACTATTTGCATTTCATCAGCAAAATAATTAGTCATAGCTAATATAAAGTTTCTATTGTGAAATATGAAAAAAAATACTGTTAAATAAGAGATGATCACTTCACTATTATTTTTTATGGGTTTTGTAATTATAAATAGAATATTAATATTTTGAAAATAAAAAGTAATTTCATTGTATAAAATAAACAAATATTTGTTTCAGCTATAAGAATTTATTTGAAAAATAAAATGTTATTACTAAAATACATGTTTTAGTCTAAAGGCTAACAATAAAATTTGTTGTTTCTGTTTCTTACTCTTTTTTTTTCTTTTTTTCTTTTCTTTTTTTATTATTTTCAAAATTAGCTTTCAATTTTAAACTTGTGTTTTTAATATATTTTTTAATAATATAAATATTTAATGAAGAATAAGTTATTATTCATTAAAAATAAAAAAGGAGGAATATTAATTGGCAAGCAGTGGGGAGAGATATTTGCTTGCAAGCTTAATTTACTATGACTTTTCTGCATTCTTAATAATAATTACTGGTTTTTTTAGAAAAGTATATCAATTTATTTATTAAGTTAGAGATTATTATATTATTTTTAGCCTAATTATTGATGATAAATTAGTTAACAAAATAGCATATCACTTAATAAAATATACATAACAAATAATTTTAACTACATTCAACTTTTACAAACAACCTGATACTATATTAACTTTAAATAAAACATAGCTCGATGTGTATGTAAACAAAGAGAGTAAATCACCTTCACCCAGGCTATGACTTAAAAGCACTTTAAATGTTGAACAAAGGATCAAGAATAGAATGAATCCATCTATTCTTGGTAGCTCTGATATTTATAAGCATATCATTGTCATCATTGGATTCATTCTACTCTTGATCCTTTGTTCAACATTTAGAGTGCTTTTAAGCCCCTGGAGGATACTGATTTACTCCCTTTGTTTACTTATAAAATAAAGCTTGATTAGAGCTATTGGTAAGCTCCATCTAGTTATATATATATAATAAAACAAGTCACAAATTATGCAACTTGTTTTTAAGCTTGTGCTAAAATGTTCACTAGATGGAGCTTACCACTAGCTCCAAACAAGCTTTAATTATAAGTGCCAACAGAGAAATAATATATATATAATCAAAACTTTCTGTTTAACACTATCTACATTGAAAAATAAATAAATATGATGTGAAAGTAATAAACAGTGATAAAGACATTTGAGAGAGTACAATTACAAAAACAATTAATATTATCAGTACAGCAAAAATACTTCTTAAACATCATTTGTCAGAAAAATGGTAACTAAAGTTTAGTAAATATAACACAATATTTATAGTTTATTTTTGATTATTCAAAATAGTCTCTTTGTGACTTAATACACTGATGGAATTAATTTTAAATTAGTTGAATGAAATCTTCCACAGGAATAATCTGCAGAAACATTGTCACAAAGTTTTGGATGTCCTGAGTTGAACAAGACTTGCTTTATTTTTAGTTAACTTCAATTTTGGAGATTCATAATCATGATAAAAAAAAATTACCATTATTACACTCTGTCAAACACTGTAGTACAGAACTTTTTGTGAAATTTTTATAATTCTAAGTACAGTTTTATACCTTTATGATGACTTTATAATTATTTACTCACATTTAAAAAATATAATTCAATCAACAATGACATTAGTTAATCAATAAATAAAAAAAAATTGTTCTCATTACATATGTTACTTTATTCTTTTTCTATATTTACAAAGTTTAAATATGATTTTTAAGGACGTTTTTCAGTTGTAAACTTATATTTCTAATAAATCAAGCCCAATTTATTGTCTGGGCACTTTAATCCTAAAATTAAAATGTTGAACTATTAATTTAAATTTCCTATAAGAAATGATAGGATACCAGAAGAGTTAAATATTTCCATATATATTTGTACTGATTATTTCTTTTACCAGATAAGTAAAAATAGTTACAATGGTGTCAATTTAAAGGGATTTAAACTCACACTTTAAATATCCCTACAGTCATCTACTCTATTCAATATATTGATTACATATGGCCACATACATGTGCAAAAGATAAACAATCTTCAATATATGTATTTCATGCTAAACCAGTACTCATAAGTTGGTCTGGATCATCATCTTCCACACATATATAATCGGTGTTCGGATTATATTATGATAGCAAATCTACACACTTTAATGAACAGACTTCAATTCTCTCTACTCTTCAAATCTTCAGCCATTTATATCACTGGAAATCTGGTGATAGAATAAAGCTTAGCTTTATTTGTGAACATTAATACTTTTGTAAACATTATTCTTAGTAGGTATTATAAATAGCTACTAATATCTAAAGAATAATACAAACAAAGAAAGCTTCAAACATTTTCATCTTCAGGAAATAAACTGGCTTATTCTACCATTTTAGTTTTTATTTTCCATAATAGAAAGTTAAAAGACTTTAGTTTAGAAATATGCTAATTAAAGCTCTTTTAACATTGTTTATAAATAAATTTTAAAAAAATAAGGAACTCTATAAAAAAAATACTTTTTAAGAAGAAAAGATTTCTCTAATAATGTCTCGCCTAGAAATAATTGAAAAATGTTACTGAAGTTAGTTTTAGAATCGCTGAACTGTGAAGCAATTTTTTATACTCATTTACTGGTAATCACTTGAATAGCTAGTAGATTATGATCCTGATATCGTAATGAAAAGTTCTAATTCTGTTCGTAAACAAATTTTACCTCGTCTGAAGTCAAATGTAGATTATAGGAATGGCAGGAGAATGTGATAACCACTATACCATTAGTTCTTTATTTTTATCTATAAATTTATAATACAGGATAACTGTAAACCTATTATTATAAAGCGGCTGAAAATTTCGAAATTATTCAAACGGACACCGACAATGCGCTATTTCTTAAATATTATAAATCTCCACTCTCCTGCCGATAAGAGTTTAAAAAACTTAAGTGAATCACTTAAGTTTAGAGCATATAAACCAATTCTTACAGACCACGCTTATATCATGGCTTGAGTCTATTGTGTGCCTGATGTTATAATCAAATATCCAATTAATTTGTAAGAGTTGATGCATATAGAATGTGATTCGCTTAAGTGTTTAAACTCTTATCAGCGGGAGAGTGCGCGAGATTTATAAATTATCGGAGATTGACTTCCGTTTGAATAATACAGTTTAACTGTAAAGATTACATTAGACTATAGTAATTTTAGACAATGTGATGAATTAAAAAAACTTCCAATCACTGACGTCTCATTCCCAATAGTACTGTGCATCTCCACATTTTTTTTAAAAGTCTAATATTACACATATATGTTTGTTGAATAAGCTTATAAACAAGATTATCGCATATGGAAAAGGAGTAATGTATTATAATCTTACAAAAATGTTGTTTTCGATTTCCATTTAAATGTAATTAGTTTTTAAAGATAAGATATAATTTTGTAAATATATATTGTAAAACAATTCAATAACTTCATAAAGTAGTTAAGTTTTCAATTCACTTCATTTTTAAATTGATTATTTTTTTTCATGATTGTCTATTTAAGAAAAAAAAGTGAAAATCATCTTTATCAAAAAAAAAAAAAAAAACCGGTGTCGAGTGTTTGTTTCTGCTGCCCTCTCGTGTTTATTTTAGTAATCATAGAAAAATCTATATAATAAAATCATAAATATTATTTTGTTAGAATATATATTTTTTTGTTTTTGTTTTGTTTTTAAACAGCTTAACCATTAACAAAATATTGCAAAGGAATCTGTAGAGATTTCCACCAGGAGATAGATGGATTCACTAATGGCTTTATTAGGAACTTGGAAAATAAATAGTTTTCTATGATTATCAAAATCGTTTATTTTTGAAAATGTAACATCGATCAATTAATAATGAATAAAGTCTGAACAGGATTTTTTTTTTTTTAAGTTAATATTACGAAGTAATAAAAAAGTTTGTTATAATTAATTATATCAATATTTCTATTAAATACACTTAATTAAATATATATATAATTCCGGATATCCGTCATTACATGTTATAAAAGCAAGATTAAAATCGAATATTTGGAGAAAGTCGTGAAAATGTTCTCAGGATATATGTTATTAGTATTATTATTATTTATTTCAAATATAAATAGCAAATATATATATATAAATAAATGTGAAAAGCTGGATAGATAGATAAAACTCAAAGTTTATGATATAGAAATAATTATTAACATTTTATAATAATTTTTGTTAAGATATTGAACAAACAATGGCAAACTATTATCGAAAGTCAAGCGTTGTTGGCCGAGAGGTCATCGCAGCCGCCTTGCAAGCAAGTAGTTGGTTGCAAACGGGTGTGGGTTCGCGTCTCGGCCGATGCTATGACATATGAAAAAAAAGCTATTATCGAAACTCATCAAGACACCTATAAAAGCAATTTAATCTAATGAACTTATTTAAATAACAAGATGTGATTTTAATCAATTGTAAGACTAATAGTAGATTTAGGCAATACAATTATCAATATATAAAATTAATTCAGTTAGAAGCATGATGTGTGGTTTAATAAATCTATTCTTAAACTTATTGTTATTATATTGTTAATATTAAATAATACATACTTTTCTATTTTATTTAAATCTTATTACATATATTTTTATTTCTAGATCCAAGCAAAGACCATTTGAATTTATTCAGTGGAAGACAACAACCAAAAAAGAAACGGAAATCGAGGACTGCTTTTACAAATCATCAAATATTTGAACTAGAAAAACGTTTTCTATATCAAAAATATCTTTCACCTGCAGATCGGGATGAAATTGCACAAACTCTGGGACTTAGTAATGCTCAAGTAATCACGTGGTTTCAGAATCGAAGGGCTAAACTAAAACGCGACATGGAGGAATTAAAAAAAGATGTAGAGCAAACCACACGGATTACTGTGACAGAAAAAGTATTAATGAACAATATTAAGGACTTAAGTATATTAAAAAGTCAGTTAGAGAAGAAAACAAAATAGTTCCTTTTTTTTTAACTGTCATTAATTGTTAATACACTTGAAAATGCTTACTAATTGTCTACAGTGCACAGATTAAAAAAGAGGCTTTGTTTTAATAAGTTCCTAAAACATGGAAACAACCCAAAGCTTGCCATTTATGAAATGTTTAAGCAATGGAAAATAAAGTATTTATTTTTACTACAGTCTGATTTATTTGGATAGATACATCTTTAAATGGTGGTTACTGAGATGGTTAACAGTGTTTATGTTTTCCACTTTCATATATGTATATTGAAGCAATATTAAATCTTCAAGCGTCATCTACAATATTTTTAAACGTCTAAGCAATACTTCCTGATGAAAAAAAGACAGCAATCTTTGTATGATGTATATTTCAGGAATTGTCCCTATCAAACTCTTTTGAAATAATTATGAATCCATCAACATAACAATGTTAGTCCTATTTAAATATCAGGAATTTATCAGAGTTTGGACAGATAAATTAGTGGTATATTTAAGATAGCTTTTTATAGAGCTTTAACGTAAATGTATAAGGCAAAATGGTATTCATAACTCATTTTTTTCACAAAGAAAATTGCCTACAAATGACTGTTTCAATATATAAGTAAATGTTTTATTGTCTTACAAATATGTAAGTACTGGAAATATTCAACTTTAATATGTCATTTATATTATTTCTTAAGCTTTTAAATTTGCGTGATAGTTACGTTTTACATTTAGATAGCCATTATCAGACTGCCTTAGATAACCACTAATTTTAACATTTAATTTTAATACCATTAAAAAATAGGATCAATATTGTTATAATGATGGATTTTTAATAACTTCGAAGATATCTGCTGATGTTTGCGTCTGGAATACATGTCACAAAGATTGATTCAATTTTTCATCAATATATATATATATCATTTAGAAGTTTAATAAATATTGTATATAATACAAAAAGAATTAGTATTGCTTTAATAAATTGTATATTTACATTACGAAAAAAATAATTGATAATTGGCACAAATATAGGAAGTACTCTAAATTATATTGTCTGGTTTTATATAACATGTGGATTCACCAAACTGTACTGAAATTAAAATTGATAAGTGTAACACTTTTTGAAAATTATAAATGTATTATAGAAATTAAAAAGAATATGTGATATTCTTTTTTTTCAAAAAAAAAATAAAACAGCTCTAAAAAATACTGGCAATGCAAATTTTTTGTCGATATAAAATAATAGTGAAGTATCAATGGTGAAATGTTGTGTGATTTTAATGAAGAAATAGTATATATAAAGACCCCTCTTTTATTATTATTAAAAAATTAAGTAAAATACAATAATCTAGTAGTAACAAATATAAAAATATCAAATCTAATAAAGTAATTGATTACTTTTTCGAAATTGAAACAAGCGTAAACAAAAAAAGAGAGATAAAAGCACAAAGCAACATTTTTTATTTTATTTTATTACTTAATGAGTAGTATAAATGTCTTGAAGAAATGCTAGAAAAGAGTTCAGATGACTGTTATTGTTATAAGAGCCAGATAAGACTGTACTGTTTCTGGGAATGTGTTACTATTTTCTTCAGAACTTTGCATTTGGTTTCAGGTCAAAAATGTTTAGCCCGTGTGTGTGCCCTAGTCACCAGATCAACATAATTTAATTAAAGGTTTAAAAGTCAAATGTCAGAATCTCATGACATTGAGGTTGGTTTACAGTCTCTTGATGATATGAATCGAAATTGATCTATCTTGCTGCAGCCCAGAGAAGTAATAACAATTAACCCCTTTTCAAGATAAATTGCATTATGTTAATCCAGCGATGGGAGTTCACAGTGTACATTATTGGACAATTTTGGATTGAAGTCAAATGCAAAAATTATGAAAAAAATCAGAGGCACATTCCTGGAACTGTTAGGCTCTCATTTGAATTACTTATGCTGGAAAATATCATGTTAGAGCAGCAGCAATTCAGGTCACTTTTTAGTTCTTTTGATGGGCATTCAAGCATGACATCACAGATAAAAATGTTTTATTTACCCTTTTTTTTTCTTATAGAAGGAAGTTTTGAATATTTTGTTTTAATTTTGATTAGTTTGTTTTTAAATTTTGGTTTATTAAGCTAACTATTATTGCTTCTTAGTTAAATTACTAAATACACACACACACAAACACACAACTTTGAACTATATTATTTCTTCATCAAGGTATACAACTTTTTAAAATTTGTATTTTATTATAAACATAAATAAAATTTTACATCGCCATTCTTTTTTTTAAAACAAAAGATATACATACAATTAGATACACATGTTACTTTGTATACAATATTTTTTAAATTGAAAGTATTAAGCTTAAGCTTATATTTTATATTTTGAATATGGTTTTCGTAGCTCTACTTTGCATCTAACACTAGAAAGTTCTTACTATGGTAGTACAATGATTAATATATAAATATATGTATTTGTAGTAACAATAATCAAAACCAAGCTGATGAATATAATATAAATCAAGAATAATATCAAAATAGTCAGATAGTTGTTGAGACTTTGAGACAATCAACAGTTTTCTTCAGAAGCAAGAGATAATGTGATCAAACAATCATCTACATAATTAGATGCCATTCTCACCTTTTCTATATTATATACAAGATATTGAAAATAAACAATTCAAAATACAGCAAAACTCTCCATATAGTAGTGCCATCTTGTGCTAACAAGAGCAATCAATGGATGCCAGAAGGCTTGTGCATAAAATCCCTATCTAGTGCCTACTCATCCAATATCCCCAGACTAGTTTCTGGCTTGTGGCCTTCATCAGTGAGGAGCCTTGGATCTGAGAGCACTGCACCTAGATCTTAGGATCTAATGCAACCCTCCAGCACCCACCTTTTAACTCTATTTAAGCACAAGATGGCACTACTATATGGAGAGTTTTGCTGTATTTTGAATTGTTTAATAACAATTATTGTGCTAGTATGAGATAGTGATCATGTGATGTTTAGTGGTTTAACACCAATCCTGCCTAATAGGATAGTGGTGGCTATGGTTGTTAAAGAGCCAAAGACACCAAAATGTATGGGTACTGAATTGAGTTCAGACCCATATGACTATATAAGCTATTGAGCTTGGATTGAAAATATTATTAGTGTTTTCAATTTCATTCTCATAGTTTTGTAGTTAAATAGAGTTAAAAGGTGGGTGCTGGAGGGTTGCATTAGATCCTAAGATCTAGGTGCAGTGCTCTCAGATCCAAGGCTCCTCACTGATGAAGGCCACAAGCCAGAAACTAGTCTGGGGATATTGGATGAGTAGGCACTAGATAGGGATTTTATGCACAAGCCTTCTGGCATCCATTGATTGCTCTTGTTAGCACAAGATGGCACTACTATATGGAGAGTTTTGCTGTATTTTGAATTGTTTAATAACAATTATTGTGCTAGTATGAGATAGTGATCATGTGATATTGAAAATAAGTTAATTTTAAACTGAGAATTCATTCCTAATATATAAATACATAATTATGCATCATTTTTATACTACGGTTTGTGCATATATATATATAAACAAAATATTTTAGTCTGTATATTAAAATAATTGCGACAATGTAAATCTTTGTTAAACTTTAAACATAATATTGTATGTGTTTACAAGTAAATCATTATTTACCAATCATTCTTTGAAAATAAATTAGTAAAATTACTTTTAAAATCAGTGTCTGTTAAAATATATATAAATAGAAATTTTAAAAAGTGACATTTTTCATTTACATTATATATATATATATAAAGAAAAAATATATAACAAATGGGTATTGTTATTATACTGATTAACAAAATTACTCTAAAAATATTTTATGCATTATTAAAAAAGAGAGACATTGCTTCTCTCCTTGTGCAGTGCATTTACACTTAGGTAGTATAGAAATCTTTATTATTTTATAAATAGTATGTTTATAAAATGTTTACAACAATAAAAAAACAATTCACTTCTAAATTATTATTTAGTCAACATTACATAACATAAATAAAACATCAAAAAAGATATTATATAATGCTTTGCAGTTAAAGTTTGCATTCATTATTATATATAAAGAAAATGAAACTTATTCCCTAAAATATTTACCAATTATTAATTATGTAAATATAATCCATAAATGCCTTAGTGTATTCTAAGCATTATTTATATGTTTTAATGTAATCCTTATATGAAAGTAAAATTAATAGCCCTACCCACATGTTTGTTTTATTTTAACCTGCAATGGCTATATTTTGGTTTAGTCACATAAATTGCTACAATTAATGTCACTCCTAAGAACAATATTTCTTTTATATAAATATTTCAAATGTACTCTTTTTATTATAATCATTATTTACAATATATATTAAAATGTTTTATAAAAAATATATAGAGAAAATTGCAAAATTTGAGAAATGAAATTACTTTTGCATAAGTAGATTCAATTGAATACTATCGTAAAATTAGTTATTATAATAAAATATATTTGCTTTTTATTATTATTGCATTTGGTTATAACAAGTTTTATAATTAGTTAAGTCTCAATGCTTTGAATGTTGGATAAGTAAATGTTTATTTGGTTCAGGTTGTTAATTGTTGCTGAGCACATTTTCAACTGGTGAAGCCAGAATCATAATTTTTCCAGCCAAAAGTGCATTCAGCTACAGTTAATGAACTAAAGTGAATAAACCTTTAATTATCCAATGCTCAAAATGTTGAAACATTACTAATTACAGAAGAATAATGAAAATGATAATAATTCTGAATAAACAAGTTTTATATTTGTTTTATGAAGTAACAAAAAGATACAAAAAAATCATGACTATTTATATTACAAGTGGTATGAGATACTGCTGCTCCTAGAAAAGGGAGCATAAAATAAAAAACTATGTGCATTAAATTTGAACTAATTTAATTTTGCAAATTAGTTGTATGCTTATGAAAGTATTGAGATGGGCACCTGTTCAAATTAAAAAATTAAATTAAATTAAGGCATTTGAAAATTAATAGTCATGCTTGCAGCCATTGAGGGTTAATATTTACTTAAACAATAATTGGTTAAGTAAATATTTTATATACTTAATTTAATTTTTGTATCATAAACAAAAGAACAATAAAATTCCAGTTTTTAGCAATCCCAATTGTTTGTTTTGAAATCCAGATAAAACATTGCTAACATGTTTCATATACAAATTTTGTATGAGATTTATACAATCATTATACCTTCAAATTTTAACTAATCATTTTAATCAATGATTTTTACACAATCAAAAACTGTAAAATAAACTAGCTTTTTATATAACTACAAAGTAGTAAAGAAAAGCTAAAAGTGAAGGGAACAACATCATAATGCCCAAATGCCTATAATTTATGAGATAATCATTGATTTTATTCAAACCCATTACAAAAAATCAGACAAACTTAAATGACAGGATGCATGATTTCATTGGTAATGTCAGTTTTTAATTGATAATTTGTTTGGTGATATCATAATTAAAATTTATTTGAAAAATATATGGAAGCATATCATTAAAATTATTAATATTTAAATCATATTTATTCTATTATTATGTAACATAATCAAATGAGATTAATTTAGCAAAATTAATTATTTTTTAAATAATTTTAAATAAAACTAAATCAGTGTGAAAATATTCAAAGCTATTTATTTAAAGAAGTAAAAAAAAAAAAAAAACTTTTTATTTTGTTAGAATATGTTTTTTGTTGATTCCCTTGACATAGAATCATTAAAAACCTTAATATAAGTATATAAATAAAATATATTTTATAATTGCTATTAATACATTAAATATTTAAAACATTTTGTGTTGGAACACACTTATGAGCTTGATTTACTATTTTTTGCATATTTTTTTTTACTTCAGTTGTATTTTTAAATTAAAAAAACCCTTTTATTAAATATTTTCACTTTATTAATATTCCTGTAAAAGTAAAAATTAAAAAATGAACATAATATAAAATATGAATTTTGAAAATAAATAAAAGATAATAAATATAAATAAAGTAATTAAAGCAAATAATTTGATTTCTGCCTTTATTCTAATGTATAGAATCAAAAAAAAAAAACTACCAAATTTGCATGATTAAAAAAAATTGTTAATACAAAATTCAAATAATAAAAATATTCTTTAAAATAATAAAAAAAAAACATTGTTACATTAATACACAACAAAAAATAATAAAATTATTGATAGTAAGTATTTTCTGTTAGATATAATGCACATATTTACTGACCATTTTTCTGTTAATGAGCAAATTATTTAAACAAAAGATAAATATAAATGTACTCACATATTTACTAAAAACAAATATTTAATAATTTTGCAATTGTTATACTATAGTACAAACAAAAGTACAGATTTATATTTTCTCCTGATAATAGATTAGATTGTTAATAGCTGCAATTTAGGCAGTTTAGTTTAATTAAATATTAATCTAATAAATTATTTTCAATTATAAAAATCACAAGTCTTTTATTTCATTGAATTATTTTAATATCAAGTGACAGAAATGGATATTCTCATCTGAAACTATTTCAGCCTAATAATTATGGTAAGTACATCTTTATATAAAAGCCACACTTCTGATTAAAATCATTTTTTAAAAAAATTAAATAATCTTAAAACAAAAAAATATATATTTAGAATTTCTTCAGTTTTATGAATATAATATGCTATTTTATGAAGTTTAAGTCCACATAAACCTTTGCATTACAGAAGTTTCTAATTTGTTGATAATCCAAGACATCAAGGTACAGAAATGAAAACAGAACTATACATTGATTGCAGTTCTGTTGAAATTAATAACAAAAATCAGGAGATGATTCGCTTATAAACATGAATGATTTCATGATAACAAATATGATTGTTAGAACCATTTTGAGAGAGCATGAAATTCACTGAAAAGAACAAAAACTTTTAAAAATCACTGTTTTATTGTAAATAAATTTTTAAAAAGGTTTTATTTAATTGTAAAAACATTTAGGAAGTTGTGATATTTCTAGTTTTCACACATTTTAAGTATTAATGTTAGATCTATTTTCTATACATCAAGTTACAGCACAAATATGAAACCAATTCAACTTTGTTTTATGGTAGGTCAAATGAAATTTATTAATGATAGGATGGTATGATTTTTCTTTGCATGGCCATTTTTTAATTAGTATTTTATCTGATTACATCACAGTTGACATTTATATTAAAATGTATATAGAAATCTCTTTAAAATGATTAATGTTTACATCTTAATATTTTTTACATTTATATGTTGTTGTTTTTTTTCATTTATCAATCAATAAATTGCTTCAAAATAAATGTGACTTTTTGTCTACATACTCTGTCATTTTAATAACTTTGTGTTTGAAAAAAATGAAAGCATTTTAATATCAATTTTAAAAGTAATAGAATTATATATACATACACACATACATTTAGAAATATATGGTAATAATATAGAAATAAGTGAATTACATAAACTATTATAGATAAATAGTTTTACAACTTTTTTACGAAAAAAATCCTAGTTTTATTTGTTTGTATTTATTTTCTGTGCGATATTATTAAATTCTAAAACTATATAACAATTATTAGGGTGTGCCAAAAATTAAAAAAAAAAAAACAACACAAATGTTTTTCTTCTATATATTCTTAAAATTCGTCCATTGGGAATTTCATAATGTGTTATTAACATTGATCACTACTAATATTAATGTTTTATCATTTTTGAATTTCTGAAACGATTTTAACAAAATATTTGATACTGATAAAAAAAAAAAAAATCAAAGTCATATATCACATGATTCAATTTTTAAGCTTGTAAATAAAAAATAAAGAGCTCTAATAATTTGCTCTAACAAGCTTTATTGACAAATGCTAGCTAAACAAAGCATTTAAAAATCTCTATGTTGAAAACCACTGCTTAGCCTCAGACCAATGGTTTCATGCTCAGTGAAACTCTAGATTAGATTCAGACATTAGATCTAAAAATACCAAGCGAAAGCCAGCATTCATTTAAAAGTTAACTATTAAGTAGAAAATCTAAAATTTTTAGACAACTAAATGTCTTCAAACCAGCTATCTAACTTAAATAGCTATATAGGGCTGAGAAATCTTTAGACAAAACATATATTAATAGCCTTAGCAATATAACATTGCTTACAATTAAAGAAAACACTATGAATAGTCAACAAAAAATCAAAGTTATATATCACATGACTCAAATTTTAAGTTTGTAAATAAAAAATAAAGAGCTTGGCTAATTTGCTCTAACAAGCTTTATTGATAAATGACAGCTAAACAAAGCATTTAAAAATCTCTATCTTGAAAAGAACTCCTTAGCATCAGACCAATGGTTCCATGCTTTGGCACTCCTCAGTGAGGTGCAAGGGTAGTTTCAGACACTAGATCTAAAAATATCAACCAAAGTCAACATTTATCTAAAAGTTAACTATTAAGTAGAAAATCTGAAATTTTTAGTCATCTAAATGTCTTCAAACTTATAAATCTGGCTTTGGCTTAGTATTTTTAGATCTAGTGTGTGAAACAACTGTAGCACTTCACTGAGAAGTGCGAAAGCATGAAATCTGAGGCTAAGGAGTGGTTTTCAAGATAGAGAGATTTTTAAATGCTTTGTTTAGCTGGTATTTTATAAATAAAGCTTGTTAGAGCAAATTAGCAGAATTCTTTCTTTTTTATTTGATACTGATGCATTGAATTTTTCACTGATTAATACAAAACTATCTTTATTAAGATTATTTTTTTCATTAATATTTTGTTCTGAAATGCATAAACTGTCACATTCAAAATTGTAAATTTCTGCAATGTTTTTTTTTTTTTGTAACATTGTTTTTTTTCAGCTTTGTTTTTATTATGAGCACTTAAAATACTTGCATAAAAAGTTTTAGTGCTGACATAATACATGCTTGACACCATTTTGAATTTTTAAACACCTCCAGAAATACTGCTGGCACATACAAGTGATAAATAACATTGACTATAAGCATGTAGTTTAAAAAATGGTGGGGGGAAAAATAACCTAAAAAATCATGAAAAAAAAAGTTATAGTATGTGGGAAAAAAAATTAACATATGTTAAGGCAAAGTATTCACTTAAATTGCACTACCTTTACAAATAAAAACTCCTGACTTTCAAGACTAAAAAAAAAAAATTTCAGAGATAATTAGAAAAATCATAAATTAAAAGCTCTTCAGTGTAATATTCTCATTGCTTTTTAGCTGATAAAAATCGCTGCTTTGAAATCTATTCTAAGAGATAACAATAGATTGCTACAGGCTTATTATGTATATTTAATTACTTAATATGTATTAGTCTGTTATTAAGGTTTGCGAATTATTATTATATCTCTCAGATAATGGCCAGGGATGATCCCACAGGCATATTTGTAAATGTATAATACCTGAAATATACTTTCTACTCCCAAGTTTCATTATAAAGAAATATATACAGATTCAATATATCTAACTAGATTGCTATTAATTTTTTTCCCATGTACTATATCAGATTTTTCCCATTTTCTTTATTTTTCCAAAACTATCCAAAACTACTGTTGAAAGTCTTTTATTTTTTAAATATTGATAAAATTAAGTATTGTATTTTTTATATATTTTTGAAATGTAGGTTAATTGGGTTTTTTATTTGTTGATATTCCATAAAATAGTGTTGAAACTCACAGGAATTTCTGTTTTTTTTTAAATGTAATGCAATTCATTTTTCTTACCATTTTTTGTTCTTAAAATTAACATTTAACCTGCACACAATTTTAAACAAATATGTGTGGCATAATTTTTTAAAATAAGAACTGTTTTAAAATTTAGAAACTGATAAATAGTTGCTAAACATTTCATTATATATTAATGTTGATCACAGGTAAAATATTTTTTAAGATGTGCAATTCATGTGAATACATTGCCTTAACGGACTTTTTTTTTTTTTTGCATTTAGAATTATAGTTTTAAATATTAGTTTTTTAATTTTTTATATTCCACGAAGACTGGAGTTTCATTTGTTAAAACTAAATAATGTTAATAGCCTTTTGATTTTATGCATAGGCTTTTGAAATTGGCATTTGTGATCTTTCTAATTCTCACTGAATAAATAGCATTTTTGATTTTTCTATTTATTGCTGGAAACTATTTTTTTTTTTTTTTAGTATTGAAAGTCGGGAGGTTTTTTTTAAATAATGTAGTGCAATTCATATGAATACTTTGCCTTATATACTATATCATTTTTTATTTTTCCCACCATTTTTAATTTTTTTTCCTGACATCTATCAGGTATAATATCCACTATCTAGTTAAGTCTGTTACAAAGGTTAATTAATTTTTCCTGCCATTTTTTAGGTTGATTTTTTTCCTGCAATTTTTTGAAACTATGTGCTTATAGTCGATGTTATTTACCACTTGTATGTGTCAGCAGTGGTTTGGGAGATGTTTTAATATCCAAAATGGTGTTGAGCACACACTATATCAGCATTGAAGTTTTATTACATACAAAATTATTGCAGTCTCTTTTGGTTGAGCACACACTATATCAGCATTGAAGTTTTATTACATACAAAATTATTGCAGTCTCTTTTGATATTAAAGGAATTTGTCTCCATAGTATTTTTTAAATTATTTTTATTACTATTATTTGTTTTGAATTCCAAATGTCGATTTATGTTGTTAGTAGACTTAAGGCTAGAAAATTCTAAGATAATAGTATATTAGATCGAAAAAAACCCTGTATTTCAACTTACCTGATATAATAATTTTTATTTATATTGGAGATTATGGTTTTATGTATAAAAACGGCAGTTTTTATAATAAATACTGACGCTATTTTCCAGTTAATTATTAGGATTTGTATGGGCAATCACCATGTTGACTGTAAGTCTATATATCTAACTACTTATCTATCTATACTATTTATCTATCTACCTGTATATATACTTATCTATTTTTTAAACTATTAACCCACAAATATTCTATTTATTTATCTATTTATAGATTCTAATTCTTATATATCATCCTATCTGTTCTTTTTATTTATGCTTTCTATCTGCCTATTTATATACAGTACTTACTTATCTTTTATCGTCTATCCTTTATCCATTCATCAATTTATTCATCTATATATACACGAATGTTTTCTTACTTTTAGTAAGATTGCCTTGTAAAAAAATATTTTAGAATAAGATTTTTCTTTAATGATTTTAGAAATATATATATATAAGCAAACGAAATATCACTTTTGATAGTTTATTTATTATTCACTTAATTTATTGCTAATATATTAAAACCACGTTTTATGTATAAAACTAATAATATAAACAATTTTGTGAATACCTTCACACATTATACACAAAGCTTATTATAATGATGGCTAATTTGTCTAGCTTAGTTGCTAGTCAAGACTTTTTGTGCTTGCAGTGAATATCTAAACATCTGTTGTGACAGTTTAAATAATTTAAAACAGAAACAAAGAGTAAGACATTTTAAAATATATTATTGTTTAGCTGAATGTTTAAGTTAGAAATCGAATATATAATTGAGTGTGAAGTGAAACTTTTAGTATATTTTATGTAGAAAAATTAAAGAAGATATTTTTTTATAATAAAAGACAATATATAATATAAACTCCACATCCGCGACTAATGTATCTACAGTTTAAAATATCTTCGATTGAAACGAATAAGAAAGTAGAATTAAAGTATCTGTGATTGAAACGAATAAAAAAATTAAAAAATAATGAAAAATTAATAAAAAATAAATTTTATCCGTTTTCATTTATACAAACTTATATATATAATTGTGTTTTAATTCATTTTCTCCATGTTCGTAACAGATATTCATGTATATATGTGTATACATTAAAAGGACATATAAAATTGACTTTGCTATTATCAGTAAATTTATGTACTCATGAAAGAGCTTGGAATGTGGCTTGAGATAAAATGTTGCAATTTTTTTTTTTTTTTTTTTTTTTTTTTTTTTTAAAAAATTTTTTAAATAAATTTTATAAAAAAAAAATTTTTTTTTTTTTTTTTTTTTTTTTTTTTTTTTTTTTTTTTTTTTTTATTTTAATTAATATTTATATTTTTTTATTTTTTTATTTTTTTTTTTTTTTTTTTTTTTTTTTTTTTTTTTTTTTTTTTTTTTTTTTTTTTTTAATTTTTTTAATTTTTTTTTTTTTTTCTTCATCCCCCTCCCTTTTAAAACATAATAAATTTTTTTTTTTACACCCCTTATTTAATTTAAAATAAATTATTTTTTTTTTTTTTTTTTTTTTTTTTAAAAAAAAATTTTTTTTTTATTTTTTATTTTTTTTTTTTTTTTTTTTTTTTTTTTTTAAATTATATTTTAAAACCCCATAACCCAAACACCCAAAAAAATTTTAATAATAAATAAAAAAAAAATTAATTTTTAATTTTTTTTTTTTTTTAAAAAAATTTAATAAAATTATTTTTTAAAAAATTTTTTTTTTAAAAAAAAAAAAATATATAATAATATAAAAAAAAAAGAATAATTTTTATATTTTTTTTTATTTTTTTATTTTCTCCTCTAAAAAAAAAAAAAATACTTAACACCAAAAAACCTCCCCCAAAAACAAACTTCTTAAGACAAAAAAAAGTGGAAAAAACAGGCAAGAGAATTTTTATATTATTAATGTTTTTTTTTTTGTATAAAAAAAAAATTAAAATATAAGGATAGACTCAGCCCTTCACATCACCCCACCCTATCCTTCCATCCCATCTTACTGACCCCCCCACTCACCCCCAAGTTGAAAAAAAAAAAAATATCCCCCCAAACACTTTTTTTTTAAAAAAAAAAACAAACATTTGGTTGGATAAAAATACCCCCCCCCAAATAAAATATGTGCTCCGCTTTGTTTTAAAAAAAACACCTCTCTCCATTATTAAATGGATGAGCAACAAAATATTCCAACTCAACTCTTCAGCCTTCCATTTCATTGAAAATCTAATGATGGAATGTTCAAAGCCCTTGTTAGTGCCAAGGTTGTCATCCTACCCATGTACCCCTCATGTACAGGAGAATAATCCATTTATACATACATAAGTGAGGAATAGGAAGACCTTTTACACACTATTTATATAAATTAATACAATGTACAGGTTTAAACCTGCATTTATATATGTAATATATGCAGGATTCGAACTCAGACTTTCACATGAGCTACTACTTTTAGTGCCATCTCATATTGCTGACCCATATAATCACACATATGTTGAAAAGATAAATAATCACCAATATATGTATTTCATGCTAAACCAGCAATCATCAGTTGGTCTAGATTACTATCCTCACACACATATATAATCAGTGCTCAGCTTTATATTAAGATAGCCAATCTTCATACTTTAATGGATGGGCTACAAACTATTCCAACTCACAACTCTTCAGCCTTCCATTTAATTGAAAATCTGATGATGGAACGTTCAAAGCCTTGTTAGTGCCAAGGTTGTCATCCTACCCATGTTAATATATTAATCATTCTGACCCTTCACGTACAGGAGAATAATCCATTTATACATACATATGCGAGGGATGGGCAGACCTTTTACACACTATTTATATAAATTAATATGCTGAAATGGAAGGCTGAAGAGTTGTGAGTTGGAATAGTTTGTAGCCTGTCCATTAAAGTATGAAGATTGGCTATCTTAATATAAAGCTGAGCACTGATTATATAAATGTGTGAGAATAGTAACTTAGACCAACTGGTGATTTCTGGTTTAGCATGAAATATGTATATTGGTGATTATTTATCTTTTCAAGATCTGTGTGATCAGGTGGGTCAGCAATATAAGATGAAACTGAAAGTAGTGGCTCATGTGAAAGTCTGAGTTTGAATCCCGCATATAATACATATATAAATGCAGGTTTAAGCCTTATATTGTATTAATAGTCATATTAATAAATTGTGATTTATTACAGAATTTTAATTAAAAAATAAACAACTTTTGTTTAATTTATAGATATGTTAAATATCAAACATTAATTTTTTTTATGTAGCTGAGTATTACTTAGCTACATAAAAAAATTTAATGTTTGATATTTAACATAAGTAATACTCAAAAACATAAGATAAGCAAGTCAATATGAAAAGGTATAAGAAAAATCAAATTTATATTTAATAGGACTAAGTTAGTTTTCAGTGGATTTTGTTAGAATCATAGTGCAGAATAAAACTTCACACTTTATTCAAATATCAAATTACATGTTGCATTTCTTTGATTGTTGGGTGCAAAAGCCTTTTCTGTTAATTGAATGTAGGCTCCTTGCAATCACCCATGCCTTTTTAAATTTTCTCTTTTTATTATACCTTTCTGTGCACACAGTTTTAACATTAGATAGAGAAAACATGTATCCCATAGCTATCTCATGTTTGACAAAGATATACTTGTGTTTAATAAATATAACTTTGATTTTTCTTATACCTTTTTATATTAACTAGCCTATCTCAAGATTTAGAGTATTATGTAGCTATATAAAAAGTGCTTAACATTTGATAATTACATCATTACTTTTAAGAACCTTTTTAAATTTGGTAACACTGTAAAATATATAAAGATTTTAAAAATTAACTTGTTTATGTGTTCAGTATTGCTATATAAATATTTTTAAAATTCTTTCATAACCACATAAATATAAAAACACTATAATAGATATATTTAATCCCTTAAGAAAACTATGGTTTTTCAAGATGAAAATTAAATAAACAAAAATGTATTTAATTTTAATACTGAACTGAATAAAATAACAAGGAATTCTATGTGAATATTTGAGATTATAAAAATAAAGAGTTCCTATCTTAAGTTTTAACTTTAAATTTAACATTAATCAATGGATTTTTCATAGATTGTGACCTTAGATTTAATATCTATGTAATGAAACAAATTTACAAATATATAAAATATATTATTCAAAATATCTTTGGAAATAAATAAAATATTTTTTTTAAAAATACAGTTTTTAATATTACATTACAAAGTATTTCATGTTTTGTAAGTTTAAAGAATTTCTAAAGCCATTATTTATAAATTTAAAATATACATTTAAAAACATATTATAAAAATAAAATATTTTGTTATATTAAATTTTTTATTTACCATGGACTGAAAAGCAAAAATAAACAATTGTTTCTTCAATCACAATCAGGGGTTTAGATTTAACTTAAAATAAAAGATTGGGAAGGTCCAGAAATTAATTAATTCTATCTCTTGTTATAAAAATAACGATTGACTTAACTAGTTTCTGGACCCATCCCCATAATTTTATTTCAAGTTAGATCTAAAGACCTCAATAATGCATCTAAAAAACAATAGTTTATTTTTACTTTTTAGTGCATAAATGTTAAAGTATTTAATATAAAAAATAATTCTATTTATTTCTAACTTTTTAGTATTAGTGCAATAAATAAAAATGTAAAGTTATATTGCTTTAAATCTACTTGACCCATATAATTGATAAATATATATATAACTAGATATTTCTTCTAAAAGTTAATATTATACCCCTTATGTACATACATTTAATATATGTACATAATATATCTCTATAATTTATAATTAAATAGCTAAAAATATGAAAATATTTTTTAATTAAAAATTGTTTGACATTTTTGCTTTACACTGAAAATTTTATTTTTTTTATATAAAAAAAAAAGCACACCAAAACTGTTTTGTAAACAAATTTCACTTAATACATATAATTTTACTTAAATTAATTTGACACTTATACTTTACATATATCACCACTAATTATTTCTGCTATAAGTTAGTATGTATATTCATATGAAATAATTTTCATTTTTGTTGAAAAGTTTTTGACTTTTTTCTTTTGATTTGAAAAAAAAATGTAAAAAATCTTTAATATTTAATTGAATACAAGTATAATTTATATACTTGGAGTTCAGATGTAACTTTAAGGGATTTGAACATGAACTTTCAAGTTATTTTTAGCTATCTTCTCTACCTCATACAACTGCTACACATAACCACACATGTATAAAAAATATAAATAATCTTCAATACATATACCATGCTGAACAGTACTCATTAGTTGGGTCCAAATCATCATATCCCACACACATATATAACCAGTGCTTGGTTCATATTGAAATAGCCATTTTTAATGGACAGGCTTCAATCTAATCCAATCTCCAACTCTTCAGCCATACATATCTTCATCATATTTTAATGGTATGGATAATGGGAGAGTTGAGGTTAGAGTAGATTTAAGCCTGACTAATAAAATTTAAAGATTTGCTACCTTAATATTAATGTAATACTGATTATATATGTATATTGGAGATGTTGATTTGGTTTAACAGATCAGTGCTAGTTTAGCATGAAATACATATATTGGAGATCATTTATCTTTTTCACATGTTTATCAGCTGTATGAGATAGAGTCAATAACTGAAGGAAACATGGAAGTCTGAGTTCAAGTCTCTTACTGTTATAATAAAGTTCTTAACAAAACTATATTACAAAATATGAAGCTTACAAGTGAAACCAAGAAAATTGTGTGGATTACTTAAAACATATTAAAGTTGTAAGAACAATTTTTAAAATTGATATCAAAATTTTTCTGACCACTGTAAACTAGGTCAATTATCTAAAATATTATTGTTTCCTATCACTTTGGTAGTATTAAAAAAATTACACAAAATTTCAACAAATGATATTAAATTTAAATCCATTAAATCTTGATTTTAAAATATTATTATAACTTAAAATTGAAACCAAAAAAACTACCTATTGCTTTCTTGATTTTGTTTTATAATTATTTTTTCAGACCACTATCCTTTATCTTCCACATTCTGAATATTTCTACTAACATTGCAAAAAAATACTAACCATGCTACATAAAATAATCTCCAAACCACACTTCCCAAAATAAATATCCAATATTAAATTCAAAATAGTTCAAAACATTGTATACACAAATGATTTCAATCAAACATTTATCATTACCTTACATCCATTTACTTATAGTATTAGATAATTTAGAGATCAACATTTTCATGTTATTGTATCTAGAAAGATGCTATCCATAATGATATACTAGAAACTCATAATCATGTTCTAAAAAGTATATGCATACCCATGTATTCATAAAAATTACTTAAATATGTTTAGATAATTCACAAGACATTTCCTTACATTTACATTACATTCATAATGTAATTAATATGTTCATAATCATATAAATATTAATCATGTGGTTTTAATATTCAAGCAATATGATAAATGAAGCAAAAATATAAATTTAAATATCAATAAAATATTATTAAAATGCATAACAATTTACCTTTAATTCCAACAATTATTGGAATTTAGCACAACGATCGTCTTTTTTTTTGATTGTCTGAACATAAATTAAGCTATAAGTTTTTATTTTTACCTTTCATAAAAGTAAATTTTCTGTTACCTATTTTTTCTTTTTTTTAAAAAAATAAGTTATTCCAAAATTAAAACGAACACATAATTTTAATAAACATGTTAATTAGTTATTATTAATGATAATAATAAAAAATATATTAATACTAAGAAATAAGAAACTAAGAAAATTAAAGTTCTTCTTTACTTTCATTCTTCCAGTGCTGTGATCCCCTCTGTTGCTATAGATGGCAGAAAAAGTTTGAACAAGAACTTCTCTCTCTTTCTCTCTCTGCTGTCACCAAACAAAACTCCATAAATCACAAAACTTAATCTTTGAAAATCTCAATGAAATATTATCCATCCATAGAGAATAAATATTTTTATTAAATCTGTTTTATTAATATTTATTATGAGAATGAATATTTTGAAAAGAAAATGATTCACTAATGCAATTTCATATTAAGCAATATTTTTCCATGTAGTATATTTTTCAGGCTAGTCTAGACTATGGAAAAATATAGCAATACTAATATTCTTTCATCAATAAGCATTTATAAAGCATTTTATAGACTAAGATTATTTATCAGTTAATTTTTCAGCAAACAACTTTCGTTCTTATCTTTTTTAAACAAACTGCACATGTTCATATTTAAATAGTGATAATTTATCACGGGCTATTTTTTAAGCATTCAAGATTTTATCTTTTCAAATATGCACTACTCAAACAATATTTTTTTATAAAATTGTATCATTTCTTTATCCAGGTAATATTATATATAACATTATGTTAATCTTTTAAATCATATTACAATTCATCTGATTTTTAATAAAGAAAATATTTTAAAATGTACAATTCATTCATCTTTCTTTCAATAGGAAATCTTTTTAAAAATATAATGTTCAAAAGACATTTTCTCACAATCTTACTATGCACAAATTTAAAATATATAACATCCATTCAAGCCATTCTCTTAAAATAAATTAATAATAAAGTATATTTATCCACATTTACAAATAATATATTGTATATTTGCATTTTATAAGATTTCTCCATATATATTTAATTCAATTGCATATATATCACTTGTTCTTCCTATAACAATTGGGGAGAATATAACTTAATGTATCTACACTACAGGGCACCACTAGGCATTTGAACCTAGAAAATTTATAAAGTAGGCAGATACGTAAGTTGTTTTTTTTTTAAAAAAAATTATTTTATATATTTTGATTCCGATTGTTAGCCCATTGTCACTAGCTCAGTGGAACAGCAGAAATTTATATTTTATAAATTCTTATCTAAGAATATTTTTTTAAAGAAGAATAAAATAAGCCACTGCCAGTAATTACACACAAACATTTATTTAAACATATATAAGATTTAAAATTATTTTAGTGTCAGTTTTACATTTTAAAATTTAACTTACATTTTTAACTTTGATTTTAGATTTTAATTTACATTTCAATTTTTATAAGTTCACACAGATAGATTTATAAAAGTTTGTTTTATAATGTTGAGTATAGATTGGTTACATAGATTACACAGTTAAAAACATTTCAAAATAAACATAAATGATCAAAATATAAAGTCACTGCTGGAATTGCAGAGGGAAAATTATAAAAAACCCAATGGCATCCATCATAAGATGCCACATTGACACCAAGAACTTAAAAGACATTTGAATAAATACATTTTAAATACTCACCATAAGGTATCATTATTTACCGAATGTCTATATATTTTGATCAAATATAAAACCAAAAGCATAATTAACCGATAACGAATCCATGCAAGCGTCTATACCCAACTTAAATTTAATGCATTTAGAGTGTCGAGTATGAATAGACTACATAGATTGCATTTGAAAAAAAAATTTTTAACCCTTATTTAACCTTAGGCCAAAAGTTTGCAGTTAAACCAATGTCAATCCATCTAATATATCGATGTATTCAATGTAATACGAATATGACAGCACAAATATAGATTAACAGAAGAAATTGAGTCTCATCCAGATAGGAATACTACATCTATCTGATGAGAAGAGCAATATAAAAAAACTCCATAGGAAAGGAACTATGGTCCTTTTTGCCACCTTACGATCCCATTCCATAGGGGGTGTGCAGCATATTCAAGTGATTCTGCCTGTAGCGAACCTCGTACTACATCTACTAATTACACCAATATATCTAATCCATTGACCTAATTCAACTATGAAATGAATAACCTAAGATTATCCTCCCCTAATAAAACTTCACAAATATATAGCCATTCATGCCCAACTTAAATTTAACATTTATATAATTTAGTTTAACGAAAACAAAAATCATAAATAAAACTTAAAAAACAAACAAAAAAAAAGGAATGGAAATGATTTTAAAAAAGGAATACATCAAATAAAAAAAATTAATAAATAATTTAGTTTGGTCAGATAGAAAATACTATTGCGATAATTTCTGAAAGGTTTAGAATTTAGAGTTTGTTTTGAAAATGTTCATAAAGTTCTTACAATTTTTAAAACATTCATCTTTATCCATTGCTTGCAATTTTCAATGCGAATTCCCATGCCATCTTGAAGAGATTTCTATCCAATTAGCCATTCTATTTATTCATCCGGCAGTCTTACTTTAGCTGGTCCTCAATGTAGAAAATGATATCATTTCTCTCTCTTTTTTCTTAGCAGAACTGAAGGGATTGAAGAGTGCATCTTTTCAATCCCTTCTCTTTCGACTCTGCACTAACACATATCACCACCACTATAACACATCTCTTCTTTCTTTCTTCACTCACTTTTTATAGTAGACTTTCAGATCCAGTGGACATTATGTCACTATGATGGTGATGGTCTTTTCGCTGAGGTCCGATTCCATGAGTGATTTCATTTATTGGCCATTCTGTTCCCATTGTTTTTCTCTCCTATCTGACCTTTGCTTATACATTTAAATTCCCAAGGGCTAGTTCACTTGGTCTAATTAAAGTAATCATTTCCATTTTTCAATAACATTAATTAATTTGTTTTCCAAACTTAAAGATATATTTTTATCTCTAAATCTTTTTAAGTTTTTGCTTTTAAAATACTTTTTCCATTTTTAATAAAGTTTTATTTTAATAATTTTTTTCATCTGTGTGATTTATATATATATATATTTGAGTTTAGATGATATTTAATTTCAATTTTTAATTCTTAAAAAAAAGTTTTTATTTGTGAACTTTTCCTTTTTCGTGTTTAATAAAAAAAATAATGTAATGGCACATGTGCCCATTACATTCCTTTTCTTCCTTTTAAAATACATAAAGTTTGTTAAATATCTTTTGCATACTTATAAGATATACATTTCTTGACAGTTTATATTTATAAGAGTTTATCAAAATTGTTAAATATAAATGTTCTTTCATTCCACATATATTAAACATATTAAACATAGAGCTCTTATGAATCCTTAAATCTCCTTCAATTATATGGCTTAAATTCTCATGACTTCTGAGACATATTTGACTGATAATTTGATGACAACTGTTGGTTGTGATAAAATTATCATAGTTATTCATCAAGTTTCAATGCAAATTGATAGAAAATAATTAATTCACTCAGACATTAAGTACTTTAAAATAATTCTTTAAAATTATACTTTCAACTTTTAAATAAAAAATATTTTATAAAAAATTACAACTTTAAAATAAGATCAAACATAGCAAAACAAGATAAGGCAAGAAATGTTGCTACTATTACTACTACTATCTAGACTGATTGAACACCTCTATTTATACTTGTCTATCAAATGATTTCATTGGTTAATCCAAGTTCTTATCAAATACTAATTTACATATAAACCAAATTATCTACAAATTATTTTTTTTTAAATTATGACTCATCATTTGTATATTATATTAAATTCATTTAACAGTCTTACAAATTGTAATATCTTTATTTAAATAAATATTTTTAATAACTTAAAATATTAATTTTAAAACAAAAATATTATTTAAACAATATAATAAATTCAATTGTTACTTTTAAAATATTATTTGCAACATTTTAATGTTTCTAATTTTATTCCCAAGAAACTACCAATTCATATTTTTGCTTAATATATGAAAGCTTAAAGACAAACACACACACTTTCAGGACATGTGGCACTTTTAGAATATTCTTGAATAAAATAATTACTAATTATTTAAAATAATAATTTAAATAAATAAAATTATTTATAATATATTATATAATATTTAATACTGCAATTAAACTCTTGTTTTAATATCATATCTTTTAAATATTATAAATATTACTTAATTTTATTTTTCAATTAATGTAATATATTACTTTTATTATTTAAGTTGAACTTTACTATATAATCTGTTTGTCAAAATGTATACATATATTACTTCCAATGTTTGGCATAAAATGATTGCAAAACTTGTAAATGAGTGTTACAGATAACTGCAAGAGATACATATAAGCTGATGGTAAATGCAGCACTGTCAGAATAAACTGTGTAAATGCTGTTGGTAGTAAATTTATTAACACTTTTGTCTACTGAAATGCATTTTATCACCTAGAAAGTTTCATTACTCAATCACCAAGTTGAAAGCAAGAATAGATCATAATATAGATATGCTCGAAATAATACTTATTTAAGCATTCTTATATACTACTGTTTGAGCACTTAATTCTATTTAGAATTATAAGAGATTGAGTACCTTTTTGATGAATTTCACTGTTGAAAAAAAAAAAAAATTATTTAATGTTAATTTATACATTTCTTACTACTTTCTTTTTTTCATAGGAAAAATGAAAAATATTAGGACAGTTTATATATATATATATATTATAATGTATCTTTGGTATCTTTTAAACAATAATAATAATAAATGTAATTTCAAAATTTTAATTGCCTTTTTATAAAGATAACATTATTGTATAAGACTTGTGCACTTCATAAAGCAAAATTTTAGAAATTCAAGATGTCATTTATAATTTTTAGCTTTAATTTTTTTTGTAAAAATATTTAAAATCATGGTTTTCTTTTTAATTTTAAAATTGCACACATACACAAAGTTAACTTTTAAAAGGAACAATACACTGATAAAATACATCATATTGTAAACATACAAATAAATTATTTAAAATAGGATTAATGAAACAATAATTATATTAGTATATGCATAATGATAAAACAATTTACAGTATTAATATAAATTTTAAATTTACTGTGTGAATGCATGTGCACAAATGTTTAGTTTATTTTTCTCTGATATATTTTAAATTTAAAAATGTATTCTTCTAAAAGATTTAGGTAAACTTATTTTAAGTCTAAAATAAAATATCAATTAATGTGAGAACGGTAAACAAAGTAAAGTAATATTCTTTAATATTTATAATTTAAATATTTAGTTTATTATATATATAATTTGTATCTTTATTTTTCACTGAAATACATAATATTTTATACAAATATCTTTAAAAATAATATTTGTAACTTTAAACTAATTTTATTGTAATTGGTACCAAAACATTTTCCAAGTCATCTCCAAGAATGTGGCATTTTTTGAAACCGGAGAAAAGATTTATGTAAAAAGCTAAAAATGATAGGAAATTTGAATGAAGATTTTGTTGAAATGAGTCACATGGTAAAAATCTATAAATATACATACATGAATAGAATCATGGTCTTTTATTGTTAGTCATCTGCTTATTAAACTACATGGAACCAATATTTAAATTTGACCATATTGGTATTGTTATCTTTGATGATAAAGGAACAGTAGCCTTTTACCAATCATTTGCCCTTGTGGCAAATACATTTCTCAATATTGTTCAAATGAATAACTAAAACATCTGAAACATCTTCATAAGCTTAAATGTATGCAGAAATATAAATGTAAATATTTTGTTTCATAAGACTGAAATTTAAATTATTCCAGAAATAATAAATTTTCAATTACTCTTCTACTATGGTGATAAAAGCAAATATTAAGGTAATAATTTGTATAAACACCAGAATATTAGTTTTTTTCAATCAAGTTCCTTCAAAATTAATGGAACTTTTTTAGTGTGTGGAAATTTATAATATTTAAAGCAGTAGGGCATTATCAGAATTCGACTTCTGATTTAAGAATTTAATTTTTTCTCAAGAATGTGTAAATATTTGTGAATTTTACTTCCAATTTTACTTCTAGGAATTAATTGCTAAAACTTATTTTAAAAATGAAGAAAAACAACCTATTTTGATCTCACTTAACTGGTTTTGTTTTAATTATGAAACGTTCTCAGAGTGAAAGTCAAGAAAGTGTATTTTTCACCTTTTGCTGAGAAATTTTGTGAAACTTTTTCTTACCACTTTAAAATTCACATATATATTTTTTTCTAACATTTTAATTTCAAAAAAATCCAAAAGATGGCATGATAATTGAATATGTGGGTCTAGTTTCTTAAAGCTCCACAATGATGGATGTCTATTATATATTTGGTGATCTCAAACTCTGTGAGATTGCTTTTGAGAAAATATTATGATGGTCTAAAAACTTTATTTTTTGTAAACTTTATAATTATTTTTGTATCATAATTGTATGATAATTATTAGAAATCAAAATATATATTATTATATATTTATTTTTTTACATAAATGTTTATTTTTAAATATAAAAGAATATTTTTTGTGTAACGCTGCCATAGAAATTACAGTCACAGAAAATACCACTGTCTAGAAATGATGTCACTCAATCAGAAAGTTATAACATTTAGTAATATTATAAAAATTACCAAAAAATTTTAAACTTTTAAAGCATAAATTGATAATACCACATGTATCTATGTTAAATGTATTTTATTCATATGATCAGAAATATTGTATTTTATAATCATGCACTAGAGTGAAGATCTCATGGTGATTTGAATATGAAAACTGTGCAAGTCAAGTTAATTCATAATGCCACAGTTATTTATACAATTCAAATATAGAGAGTAAATATTTTACTATCTTTGGAAAATGAATGTTATATGCAAAAAAATTACATTTTTAGAGACATATTGTATAATGACAAAGAAAGATCAAATAAAATATTGTTTTGCATCGATTCCTTAGTAATTATTTAATATTTAAGTTTTACTTAAATTTACCTAATACTTGCTTAACAACCTTCAGTATTGATTTTTTTTTTTACGCATGTCTAGCTTCACAAATAGATTTTGCTTTAGAACAGTAATTTAAAGTTGTAACTATAAATTTATTAAATGCACATTGATTACGTAAGTAATATTTACTGAGGCTATAACCTCGATAATATGCGTATAAATTGATATAAATCTCCTATATTTAAAATTCCTAAGAAATCTATAGATATAGATTTTGATGAGAACTTCATTTATTATTGTTATAATTATATTTTGTTAATATTTCACCTATTTTTTTGGAAATAAATTAATTGTTTTTAAATTTATTATATTATTTGACTTTCATCTTTCATAATCTTGCATTCACATGTAACTGTAATTTAGTTTCAAATAATATTATATTGTGTTTGTTTAAAGGTGCACTGATTTCAGAAGTAATGTTATTGATATTTGTTGTAAAATATGGTTGATAAAACAAACTATCCTTTGTTATCTAACCATATCGATGATAAAGATTTATAATTTCAATAATAACATTTTAAGAGTCATAGTTAATCCTGAAATAATATTACATTTGATATATATATTTTCAAAAAATAGAAAGTAGGCTAACCACACAAATATTATTTATTAGATTTGTTTATTTTTATTTCGATATACACATTTATATTTATTAATACACATTTATAGCGTTTTCTAAATATTTCCAATAGACATAAATATTATGTTTTCACTAGAGAATTATAATTATTATCTACTTATTACTGGTGAAGCTAAAGTGATACAAGTCACCTGCTGGAGAATAAACTAGTAGTTAACATTTTTATTGATCATAACATATACATATATATTATTCAGAATACAGAGACATATTCTTTTTTAAATTAAGTATTAAAGTGAAAAATCATTAATTCTTTCAAATTCCGACATTTTCTATTATTACACAGGATTGAAGTTTTTGTCAATACTTAACCTTTCATTTCTAAATACACCCGGGTCTCATTTTATGTGGATTTATTTAATGCAATTTTGAAGTTATGCGATTCATGTTTCTTCTTAATATCTTTGTATGTGGTTTTCTTTTATGCGATAAAAATTATTAGATCAGAAGTCGAGCTCCGATAATATGCTATTACTTTAAATATTATAAATTTTGCACATTGATGTCATATTTAAAGTAATAGCGCATTCTCAGAGTTCAACTTCCATCTAATAATTTCAATATTTTCAGTGCTTTATAATAGTACTGTAATAAATTTTATGCAATAAAGAAGTTCACAATTCACATAAAATCAGAATTTCCCTATTTTATATACATACATTAAATTTTACAAGACTATAATAAAAATCTGTTCAAATGTTATAGATGAAAAATACTATGTATGTTGTTGTTTTTTGCATCTTAAATCACAATCTATTTTTGCTTTTTATAAAAAGAGTACATAATCAATTAATCATTTAGTGTCCACAAGTTTATTTTTAAAAGGTCAGTAACAGCAGAGGACACAATTAAATTTGACAATTAAAATCTGATTTTTAATTGTAATTAACAATTTAAAAATTATGTAATGTGATCTGAAATTAAGGTGATGTGAAACGATGAAATTTGATTTTTAAATTGAATTGAAAATTAAAAAATTAAAGACAAAATAAGAATTTAATTTTTAATTGTTAGTTTTAATTAAATTTTGCCCAACAGTGGTGAGTCAGTGTCTTTTTATTATTGTAAGTCTAAGTTCTTATTTTTATTTTAAACTTTTAGTTTACTCTAATGAAGAAAAAAAAAACACCCAAGAAAATGAATTTCTTTGGAAACAAAAATTTCAATTTTAGATTGCTTAGTGAAATGGGAAGGATCAACAGTGATTGGAAAACGTTTTAGTTGTATTTCCTCTTGACTTCATTTAAGGAAAAGCTATAGTACCTCAAATCACATCACAACATGATGAATCTGATGTCTCAAATAGCGATAATGATTAAAATACTGTACATGTATGAAAAAAATGTAAATTACACATAAAAATATATTGTTTTGAATAAAATTAAATACTGTAGTTAATAAAAAAAGTAAAAAAAGTTTGTCTTGTATCAATTTTTTCAAATTTGAAATTTTTTATTAGTCATTTTATTTTCTTATTTTTTTTATGTGAATTTTAAAGTAATTTTACATTAATGCTTTGCTTTTATGAGATTTTTGAAAAATTACAGTACATATCTTCCATTTTTCAAGGTAAGTTAAGTCTATTTTTTTGCAATTTCTTTTGTGCGCATTTTCTGAGGAACCTATCTACCACATAAAATGAGACCCAAGTATAAGAGCTTTTTTAATACTAAAGTTCAATATATTAGACTTGAATTTTTTAAAATTTTACTAATAAAAGACATTTGAAAATATATATTTGAATTTTGCAAATATTGAAAAAATGATTTGTAAATAAGAACAAATGATCTAATACATTATTCAGTGATGTGAGGGAAAACACTCTTCAGAAAATCAATTAAATCTTTTTTATTTTAAATTTATTACTAAAGGACAAATAATTAATTAACAATGTCTGATAAATTTCACAAATTCTGCTTTAAAATCTTAAAATTAGTTTATCATTTTTGGAAAAATCTAGAAAGGATGAACGCAATGATGATTTTAGCAGGTAATGGCATTACATAATCAGTGTCATAAAGCATTGTATTTTGCTAACTTTATAGTCAAATTTATTAACTTCCATTAAAAAATATATATATAAATAAAATCAGAGTTAATACATGTATTTTTTTTTTTTGGTTTTAAATATTTATTAAACAATTATTATGTAAAATAATCAGAAATAATTAATAAACTAGCAAAAAAAACATTTTTTCCACAAATTTTATTGAAGCAATCTCCCAGATTGTTGAGGAAAACAGATTATGAAAGGCCAAAACTGTCAATGCCTTGGAGGCAGTCCTTTCTATCATTAAAACTGGGGTAAATATTTTTAAAGATTTCCAACTGTCCAAAAATTAATCTTAGATGTTTAATAAATCAATAAAAGGAGCACTGTGATTTTAACATTAGAAAATAAAATCTATATTAATATTAGGTAATATAACAGCAAAAGAATTATCTTAAACAACAGAACTCCACCACTATTTCTGAAGTAAATAAGCAAACAGAACTGATGAAGGAAAAGTTAAAGGTAATTAGAATTTTATTCTGCAATAGCTTAGACATTCACAGACTGTGTATGTATTCCTAATTATTTCATGAAAAAAAAAAAGAAGTTTAAAATATGTGCATGCATAATAATAAATAAAAACAATATGTTAATAAAAGATAAAAGTTATTATTTTGTTAATTTTAAATATTTATTGCATTTCAACAAAATTATTCATCATTATTATAATGAATTGATACTATTAGTCTTGAGTTATTTTCAATTTAGAATATAATATTCATATTATCACCATTTCTAATGCTTATACAAGTTGTTAAAACAGTAACAAGCCTTCCAAGTAGTAGTGCCATCCATTGCAAGCCATAGTAATCAATGGATGTGAGGTTTGTGCATAAAATGTTTATCTAGTTAGTGCACATCCAATATTCCCAGACTAGCTTCTAGCTTTTTTCCTTCATCAATGAAAAGGTTTGAATCTGAGAGCAGTGCACCCGCTTTGGATGTAATGCAATCCTCCAGAAATCATCCATTCCCTATTTAGTTAACTGTAAAGCTATGACCTCAAGATAAATATACAATAATGATTTTCCATCCAAGCTAATTAACTTGCATAGTCATACAGATCTGAATCTATTTGATATCTATACATTTTGGTCTACTGGATTTTTCAATAACCACAGTCACCATCATCCTATGGGCAGGATTGGTATAAATAAAAATGCCAGAACATTACATGACCACCATTTTTTATGCTTACACAAGCTGTTAAATAGTAACAAACTATCCATAAAATAGTGCCACTAAATGCAAGCTATAATAATCAATGGATATAAGAAGTTTTGTGCATAAAATCCCTACTTAATGCTTATCACCAGACTAATTTCTAGCATGAGACTTAGTCTCAGGTGGATAAGTATGAATTATATAAAGATTTTACATATAATCTTTCTAGAATTCATAGCTTATTACATGTACTAATGTATGAAGAGTTTTCTACTATTTTAACAACTTGTATAAACATAGGAAATCATGATCATGTAATGTCTTAGTGGTTTTATATCAATTCTGCCCATATGCTGAGAGTGACTGTGGTTAAAGACACCAAAATGTATAGGTACTAAATGAAGTACAGTTCTTTATGATTACACAAGTGAATTATCTTGTATTGATGGCATTATTATGTTTTCAACTTGGTTTCATAGCTGCAAATTTAAGTAAATAGGTGGCTTCTGATAAATGTTTTAAACCACAGATCCAGGTGCACTACTCTAACATTCAAGACCCTCACTAATGATAGCCATAAGCTAGAAGCTAGTTTGGAAATAATGGATAAGCAGGCACTAGATAAGGATTTTACGCATAAATCTTCTAGCAGTCATTGATTATTATAGTTTGCACTGGGTGACACTAGGTGAATATATATATATATATATATATTATTAATCAATATATATATATATATATATAAATTATTAATCAATGTCTGTATTCCAATTACAATAAAATATATATAATTATTCAAAACAATACAATAATTAATACAGTAAAAAATATTTTAAAAAACAAATATATCCCACAATTTAATAGAATTACTTTCAACTATCTATGCAGTCGTCATCAACTAGATTCAAATTGCATTACAAAAAACCATTACAAATGTAAACAAAAAGTAATATGTCATACATCAATTTTCCCACAATTCATTAATTTTAATATTAGCAGCAGCCTGTCTATTTATCAAATGTTGCTTTTCACTTTTTATTAAAATAGCTTCTTTAATTTTGCGTTTACTATTATTTCTTTCAATACACAAAATCTTAACATTATTAAAATCAAAATCAAAGCCATAATTACATGTTACATTATGATTAAAAATACTGATGGTGATACATCATCATTTCTAACATTCTCTTGCCTTGATTTTTGTACTCGTTTATATAACAATAAATGCTCCTTTGATCTTTTCTCCAATGTACATTGAGATTCACCTATATATGCCTTTCCACAAACACACAGCCATTTAATAAAAAGTGAAAAGCAACATTTGATAAATAGACAGGCTGCCAATATAAAAATTAATGAATTATGGGAAAATTGATGTATGACGTATTACTTTTTGTTTACATTTGTTACAATTTTTTGTAATACAATTTGAATCTAGTTGATAATGACTACATAGATAGTTGAAAGTACTTCTATTAAATTGTGGTATATATTTGTTTTTAAAAAGATTTTTACTGTATTAATTATTGTATTATTTTGAATATATATATATACTGATGTGGTTTCACATCTGTCTGACTATAGAATTGAAAACATTGTTGGGCTTCCTTTTGGGCTTGAAGCTTTAGAGTTAACTAAAAAGCTAAAAGGTGGCTGATGGAGAGTTACATTGGATTAAAATATCTAGGAGTAGTGCTGTCATATCCAAGATTTCCCACTGGTAAAAGCTGCAAGCTAGAAACTAGTCTGGGGTTATTCAATGACTAGACAATAGATAGGGAGTTTATGCACAAACCTTCTAGCATTTATTGATTACTATAGCTCACACTAATCATCCTATTGTGTGGAGAATTTGCTAGTATGACACATGAACAAAATTCTACTAAGTATTTCTGGTATTCTGATAATTTCAGTGGTATTATATATGCTTTCTTTTTAGTAATAAATTTATTTACTTAAAATTAAGTTTTGAATATAGCTTTTTTTACTTTTACAATCATTTGAATCTCAGAGATAAAAAAAATTGAATAACTCTTTATATAATTATAATGCAACATTATACAGTTACATATATTTCTTTACAAACATCAACACATAATCATTGTATCACGCATTAGATTATCTGAAATCTGAAGAATTTTAGTGTCTTGTGTTGAATTGTTTCATCTTAACACTATCATCTTATATTTTTGCTTTTGTTTTTATCCATTGATTCTGAAATAATTAATAAGTAAGAAAGCATTAAAGATTAGATAACAGCTCTTTCATTTAGATAACCTTTGATTAATATACTATGAAGAAAAAATACATATTTTTATTTATTTATAGAGCTATTATTTTAAATTTTAAGTTTTTTTTCCCATTAATTTTATCTATAATGTAATTATAAAAACCTAATAAATTAATTGCTTAATACTTAAAATATATTTTTTGATATACAGTACTTGATTTTACAGCATTAAAAATTGAGAATTTTTTTTTTGTTTTTATTTGATTTTACAGCATTAAAAATTAACAATCTTTTTTTGTTTTAAATAAAATCATATTGTAGACTTTGTTATACTGTGTTATATAACTTATTTTGTTTTCTATCCTATCCTTTTATTGGTGAAATAATCTTGTAACTCAATTTTCACTCAACACAATTTTTCAATCTAGCAAAACTTTGCATAAATATTACATATGTATTCTCAATGAAAATACATATTTTTATAGTTTATAATTTTAATTTTAAAAATGTAAATATAACAAATTTTTATTTTATATGAAATTTATTACTTTTTTATGTACTGCATTCTAGCAGTGTTAATTCAGAAATATATATATACTGAAAAATCATTCTATCATATTAATATTCACTGTTTACATAGTAAAATTATTTTCTAAACAAAGTAATAACTAAACATACATTTTGAAGATAAAATGTGACTGCAGTTTTTATCTTTTAACAAAGACAACTTATATTATGGTTTTCTAAAAAAATCACTTAGCAAAAAAAAATTTAAAAATCATATTCTACAGTATTTATAAAATTCTAAACTTTATTGAGACTTCCTGATTTTTTTCAATGTCAATATAGCATTATTATTTGATTCATAATATTACCTAGAAAATGATCAATTAAGATTACAAAATGTATCTTATATTTATGAACTTAGATAAAATTTCTGACCTTTAAATAAATCTAATTTTATTATTTTTAAGTGAACAAAATGATTTATGTTTGTTTATTAAATAATTGCTTTTAAAAAGCTTGTTTTCACATTAAATAATAGCTTTAAATTGATCAATAAATTTTTATTTTGTTTTCTAGATTTTATAAAAAATTGTAAATGTAAAAATACACTTTTTTTTTAGTAAGAAACACTTTCATTTATCATGCATTAAAAATAAAAAAAATTGTTTCTTCAATCACAACTGGGCTTTTTATATTTAATTTGACATAAAAGTATGCTGGGGAAAGATCCAGAAATTAATTAGCCCCTTAAGACCGAAGTACCACTAATCACCCCTGCACAAAAATTGCAAATTTTGATTGCATCACATAAACTATATATGTCACACTTACAGGTATTTTTTCTTTCTCTTCACCATCTTTCTAGCTTTTAATATGTGTAAAAAAAATTCTCTTTGATGACGGGTTGATTTTTTTATAACTTTTTTTGTAAAGTATGTTTTATAATTTTTTGATTTTTTTGATTTTTTTTAGATATAGTGAAATAATTTCCACAAAAAAATGTCTTTTTTCTCTGGCAAAGTTGATTTTGATTCTGAGTCTTATTCAGATGATTTTCCTATTGAAGATGTCTGAGGCTTCTTGTTCTTCTTCTTTTGCTACTTCTGGCGACTCATCAGATGATTTTTCGAATGATCAAGAAGCTATAGTTTCAAAAAGAAAAAAGAAAAGAGTAGCAAAGTCATCTGTAAGGATGGTGAGGATGGCAACTGAGCCAATTCCGGGGCCTTCATCTCAACCTGATTCAGATTCATTTCTTGGTAATGTTAATGAAGCATATGTGGCAATTGTTAATGAAGCATATGTGGCAATTGGAACCTTTACCAAATCTCCAGGACTGAATTCCCCCATTACCCATGAGTACTCAATTACTGATTTCTTTTATTTATTTTTTGATAAAAAATTATATGACCATACATGTACTGAAAGCAATACCGAAGTGTGTCAATCTGTCACCCACTGAGTTGAATACATTTTTAGGCATGGTAATTCATGTTTGTAGCATAACATGCATGCCAAAACTCAAATATATTTGGTCTAAAGATGAATTTTTGCATTAACTGGTACTTTCTAATGTTATGACCTGAGATCGATTTTTTGTAATTCTAAATAATTTGCATTTCAATAATAATAAAACCATGTCATCAATTACTAGTAAAGAGCATGATAGAATTTATAAAATAAGGCCAATCATAGATCACTGTAATGTTAACTTCAAGGCTGCATATTAGATGCACCAAGAAGTATCAGTTGACAAAGCAATTATGAAATTCAAGGATTGTAACTCTATGAAACAGTACAATTCCTTAAAACCAATAAAGCAAGATTTCAAATGATGGGTCTGTGCAGATATCAATAATGAATGTGTTGTATACAGACAAAGATACAACTGCAGATGCTGGCCTAAATCTGGGAACCTGAGCAGTGCTGTCAGTGGTTTTGCCACAACATGCTAAACAGAATCACATTGTTTTTTGTGACAGAGATTTTACTAGTGTACAATTAGCAGAAAAGCTCACACAAGAAAAATATTTTGTTGTGGCACTCTGAAAGCTGATAGAAAGGGCATTCCAGTTAGCATCCATGAGAAAGCCAAATATTATAAAGATATGCAGAAAAGAGACTTCCGTTCTGTATTTGAAAAGGGTCTTGAGTTTCTAGTGTGGATGGATAAAAAGCCAATTATTATGCTCAATAATGCATATCCACTATCTGGAGCTGGTACTGTTGTTAGAAGACATAAGAATAGTACACATCATACATATCCATGTCCAAATTCAATCAAAAAAATACAACTGCCTTATGGGTGGGGTTGATTTAGCAAACAAAAAGCAATCTGCCTATGGCTGTGATAGGAAGTCTAAGCATTAGCTATGCACCTATTCTGGAATTGTTTTGATACAGCAATCACTACTTCCTACATTATATACAGACTATACATGGCCAAAAGCAAATTCAGCCAAAATCACACCTGGAATATAGAGTAGTTTTGTAAGCCAGCCTTACTGGTGACTTCACAACCAGAAAAATTAAGCCTTCAGTAATACCTATTTTGTCTCCATCTAGGTGCCATAAAATTGCTGATCTGTGCAGTCATAATAAGACCATCAAAAGAAGGGTGCATTGTATGTCTCAAAAACAAAGCATTACAATGTGCATCTTATTTTGGCTGTGTGGAATGTGGATGCATCCCCCTGTGTAGGAGTAAAAAGAGAGACTGCTTTGCTGCTTACTATGCCAGAAGCAGCACATGTACACTGCCTACATAATTCTTCTATCTTACACAGCTACAAAACCTATGACCCAATGCTGATTTTGCAATAGATAAGATATAACATGATGATTTTATTTATATTACTTTTCATGTTTTGGATGATTATAGTACATTATAAATTCATTTGTTGTATTTTTGTAGTCACATGAGTCAACCCCTGCAACTCAAGCCACCCCACTTTATATGTTGACAAAAAAACCACATCTCCACTTGGTTCTGCAATAGGTAAGGTATATCATGATTTTTATTTATATTATTGTTCATTTGGTGAAATTTTGTAATTCTTGATTTTTTTCAGTTTTAGGTGAGCCAATTTCAACTTCAAGGTCTCGCATTATTTATAGTTTACATTTATGTATTTTCAATGTTATTTTTCTCTTGATTTGCTTCATGTATTTATATTTTTAAATATTTGAAAAGATTTTCAAGTTCCCTCAATCCATCCACTCTACATCATACAACTTATATACATGACTACACATATAAAAAGGATAAATGACTCTTAATGCTGAACCAACAGTCATCAGTTGGTCCACATTATCATCTCCCACTCATATATAATAATTGCTTGTAATACTTTTGATTTTTTTTGTTAATTTATTTACTATGCTTTTATTCATTTTATTGTAGATAACTTTTTAATTGTTTAATATCATACTTTGCTTGAGAATATTACATAATTTAGCTCACCCCCCCCCCTCATTTTTCAATAATATAGTAATAATTTTTTCCCCACATAACTTACAATTTACTAAAGTTATTACTGTTATTTTTTTTTGATGCTCATTAAACCCAATCATTTTCAATAGATATTCTGCATGGAAGCTTTAGGAGATACACTGCATGCAAAAGTGAAACATATGGCTTGGAAGTTAAAAAAACTAAATAGTAATTGTCTCCTTCTGGCACATTTCATCAATAAAATCTAATTCGGGTAACTCATATATCTTTTTTTTTTCCAGCATTTTATGACAAATGTGATGAAGTTGTCTATGAAATTGTAATTTTAAGTTATACCTTTCAGAATTGAGAATTTGTGAACCTATGTAAAAATAAACATGTTTAAAAATGTAAAAAAAAAAATTTCATTTTTTTTTTTTGGTAATGACTATTTTATCAGCTTTATTACATTCTTTCATATTGTCACTTTCTAAAAATGTATGTGTATATATATATATTATAATAAACTAGAAATTTCATTTAAAATTATATGTCCCTGTAATTTTTTTTTTAAATTTAAGATGGCCACTTAGGTTACCTTATTATAAAAAAAATAGAAATTGAATTTATTAACTTCTGGACCCTTTATAATTTTACTTTATATTATGTATAAATACTCCAATTACGGTTGAAGAAGTCATTGTTTGTTTTTTTTTGCCTTTTCATGCAAGATAAATAAAAACATTTATTATAAAATAATACTTCTACTTATTTTTAACTTTTTAATATTGGTAAAGTAAATAAAAGTGTTTATTATAATTTTTTATATATTTTTTATTGTTAACTATGTAGTATTGGAATCTTTTTCATAATTATTCTAATTTCAATTATAATAAATAATAAAAGCAATATGAATATGCTTTTCTTTTTTAAAAAACTTTACATTTATTTTAACAATCTTTAAAATTTTTTATATTTTTGCTTTAAATTGAATTCTTATTTAAAAAAAAAAAACTTTCCAAAACTATATTGTAAATAAACTTTATTTAATACAGATGATTTTATTTTGAATAAATTTGACACTTATATTTTATATATATATGTAATAAATAATTAAGCATTTTATATGTATGCAATCTTATAAAAAGAAATTATTCTTGACACTTGTGCTATTAGATTGATATTCAATTTATATTCAATCACCTGGCAATAAATGTTTGAAAAGTATAAGTGAATCACTTATATGTCTATTTTATATAAACCAATCCTAATTGACCATGTTTAAATCAGGAATTAATGTTGTTATGAGCCTTTTATTATTTCCTTCTACAAGATCATATTATATATATGCAAACATTACTTGGTAATTGTTCACTATGTTAATTCTTCAACTGCCTCTTATGAGGCATCTCGTCGACATCTGATGTCACTCTAACTCTGCTAGTTCTTATGCTAAAATATTCGTTTGACAGGTATTGATTAGGTTTTTAAAAGTTCTGTAAGATGGTGCCCTATTCCGAATTATTTTACAAGTAAAAAATCAAAAAAACCGCATTTTAAACTAAACAAAGAAAGAACCTTGTCAGTGATTCGCTGTCAGCCAACTCTCAGCCAAAAAAGACATTCTGATTGGCTGGAAAGAACAAAGAAACCGCCTGATCAAAGAAAATAAAGAAAAATGCTGAGATTTTCATTTCGAATGCAATTTAAGTATTAAAAAAATATAATTTGAGAAATTAAACTAGTTTTTTAAAAAATATACCAAAAAAACAAAATTATTTTCGAAAAATATTGAAGATTTTAGTAAAAATATTTAAGATTTAGCAAAAAGAAATCTTTAGTTTTCGATAATGTAAAATTGAAAAAAAGCGTTTGCGTCAGCACTTTTTTGTTTAGACATTCGCTTTATATTTGCTGAAATTAAATATATTTTATAATAAATAAATAGCAATTTATTTTTGAAAGAACTTTCGTTCTCTTTCATAACCTGAAAAATTAGTAATATACTTTTTATAAACGTATCTGAGTTGAATTTAATATTATAGGCGAATATGTTTTAACAATAGGCTTTGTCTTCAGTTTGTGAGTTGGCCAATTAAAAGATTTGATTTTTACCTCATACAACCAATAATATAATTAACGGTTTAAGGGTTAATGTGTATACCTCATGTAAATATCAGATTTAGGGTGTGTACATTATTATATATGTGTATAATAAATCCTTAAGTAAATTAAAATATGAAGACATCATTGCTGGTGAAAAATGTTTGCCTTTTTTTCCATTGGAATTTTTTTTTTAAAAAAAAAAAAGACTTAAACCTTATTTAATGTGTAAGATTTTACTTTACATCAGCTTAATACTTTTAGTTTATATATATGTAATGTTAGATATTTCAATAATAAATTAATGTTTACCCCTTATGTATATATCATCATTTCAATATGTGTACATGTGTATAATAAGTCATTAATAAACTTAACATATAAAAAAATCCATTCTGGTGAATGTTACTTGACTTTTTTTTTTTTTTTTTATTGGAATAGTTGATTTTTTTTCAAAAAAAGATATTAAAAATTACTTTATTTAATATGGATAATTTTGCTTTAAATTTTGATGCTTAAAAATAAATATTTAAAATTTCTTTCACTCAGTGATCAGAATTTAAGAAACTAGATCATTTCCCTATTTTTTTATTTTAGTGTCATATTGCTTTCCTCTGATTTATATCTAATACCAATATTAACTAATTATATTGAATTTAAATCTCAAAGTTTAAACCTTGATTTTTTAATTTTATTCTAACATCCATATATGTTTTTACAAACAAGCAAACAGAGATTGTACCTTAAATAAGAGCATTTTAAAAAAAGAAATAAAAATTAAAGAAATGTTTTGAATTAGATAAAGGTAACATTTTTTCAGTTTATAGCATTCTTGACATTAATCAACTATAATAAAAGCTTGCCACACTCCTGTTTAGAAATATTCTTAAACTATTTGTGAATGTGATCAATGTACACTTTTATTTTGTCTACATAACATCAATATTTTAAAAACTATATATATATATATATATAAATAGTCAAAATAAAAGTCATAGATCACATGACCCTATCTCTTAAGCTTGTAAGTTATAAACCCCTCTCTGAGGAGTGCCAAAGCACGAAACCATGGTCAGGGGTTTGGGGAGGGGTTCCTGACAGAGATATTTTAAGTGCTGGCTCTGGCTAAGCATTTATCATAAAGCTTGTAGAGGAATTGGCAATCCTCACTGTTTATATATATATATGTCTGCCTGTGTGAACAAAAAGCCTTACTTTAATTTTTACATTTATATATTTTAATTGTATGGAATACATTTACATTTTAAAAATATTTTTATTAAATTTATTTTCTGAGAAGTAATATTTAATAAATATGCAAAAATAAATGTATTTTTATTTTGCCATAATTACAATTTTAAATTATCATAGTAGATTTCTAACTATAAGATCTTTCCATTGACTCATTGTAAATTGAAAGATTTCTAACTATAAGATATTTCCAATGACTCATTGTAAATTGAAAGATTTCATGAGTATTAATGTGTAATAAGAAATGTGGACTTAATCAGTGAAGTATTAAAGAGCTTCATGCTCTCAGGTCTAACAGCTTCAGCTTCATCTATTTAAATAGAAAGTAGGTTGAAGTAAAGAGGATTCCCCTCTTTTCTTCCAAAGCGTAAGCTTGTGATTAAGACCTGTAGAAGTCCCTAATATCACATTTTTACACGCATATTCTTGGTTACAGCCTTAGTAAATAAACACTATTTAAACTGAAGAATGTATATATAATAATCTTACAATTTAACCTTAACTTAATTACATTAATTACTTTTTAAAACATAAATACTATCAAACTTATTTATATAAATATACAAATTAAAACAAATCCATTAAATTAAAGACGTAAATATATGAGTATAAAAACCAATAACAGACACATTGGTATATTCAAAAACTCTATATAATGCCAACCTCATGGAATTTCATAGAACTCTACAAATGTAATTAAAGATCTCACTTTTCATCATTAATGTCTGTCTGTGCAGTAGAAACTGGAAAAATTTTCATTTGTTTCTTAAGTTTTTATTAACTTAGAATATAGACAGTAATATTTGTAACATTCAACATCAAATTCACATCTTTTAAAATTATTAAATGTTAATCAAAAAAATATTATTGTGTATTTACATTTTAAATGAAGAAAAAGAATGTATTTTTCTTTCTTCTTTCTCTTCCTTTTCTACTTGTATTCCATCTCGATGTTAAGTTTTTTGTTACATATATATATAATTAATTTTATGAAAGTTTATTGTGAGACATAAGAGTCAAAATTGTACGGTCAGCAAACCAGTTTCATGCAATTTATCTACCCCCCCCCCCCACTAACAGAGAATCTAACGATGAACGTTTAATTTTTAAAAGAAATCCACTCTCATTGGAATATTTTTCCGAGTCTTATAGCAGATAATATATTTTATCAAAAAAATATTTAATATTAAAGAAGATTGAAAACGAAAAAAAAAAAAAAAAGATCAATTGTCAATTAATTCAACTTATTCATGGAAAAGGTTTAAAACTGAACAGACGGGAAGTTATTAAGAATAAATAGATTGTCATTTATTTGATTGTTTACATGGTCTTCGATTTAAAGATTTTAATAATAATTTACATAAACAATATTTAGGTTAAATCAACTTAATTATAAGTAATTGCTAATTTTTCAAACAACATTAGACATTTATGTATGCGTGTGTAAATAAATGAATGTACTCCAAAGAGTTTTAAAAGATGTTTTTTGAATTGATTGGATTTTTTTTTATTATAATAATAAAAAAAAAACATTGAGAATAAAAAATTGAGAATGCAATGTTCAAATAAATTTTTTTAAGAACAAAAGTAGTTAAAGTGCTTATAATAATATGCACCTCTCCTACTTTTTTCTTAACAAGTATTTTTTTTTTAACTTTTAGAATTATAGGCCACCCAAGAATTAAAATAAATTATCTGTAAGACATTAAAAAATCGTAATAAGTAAAAATAATTGACAGTTTTTCTTTATTTTTAATTTTATTTTAAAGCAATAAAAAATATGATAAAAAAAATTGAAAGGATATTTTTTAAAAAAGATGAAACTGAAGTCGGAGAAACAAAGAAGTTACAGATGATTTCTCACTAAACGTGTGTTTGTCTCACGATTTTAGTAATTCGGAAAAAAAAAATTAAAATACTTATATTTTACGCACGGATAAATACACACAAAAAAAAGATCCTTTGATATGTATATATAATTTATATTAACGACAATATGTCAAACGATTGAAAAACAAGTTTGTTTCTCAAGGCAAATTTATAATAAAATTTCATAGTAAATAAAGTTTAAAAATTAAAAGTTAGGACCTAATGCTTACTGCCCACCAATCGGAAGAGAATAAAGATCTTTTATTATTGATTTCTTTTGATCAATCGTTTAAAGAATTATAATTTTTTTATGGGAAATACACAGACACACACCTATAATAGTAGAAAATCAGAGTTGTGATTTATTACTATTGTAATAATAAATTACTTATTGTGGTTAGACAATTACTCCCGGATCATCGAAAATATTTTCTAGTCAATATCCTGAATTAAATGTATGATTTTAATCAATTTAAATAAATAATATATAATAATATAAATGCTTCTAAATAAAATTTGTGATTTAAATCGAATTCCACATCTAAACTAAAAAAAAAAAAAAAATAGATATTTCATTTTTTATAAATCAGTGAAGAAGATTTGAAAAATATTGTGCCATTCATAAATGTTTTATGTATTTTTTAAAATATATACTCATTATTAAAATAGCTAATGTTTGCAAAGTTTATTGCTTGAATTAATACATATTATTCTTGATATTTGTTTGTTTGTTTACAAATTTATTAAAAGAATTGGAAATTAATCTTGATTAGTGAATTTAAATTTAATCTGATTTTAGTGAGACTGCTTTTATATGTCTCTGATTTAACATTTGCCCCAATAAATATCATTGGCTAATTGTTATCAATATAAGATCATGTTTACAAATGATAATGGACTTATTTTTTTCTGCAATATTTAATACATTAAATCTAAAGAGTTTTGCATTAATATAGCTATCAACTGGAAGTTTATCAATCATTTATTACATATTATTAGTGTTGTATAATTTGATATATATACACAGGGGTGCCCCAAAACAACCAGAATTTTATAATAAAAAATTGTTCGTTTATTTTTAAGTGTTATAAATTTGACCATTTCAAATTACTATCCATTTGATGCAATACATGGGTCTAAATGTGTTATTCATTTTCCAAAGCAGTCCAGAAATTTTTACAAAATTATGTGTTTTAATACCTCTGCCATTTTTCCTCACCACTTCTAAGTCTGCCAGAAAACAAAAATGAGACATTTGTTTATTGGAGAGTTTTTTAAAAAAATGCATAAAGTGAGATCAAGAAAGCATAACTGATATATAATCTGGTTCATGCTAAATTCAATTGAAAGATCTTTCTCATTTAAGGCTTTCAGGGATGGCACCTGGTAGGGGTGACTCTTGCACTCTTTTCTTTGACACAAACATTTTACCACATCAGGTAAATATTTCAGAACTTGTAGATAAAATGACTGACTGTTATGAAGTAAATTTGAGAAAAAAATATTGTTTGCATCGAAAAAAACCCAACAGCACTGTTTTGCTTTTGGACGTCACTTGTAATGCTTGTGGTGAATTTGACATTTCAATTAAACCATTCATAAACTTATGTTTTTATGAGGTCAGATTTGTTGTAATCTGTTTCAAACATCACAAACTTTCTTCCTTAATGTTTTCTGTAAACAAAAACTTTTCAGCCATTATAAAAAAATTGACAAAAATGCAAAATTCACTTTACAAAAGAATGTGTTACATAACACCATAATTTGACTTTGCAATATTATTTCACACATTGATGCAGAAGAGTTCCTGAAAAATGTATATAACAGTAGATGTATACACTACAAATGAGAGAATGATTCCTACTATTTGTTTGTAATGTATGTTGTAGAAAATTGAATAAATTATTTACATGATACCTATTTTGAAAACAACTTGTATCAATTGTCTTATATACTTTAAATCTTCATGCTAAGCAATTAAAATACTTTAAGCATAAATGATTTGATGTAAAAGCTCTATTATCAATGGAATAGACTTATATAAGAAGTCTATTACAATATGGATAATTAAGAAACAAATTAGGCATTAATAAAGTTATTTTTTTAAAACCCTATGCATTTTTACTCCATCAATTTTTTTTATTTAAATTAATGATGCCAATCATAAATAAAAAAATGAAACAATATAATAATATTCATGGTGCAAGTATTATTCTTTAAAATTGAAAAAAGGTTTTTTTTACACTATAAATCTGTATTGTGAATGTCATGTTAAGATAAAAGCTTAGACATAGTGATATCAGTTATGCAAAATGTTTTATAAGTTTAATATCATTAGCATAATATCTGATTTACAATTAGAAACCAATATATTGTAACAGTATGGAAAATATGGATTAGTAAGAGAGAATCTGAAGTTACTATGTTCCACAATTGGGTGTCCATTTGTAACAGTGTACTACATTAGGGCTGAATTATGGGGAGATGGGAAACCATCATCATCCCCAAATAAGCAAAGTATAAAACTGAATATGAAAGGAATGAGCATGAGAGATCAGCATAGAACTAACTACAAGTTCACCAGAATTACACAAAAGTAATAATCATTCATCATCACGAATAACCAATAATAAAAATTATTCAACAGTCATCTTATGACTGTATTTGAAAGTGTTCCATGTTAGATCAGGTTAATTATTTAGCCACTACCAAACCTAGGTCAGGAATACAAACAATAATTATCTGGATGGCATACTTAGATGCTACTCTGTCAAAATACATCAATAAGTCAATTAAAATGCTGAGAAATTAAAAATATTCTGATCATCATATTGCCCTGGCCATTTAGTATCATTACAGTACTGCCCAACTATAAACTTAATTTCTAATAATAATAAATAAAATAAAATGTTGTGCCTAAACTTTAAAGAATATCCATTTTGCATAAACCAGGATAATCATCATTTGGACATCCATGACACTAAACATAAAACCCTACACCATATAACTGTTATGCATAAATTTAGCTCAGAAAGCAAGAATTCTATAAACTATTACTATGAGAAAGAGATAAATAAATAAAGTAGCTTATTATTAATCATTTCACTAATTCCTAGGTTTACCCAATTGTAAGTAAATAGTTTTATTAGGATCATTTATAATTCCTAGGATATTAATCTGTCATGAAATAAAGTCACACACAATACAATTTATGAAACAGGAATTGAATATAATAAAAAAATTAAGACTAAATATATTTTTAAAACAATTATTTAATAACTAATTGATTAACAATAAACACAAAAATGGCATGGTAGTATAAAATTTTGATCATTCATTTCATCAAAAAATATATTTTCATAAAAAATTATAACCAATTAGTTGATTTCTATTTATAAGTTAACTTTTAATTAATTATTTCTTTAAATAACTAAGAGTTGGAAAAACATTTTCAAAATCAAAGATAATAATTTGGTTTTAGCTTAATTAACCCTTTGTTAAGTTTTAGGGAAAAAAAATGAATGAAAAAAGAAAAACATATTTCCCCCCAAAAATTTAAATTTACAAAGAATTAAATTTTTTAAAAACTATTTCCTAATTTTAAAGAGAAAATTGACCAGATTTAATTTCTTTTTTCACAATTTAAAAATATTAACTTAATGAAAATATTTAAAATTATCAATTCTCACAACAACAACAAAAACTTTTTTATTACAAATGAAAATTTAGTGTGCACACACAAAAAATACCTTTAACCAAGGTTTTATTGCTGTGGAGTCCTTTCCAGTTATAATTTCCAGTTTTTCCAATTGAGATTCTCCATGAAGGCTTCTAGTCATGTAGATGGTTAATTTGTTATTTTTTATTGGTGTGCAAAAGACAATGTAATCAGTTAATTACACTGATTTGTTTTTTGTTTTTTTTTGTAATGAAGAGAGATAAAGAAAAAATCAAAAAAACAACTCTGACAAATTAAAATAAAGTATTACAATTTTATTTTTCCCCTTTCTTTTTTAAATACTATTAAATTTAAAACTTTATCTCTCCTTTAAGATTAAAATTAATTTTTATTAAACAATTTACAAAAAAGAGAAAATTATTTTCTCTTAGACGAGAGAGAAAAAAACAACTTGTTCACATTATTTTATAATGTTCTCTTCCTTCTTCAATCATTTACAACACATTAAAATATATGAATTTTAAAATCATATTGTTATTTAACAAATTTAATGTTTGAGAATTCTTATACTATCATGACTTAAAATATTTAGTTAATTGAAGACCCATTATTATAAATAATGTCACATGACCACCACTCCAAGGCTCCTTACAGATGAAGGCCATAAGCCAGAAACTAGTCAGGGGATATTGGATGAGAAGGCACTAGATGGGGATTTTATACACAAGCTTTTTGGTATCCGTTGATTACTCTAGCTTGTTATGTGTGGCAATATGTATAATGAGTTTTGCCTGTTTTAACAATGTTTATAAATAATATGCATAGAAAAATTTAAATATTATTTTCTCCATTAATTAAAGTAAACCTGAGGAACATGCTGCTAACTTATCTAATTATTTTTAATGCAGATAAATATCCAACTGTTTACAATACATGTGAAAAATAAATATCTATCCATACAATTATAAAAGTAAAGTTAGTCATGGCTCAGAATACATTTTGAAAATGACCACATCTTATTGTATTATAATCATCTAGCTAATAGGGATTTTCCTGGGACATTTATCTTCTAAATAAGAAAATCAAGATATCTTTTTATAGAACAATAATAGATTAATGACTAGATTGCTATAATCAAATATGTTTTTAATCTGGAAGAAAATTGAGGTTAAATTAGCCTTGATGCAGCCATGAACATGCTATGCAATTTTGCTAACCATTGCACTATAATTCCTCTGGAAGATAATTATAATAATAATGAATCAAAGTCAAAAACAAACATCTATTTTAATTTAAAAATTGCATCCAGACTGTGTTCCAATAAAATGTAGTTTAAGTAGAGTTATTGCAAAGTCAGTAAAACCAGTTTCTTTGATAATAATCCATGCAATGATCTATAAAAATTGTGTATTTAGAAAAATAGTAACTCCATTGAGTATACAGCTTCTTTTTGTTGTTATAATTATGGCCATATGAGTCATTCAGGTTTAATGAAATTCAATATTTTTGCCAGATTGAAAATATAAATACTTTCAATTTGCTTTTCTAATATTTCAACTAATAAATTTTTGCATAGAAGATTATTTTGTATTTATTATATTTTATATTATAACTTCAAACTTTTAAAAAACTTTTCTTACAAAATATAATTCAAAATCAATACATAGGAAATGTATATGAAGAAAAGCTTGGTTTGATACTTTAACAACTCAGTATTCCGAGCATGCTTTTGATAATAAGTGTCCTGGATAATGGTGGCTAAAAATATGACTACCAGTTAGTTGAAAACATTCTTAGCATACTATATTGTTAAAGTATTAAACCAAGCTTTTCTTTGTATTCATTTTTTTATGTATTTATTTTGAATTAAATTTTATATTACTGATGAAGTCTTTGTGCAGAAACAATCCAGTCTATAAATGTGGTCTGGCAAATTCCTTTGAAACACATATGACATATACAATGGACTACATTGTAAACAAACTTTTGGGATTCCTGTGAGCTCATGCTTCAGAATCAGCATCTTTACAACCTCTTATTTGGCTGATATATAGATGACAAATTTATCATCTGGAAACATGGTAAAAAAAACTGTACGATTTTTTCTCATGCTTAAATAACTTCCATCCTCATATTAAATTTACTATGAAGATGAATACTGACGGAAATTTTTTTTTTGGTGTACTGATCACCAAAAAACAAACTATTATTTTCATTTTTCAGAAAAAATATACATGCAGACAGATACTTATAATTTTCTTCACATCACCATCTAACTCAGATTCTTTCTGTAGCCAAAACAACTAACCTTACAGATAAATCATATCTAAAAGACGAAATAAAACATGTAAATAGTGTATTATTAGCTAATGGGTTATAGTGATAAAATTATTCTCAAAGTGTTAATTCAAGCCCAATATAATCAAAATAAACACAAAAGAAAAAAAGCAACTATTAGAATTTGTGTTTCTTAAAGGAACTTCAGACAGTTTTCAATGCATTCTAAAATACTCCATTATAAAAATAGCACATAATACTTATCAAAAATTTAGTAACATTATAAACAAGCCTAGAGATTCAATCTTTTTTAAGTCTCATGGAATTTATAAAATATTTATACAGCATGTGAATATGAGCAGTTGGAAGAGATTGACACACTAATGCAATTAAGCAACATTCATCATCATCAACACTCTCACTCCATGCTCTGATTCAGATAACAATATTTATTTCCCTAATATCAGGATTTTATCTAAATGTGGCACATTCTACCAATGTAAGATCAGAGAAACAATTGAAATACCAAAAAGACCAAATTGTATCAACAAATGTAATGACAAATGCAATCTTCTTGTTTGGAAGAATATTTTAAAAAAACATATTACTTTAAAGAATTTCTGACTTATTTTATTTTTCAAATTTTATATACCTATTTTTTTCTATTGGTGTATCTTTAACATTGTCATAAATCAGTGTTTACAGTACATCTACAACCATTTTTATAATATTCTATCCATCACCTAGTTGATGGATTGTGTGATCAAATCAAAATAGTGGAACATTTATAATCATAATCATACATAAATAAACCTGCAAAATATATAATTTATATATAATTATTTAATATGACATAATCTAGTTTAAAAAGAACATGATAATCTTTCATAATATTAATTTCCAAATTATTATTTATCAGACAACAAAAGAAGCTATTTTTGCTATCTATTACATGTTAGATATATTAAGAATTTCAAATATCAAAATTTTGCTAGCATGAAATTAACTGTATTATAAAGATTCACAACAAATAATGAAATTTTTAGCATTCGCTTATTTTATTAGTTTAATTCATTCTTGAAATTTGTTATTTATAAATGTCTTTTTTTTGTTTTGCTGGTTAATAAATATCAATATAACTCTCCACGCAATAGTGTCACTCAGTGCAAGCCAGAATAATCAATCAATGCAAGAAGGTTTGTACATAAAATCCTATGGAGAGTTTGACTCTATATAAACAGCTTGCATAAACATAAAAAATGGTGATCATGTAATAAATAACAATTTAGGCATTAAGATTTATGATACTTTATCATAATAATTTTTATGTAAGATTATTTCATGTAAGCTATTAATTCTTATTAGTTATATTATACTATAGGTGAAGATATATTTATATAAAAAATACTTTTATGTCAAGTAATTAGTCTAAATGTGGTACTATAATAATTCACAAATCATATTACCCAAACATTTTAAAAGAAATTTAAAAACAACAACTAAATAGAAATTGTAATATTAATGCTCATTTCTTGATTAAACAAAAGATGATCATTTTTATCTCACATATCTTTCATTCCACATGTTCTTGGTTCTTGTCATGCTATGTGATTATTCATATAGTATATGAACATAAATGGGCTTATCACCAACATGCATTAGCCAGCATAGTGAGTTTTTTTGGCTTTTGATATCTGAGTTTAAGATCATGAAACACTGTGGTCTTTTTTCTCAGTTGCCTGATAAGGCAAAATGAATGTATGTGTAAATGATAAATATTTTTCCAATAGATATATACAATGATGACAGACAAAAATAAATCATGGCCCTTGTTCCCATGAGGCTGTAAAACCACCAACCAAGGCAGTGGTCGGGGGGGGTGCTAAGAATTCCTGATTGTGGACCCAGGCCGCCATTGGATGATTTTTTATTTAGGTACTTACAACTGAAGACCACTTTCAAGTAAAAAAAGATTGCAAGAATTAGAAGAAGAACTGTCTTATATTAAATGGGACATTATTGAATTTTGTGAAGTTAGAAGAAAAGGTGGAGAGACAATTGATTTAAACAGTGGACATGTACTCTACTATAAAAGCACAAGTTTTGGAAATACAGTGTGGAGTAGGATTTATTATAAATAAAAAGTGGAAGAACAACATTGTGGAGATTGATGGTGTAATGGCCAGGGAAGCAAGATTAGTTATACAACTTAATAGCAGATATGAAATGCAGTAATTCAAGTTTATGCCCCAACAAGCTCTCATAGTGAGAAAGTAGTACAAGATTTTTATATGGATGTATAAAAGGCTTTTGATCAGAGTAAACAACATTTTAAAATGGTTATGGGAGACTTTAATGCTAGAATTAGTAAACAAATGAATTTAAATTAGAACTTACAAATTAGTTTCAAGAATTAGTAGATTTTGAACATGATTCAGACTCGAATGAAATTAATAAGAAAATAACTGATACACTTTTAAAAACTGCAACAAGATAACTGGTATGAAGAAGTAGCAGTTGATGAATAAAATTTTTATGAAGACTAGAGAATTTATGAAGAAAAGAAGAAATATGAAAATATACAAAAATGATGCATTAAAAAGGATTGAATACCTCAAATTTTGTAAAATGGTGGGGAAAAAAGTTGAAAATGATATAAGAAAGTATAACTGTGAAATAGCAAGGAAAGCTGTAGAAGAGAATAAAAGTCTCAAGAGTGTAAAACGACATTTTGGTATTGTTAGGAAATTTATATCTGCAATAAAAAAAAAGCAATTATTACTAAAAGAGAAATGACATCATGAAATGGGTAGAAGACTTCTATCACGAATTATATAGTAATAAAGACCAAGTACCTCCTATATCTATTATATCTTCCAAATTGCCCAGAATTTAAAATGAAGAAGTGAGACATGCAATTAAATTTATGAAGAAAGAAAAAGCTCCAGGTAATGATGGAATTATAATTGATATATTACAAGAAGCAGGTGAAGAAATATAAATAATTTTATTAAAGTTATATACTACATGTCTAAATGATAATGATGTACCAGATGATTGGAAGAATGCAGTATTAATATTAATATTTTATAAAGGTAATAAAGAAGATATTAGAAATTACAGATTTATTAGCCTTATATCAGTTTTATACAAAAATTTTACCAAGATAATTTACAATTCATCTACAGAGAACATTCGATTTCTACAAACCAAGAGAAGAAGCTGGATTTAAAAATGGTTTTAGTACAGTATATGATATCCAGGTATTGAGAGAGGTTATAGAAAGCAAAAAGAATATGAGTTGTCATTATGCTTTGGATTTGTAGATTATTAAAAGGCCTTTGATTCTATAGACATTTCTTCAGTGATTAAAGCACTGGTTCATCAAAGTATAGATTCTGGATATTGGCATATTTTGTAGAATATTTATAAAGATGCAACAGTAACAATTAGCTTACATAATGATACTAGGGAAGTAAACATTGAGAAGGATGTAAGACAGGGCCATATCTCTAAATCTTTTTACATTAGTGCTGCAAAAAGTATTTTGTGGATTAAAATGGGAAGCTAAAGGAGTGTACATAAGTGGAGATTATTTAAGTCACCTAGATTTTGCAAGTGATGTAATTGTTTTTGCAAATAATGCTTTAGAGCTGCAGGAAATGTTGCAGGTGTTATCAGATGAAAGTAGGAAAGTAGGAGTAAAGATAAATGTTAAAAAGACTATAGTAATGTTCAAAGGACTTTTTGAAAATATGAAAATAAAGATTGATTATGATGAGTTAGAAGAAGTTAACAGCTATAAATACCTTTGTAAGATTATTAATACAGATGGAAACATAATGGATGAAATCAATCATAGTATTAAACTTGGTTGGAATGCTTTTGGCAGAAATAACTTAATACTAAAAGGAAATTTGCCTATGTGTTTGAAAAGAAAGGTTTTTAATAAATGTGTTTTAGCTGTTCTTTCTTATGGATGTGAGACTTGGACACTTAATATAATAGCAATACAGAGACTTCAGCCTACTTGAAAAAGTATGGAGATATGCATGTTAGAAGTAACAAGAAGATCGAAAATGCAATATATGGGTAAGAGAACAAAGAGGTATTATTGACCTCATTGAAGACGTGGAGTTGGGCTGGACATATTGATAGAAGAGATGATAATAGATGGAAAATTGAAATCTTAAACTGGATTCCAAGAGATTGTAAAAGACCCAGAAAGAGACACCATGTGAGATGGATGGATGAAATAAGAAAGTGTTCAGGAATGATGTGGAGAAAAGAAGCTAAAGTTCAGAGAAGATGGATTGATCTTAGAGAGACCTTTATCATGCAGTGAATTGATAGTATTTGATGATCATGATGATGATATTTCAGTGGTATGTAATTCAAGCATTAATAGTTTAAAAAGCTAAAACGTTTTCTTAATGATATTTTTGTAATTATTAATGAATCCAATTTCAGTTTTCTATAACAACCACATAAAGTTCTAATAATTACAATAAGCCCATAAATAAATAATAGCTATGAATGCTGAAATTATGAAAATAGTTAAAGGGAAACAAGTTTAAATATATTACTATAATAATTAAATAGTCAGATTTCCAAACAATATTTTTTTAAAAAAACTTGCAAATAACATCTACTTTTCTAAGTTCTTAGCACTACACATACAAAAGCTATGATTTATTTAGGAATTTATTCAAAGTATTTGAATACAGATTATACCAAGTGTGTTTACATTAAACTAGTAATATTATATAGCGATATATTGGTTTAACTTATACTACCTCAAAATACAAGCAGAAAACAGGTCATAGATTTGAGCTAACAAAAGCAGAGATAGTGTACAGAGAGACAAAGAGAGAGGATTAGAAAATGGAAGATCAACAAGGATGTGCAATAGCTGTTGACTGTTTTTCTATTAAAAAAAAAACAAAAAACATGTGTACCCATTTCAAAAAAATGCACTATTTAAATATTCAAATTTAAATTTTAAATTAAAATTTAAAATGTCAATAGGTAATTAAATGTTGATAAGAAGAACCATTTAATCACACAGCTAAATATTTAAAAAAAAACTACCTTTTTAGTATGTGTTTTCATTTTATCGGATATTACATTGGCTCAGAAAGGATGAAAATTAGTAACAATTGAATTACAAAAGTTTACATGTGAATTTTTTAATGAATATAAATGGAACTTTGTTTGAGAAGTGATTTATTTACAGATATATGTGTGACAGAAAGGAGTTTGCTATTAACTGAAAGGAGACCCTTTGATTCCTCTTGGAGGCCTTAAAGGAACCGAGCAGGGCAAATTCCTAATGTCCACTCCATATGTTCTTGTCGTTGCAGCTGTTATTACTATGTGATTATTCATATAGTATACAAACATGGATGGGCTGCTCACCAACACGCATTAGCCAGCGTGGTGAGTTTATTGGCTTTTTACCTCTGAGTTTAAGATCAAGAAACACCATGGTCTTTCTTCTCAGTGCCTGATAAGGCAGAATGAATGTTTGTGTAAATGATAAATATTTTTCCAATACATATATACAATTATGACAGACAAAAATAAAGCATGGCCCTTATTCCCAGGAGGCTGTAAAGTCACCAACTAAGGCAGCGGTTGGTGGCCGAAGGCGGAGGGTGCTAAGAATCCCCTGATTGCAGTCCCAGGCTGCCATTTGATGACGACTTTTTATTTAGGTACTTACAACTGCATATCACTTTCAAGTGAAGGAATATTGCAAGAATTAGAAGAAGAACTGTCTTAATATTAAATGGGACATTATTGGACTTTGTGAAGTTAGAAGAAAAGGAGAAGAAACAATTGATTTAATAAGTGGACATATACTCTATTATAAAGGCACACATATTGGAAATACAAGTGGATTAGGATTCATTATATAAAAAAAGTGGAAGAACAATATGGTGGAGATTGATGGTGTATTGGACAGAGTGGCAAGATTAGTTATACAACTTAATAGCAGATACCAAACGCAGATAATTCAGGTTTATGCTCCAACAAGTTCTCATAGTGATGAAGTAGTAGAAGATTTTTATATGGATGCACAAAAGACTTTTGATCAGAGTAAACAACATTTTAAAATTGTTATGGGAGACTTTAATGCTAGAATTGGTAGACAAATGAAAGATGAAATTTCTGTAGGTAATTTTGGTTATGGTAATAGAAATGAGAGAGGACATATACTTGTGGAGTTTGCAGAAAAAGAAAAACTTTATATTATGAATTCATTTTTTGAGAAAAATGTTAAAAGGAAATGGACATGGAAGCATCCAAATGAAGGTACAGCAGAATTGGATTATATTTTGACTAACAGAAAATACATATTTCAAGATTGTAATGTTCTTAATAAATTTAACACAGGAAGTGATCATCGATTAGTAAGGTGTAAGTTATGTGTTAATGTAAAACTAGAAAGACAAAAATTATTAAGAAAAACAATATTTACAGTTGATATTCCTAATCTTCAGAAACATTCTAATGAATTTAAATTAGAACTTACAAATAGGTTTCAAGTGTTAGGAGATTTTGAACATGATACAGATTTGAATGAAATTAATGTGAAAATAACTGATACACTTTTAAAAACTGCAACAAACATAGCTGGTAGAAAAACGCAGCAATTGACTAATAAAATTTCTACTGAGAGTAGAGAATTTATGAAGAAAAAAAGGAATATGAAGATATACAAAAATGATGTATTAAAAAGAATTGAAAATCTCGAATTTTGTAAAATGGTATGGAAAAGAGTTGAAAATGATATAAGAAAGTATAACTGTGAAATAGCAAGCAAAGCTGTAGAAGAAAATAAAAGTCTCAAAAATGTTAAACAACATTTTGGTATTGGTAGGAAATTTATATCTGCAATAAGAAAAAAAGATGGAATTATTACTAAAAAGAGAGATGACATCATGAAATTGGTAGATTCATATCAAGGATTATATATATAGTAATAAAGAACAAGTACCTCCTATATCTATTACATCTTCCGAATTGCCCAGATTTTTAGATGAAGAAGTGAGACATGCAATTAAATGTATGAAGAAAGGAAAGGCTCCAGGAAATGATAGAATTATAATCGGTATATTAAAAGAAGCAGGTGAAGAAATAGAAACAATTTTAGCAAAGTTCTATACCAAATGTCTAAATGATAAAGATGTACCAGAAGATTGGAAGAATGCAGTAATAATATTAATATTTTAAAAAGGTGATAAAGAAGATATTAGAAATTACAGACCTATCAGCCTTTTATCAGTTTTATATAAAATTTTTACCAAGATAATTACAACTCGTCTACAGAGAACTTTGGATTTCCACCAACCAAGAGAACAAGCTGGATTTAAAAGTGATTTTAGTACAATAGATCATATCCAGGTATTGAGATAAGTCATAAAAAGGACATTATGTTTTGGATTTGTAGATTATGAAAAGGCATTCGATTCTATACACATTTCTGCAGTGATTAAAACATTGGTTCATCAAGGTATAGATTCAGGATATTGTCATATTTTAAAGAATATTTATAAAAATGCAACAGCAACAATTAGATTACATAATGATACTGGAAAAATCAACATTGAGAAAGATGTAAGACAAGGTGACTCCATATCTCCAAAACTCTTTACAGCAGTGCTCCAAGAAGTATTTTGTGGATTAAAATGGGAAACTAAAGGAGTGAAAGTAAATGGAGAGTATTTAAATCATTTAGATTTCACAGATGATGTAGTTGTTTTTGCAAATAATGCTTCAGAGCAGCAGGAAATGTTGCAGGAGTTAGCAGATGAAAGTAGAAAAGTAGAACTAAAGATAAATGTTAAAAAGACTAAAGTAATGTTTAATCGATTTGCTCAAAATATGAAAATAAAGATTGATAATGAAGAATTAGAAGAAGTTAACAGTTACAAATACCTTGGTCAGATTATTAATACAGATGGAAACATAATGGAGGAAATTAATCATAGAATTAAACTTGGTTGGAGTACTTTTGGTAGAAATAGCTTGATATTAAAAGGAAATATGCCTATGTGTTTGAAAAGGATGGTTTTTAACAAATGTGTTTTACCAGTTCTTACTTATGGATCTGAGACTTGGACACTTAATAGAAGAGCAATACAGAGACTTCAGACCACTCAAAGGAGTATGGAGAGATGAATGTTGGAAGTAACAAGAAGAGATCGAAATCGCAATGTATGGGTAAGACAACAAACAGGTGTTACTGACCTTATTGAAAAAATTAAAAGATTGAAATGGAGTTGGGCTGGACATATTGCTAGAAGAGATGATAATAGATGGACAATTGAAATTTTAAACTGGATTCCAAGAGATTGTAAAAGACCCAGAAAGACACCGCATGTGAGATGGATGGATGAAATAAGAAAATGTGCAGGGGTGTTGTGGAGAAGAGAAGCTAAAGATCAGAGAAGATGGATTAAACTTGGAGAGACCTTCATCCTGCAGTGGATTGATAATGGTTGATGATGATGATGATGATGATATGTGTGACTATAGGGGATTTGAACTCAGATTTTTAAGCACCCTTCAACTATTCATACAATTTCATACAACTGATACACATAACCACACCCATGTAGAAAAGATAAATAATCACCAATGCTAAACCAGAACCCATCAGTTGATCCAGATTATCATTTCCCACACACATATATAGTCAGTGCTCAGCTTATATTAAGATAGCAAATCTTCATACTTTAATGGACAGGTTTCAATCTATTCAAACCTCCAACTTTTCAGTCATCCATATTATTGAAAATCTGATGGTGACAAACCAAATCCCATGCTGATGCCAATGTTATTGCCATGCCCATATATATATAATCAGTGCTCAGTTTATATTAAAATAGCAAATCTTCATACTTTAATGGACAGACTTCAATCTACTCCAACCTCCAACTTTTCAGCCATCCATATTTTTGAAAATCTGATGATGAAAAAACCAAATCCCATGCTGATGCCAATATTATTGTCATGCACATGTTGACCTCAAGTCACTCTGACCCCTCATGTATAGGACCTTATCCATTTAAATACATAGAAGAGGGATGGGCAGGATACAAGCTTGATGTGTAAATATTTGCAGACCAGGCACTCTTCACAAACCCTGGGAGCTTAATTGTAACTATAGGGGATTTGAACTCAGATTTTCAAGCACCCTTCAATTATCCACACTATCTCATACAACTGATATACATAACCACACCTATGTAGAAAAAATAACTAATCACCAATATACATATTTTGTGCTAAACCAGCACTCATCAGTTGGTCCAGGTTATCATCTCCCACATGACTGATGAGTGCTGGTTTAGCATGAAATATGTATATTGGTGATTAGTTATTTTTTCTACATAGGTGTGGTTATGTATATCAGTTGTACGAGATAGTGTGGATAATTGAAAGGTGCTTGAAAATCTGAGTTCAAATCCCCTATATTTACAATTAAGCTCCCAGGGTTTGTGAAGAGTGCCTGGTCAGCAAATATTTAATATCAAGCTTGTATACTGCCCATTTCTCTTCTTTGTATTTAAATGGATAAGGTCCTATACATGAGGGGTCAGAGTGACTTGAGGTCAACATGCACATGGCAATAATATTGGCATCAGCATGGGATTTGGTTTGTCATCATCAGATTTTCAATAATATGGATGGCTAAAAAGTTGGAGGTTGGAGTAGATTGAAGCTTGTCCATTAAATTATGAAGATTTGATATCTTAATATAAACTGAGCACTGATTATATATATATGGGAGATGATAATCTGGACCACTCGCTGGTTTAGCAAGAAATATGTATATTGGTGATTATTTATCTTTTCTATATATGTGTGGTTATGTGTTTCAGTTGTATGAGATAGTGTGGATAGTTGAAGGGTGCTTGAAAATCTGAGTTCAAATCCCCTAGAGTTACAATTAGTTTAGTGAAGAGTGCCTGGTCTTCAAATATTTAGATATATGTGTGAATGTGTTGTTCTCTTCCTAGTGGTCAGGAAAGCAGACAGAGAAGGCAAACTATAATTTGTAAATCATCAGCCAAATTTCATATTTCTATGCTTCATCCTAATTTTTTTTAGTAATGATAAACAATCACTCAAAAATGAGTATGGTCATCTCAATTAAAATATATATATATAAAGAGACCGAAAGAGAGTTAAAAAAACTACTCAAAAATGAGTATTCACATCAATTTTTGAACCACAATACATCCACCTATAAAACATAGAGATTCATTTTTCTGTTAACTTGATATTTTATAATAATTGCATTTTAATTTCTTCAACAGAAAACTTTTCTTTCTTAAATACTTCAACCCTATATCTAATTGCAATATTCCAATATATTCTACTCTCTATCATATTTTCCCAATGAAAACATGTGGCATTGCATTTTTTTAGAAAATCATTGATATAAGTCTTATAGTGTTGATGGTAGATGGGTTCTACAACTCTTACAAAATCCATGCTCAAGTATATTATAAAAAACCCTTTTAAGAAGTCTTTCATTGTTCATTCACTTTAGATGTCTAATCCAATAAAGATATGATTTTCTTATAGTGAACTCAATAGCATTCCATAGGCAAGTGTAAGTACATATTATATGATCACCATTATCTATGCTTACACAAGCTGTTTACATGGAGGCTAAACTCTCCATACAGTAGCACTGCCAGTGCAAGACAGAGTAGTCAATGGATGCAAGAAGGTTTGTGCATAAAATTCCTATCTAGTGCCTACTCATCCAATATCCCCAGACTAGTTTCTAGCTTGTGGACTGTTGTTATTAAAGAACCAAAGACACCAAAAAATACTGATACTGAACTGAATTCAGATCTGTACAACTATAAAAGCTAATAAGCTTGAATTGAAAACATCACTTTGCATGTGATTTGCATTCAAATCTTTATAATTAGCTAATAAGGTAAATGGTGGCTGCTAGATGGTTGCATTAGATCCTAAGATCTAGGTGCAATGCTCTCAGATTCAAGGATCATCACTGATGAAAACAAGCTAGAAACTAGTCTGGGGATATTGGATAAGTAGGCACTAGATAGGGATTTTATGCACACACTTTCTTGCATCCATTTATTACTCTGGCTTGCACTGGTGATGCTAATGTATGGAGGGTTTAGTCTCTAAGTACATATTGATTAGCTTTACAAAAGAGCCATTGTATATTTAAAATTTTATGGAGCATTGTTAAATGTAACTTTTTTAATGTTTTTATATCATGCCAGATAGGGTGTCCAAGTTTATTCTAGCATTTCAAATTTAGAGATTAATCACGAATTTTAAAGAGCCACCAGCCATCCTTACATTATTAAAATAGCTATACTAAAAAAATAATAATTTCAAAAACTAACATTTGCATTTTAATAATTAGGTAAACAATTGTTTAAAAAGATGTCTCTTGTGCTAAAACGCATGCGCCATAAAAATTCATGAAATGTTATACAATATTTCTTCATATTGATGTTAATTGAATAATTTAATTACTGTATAAAAAATATAACAACAGCACTTTATAAACTAATATTGCTGTTTACTGGTTATTTATCTTTGTTAATTCATATGTCAAAGTAAAAGTTAGTTTTGATTACAATCGTATTTCTTTTTCTCTTAATGTGATTCAGAAAGAATGCTTTTAGAAGCAGACTTTTCATATCAAAGACAAGGCAAAAACAAGAAAATCTGATACATCTTATCAAACTGGTGCCAAGTTGAAAGAATTAAAATAAAATTAGTTTTTACTAGTGACTTTAATTTACAATATATATTTTTTAATCTTTAAACAATTACACTGCTATTTTTGAAGATTTACAAACGCGGAATACTTTTGTAAGCATTCTTTTGTCTTTATTGTTTAAGAAGTTTTATTTATATTTAACAAAAGCATTTTCGTTTATAAATATCATTTACAAAATGACAAAAATCGTAATGGTTTTTTTATGTATACACTTTCTATATATAGTGATAAATTGAATGATATTTTTTGTATTAATAAGAAATCTGTCATATTAAATATAATATCTACTTGTAGATTAAATTTTATTATAATTTTTATTTTTATTTTGGTCAGACATGTTTTATCTGATCATGTCATCTTATTTAATATTGCTGACAGTCTTGTTAGAGGTTCATTAAAATCGTGACGTTTATGTTTTTAAAATAAATTGAAAAACAAACTTTATCATTCTAAATAATGTTTTGTGTAGTTTGGGCAAATTTATTATTCTTTTTCACAGATTTAAGTACAGATAGTAATTTGACTTACACACATTGCAGTAAAAGTGTGAGGATAGCTGCAGCGTGTATTTGAAATGTGTACATATATAAACACACACACACACACAAATACATACCAGAAGACTTTTATATGCATGCAATTATGATTCAAATCTAAATTTAAGCTAATAATTTTTTTATATAGCCATCACATTTCGCGTACCATTTTATCTCATCATTCTTCTATCGCAGGTAAAGTAAGAAAATCTATGTAATTAACTAACATGATAAGTGATATATTTTTTAGTATATTTCAAAAATATGGACAATAATTACAACGATTTTTTTTCTCTGGAATGGCTATTTAAATAGGTTACATGCAGAAACTGATAAAAGACAGATTCCAATTAAAAATTTTAATGACATTATATACATATATTCCAATTCAGATATGTAATCAAAATCTGAAAAATTAAACATGAGAACAAAGGGTAAATACTATTATTATTATTTTTAAATAACGAGAATATAGCCATCATTTTCAGATCAGAAATCATCTCTCACAAACCACTATTGTAAGTTTAATTCAATTATTTCAAATACAACATTATTTCACTTGCCTTACACTAGACACAACAGACATCGGAAATAAAATAATGCTAATCTTTGTCAGCTTTCAACCTTTCATTTTAGTATTAAAATAATATTCTATATTAGAATTCAATAAAATTTAACTTATTTGATAGTTGTCATATCTGACCTTGGATTCAGAAGTTGACTGGTCCAGATTTCTTTTTTATCTGAGCAGATTAAACACACATTGCCACTAATCAACATGTAAACGTGTGAATAATCAATGTATAAAGAAGGCCAAAGGTTGAAACATAAGTATGGCCAATGTGTAGATGTGTATAAAATGTTACCATTGGTTAGGCTTTCTGAATCCAAATGCTGCCAGTAAGAGAGGAGATCTGGCAATAAATAGTTAATCTTTTTGGAGGCAAGCAAGAGAGAAGATCTATCTAACCTTAATGTCAGTATGCACTCTTAAGAGAGAGTACATCTGTTTACATGAATGACTGGATGTGCTCTCCATTGAAAACACTTCCTACAGCAAAGGTGTTTTTACTATATTCACTACCAATACATCTACACAGTGATGTAAGTCTACAATAGGACTGGAAGCTGCTACAATGTTGTCATATTCGAGGTAAGCTGTCTAAAACATCTGGAAGAATCATTTAAAACACTCAAGGCAAGATATCCTTAACATTAGAACTAGCAAGGTAATACATACAGCTGGAAGGGAGTCCAGTCATTTGGCATGACCAGCTCATTATTAACTAAATTATACATCAAGTAGTATTTATTGATTATATAATATGTATGTATATTTTTTTAATAAATTATACATATTAAATTGTGAATGTTCATATTTTTGGTATTACTATTGGTTTGTTAGCAATCTATGTTTGCAAAATAAAAAAGTCCAATAATGTATAATCAAACTTTTCAAATATTGAAAAAATGAGTTTATAATTACAAGAAAAGATGACTTCATCATTAAAAATTGACAGAACAGAATGATTTCAGAAAATAAATAGAATATTTTTAATTGAAATTTGCCTATTTAAAATGCATTTTAATAAAATGGCATTTCTTTTAAATCTATCAAATTTTGCATTAAAGTATTAAAATTGCTTTCTAATTTTTAGAGTATCTCAAATTATTTTAATACAATGTCTGCATTGATATATTAATCATAATTTTAATAAGGTTGTATAATCAGAATGCCATGATATTTTGTTAATGTTACATTAGAGATTATCACCGTCTATTTTTAAAAATAAAACATATACACATAAAATAACACTGTAATAAGGTATACTTTTGATTTTAATAGTTATTATAAAATTATTGTGTAAAAATAATCATGAATCTTAATAAACTTTGCAAAAAATTATGTTTTTAGTTAATCCAAAATTTATCTTGAAATAATCTCACAAATTATCTTAAAATGTATTACAAATGACTAAATCCTTCAAAGAGATAGAGGCAGGATTAAAATACTTTGACTTTGTTGGAGTTTGATTATATTAATCACTTTAGTTTTATTTTTAAATTAAAAAAAAATACAAAACTGTGCAACTTAATAATTTTAACAAAAATAAAAAAAAAAGTATTATCTCAATAGATGGCTGTAGAAACAAAATTTGAATTTAATATGATTACAGTGACTTTTTTGGATTTCTCTGCCTGAAAGTCTTCAAGATTTCAAAAGGGATTGTGTATTTCTTGATTCTCATTATTGACTATCATTTTTGTTATAATAATTAAGAATTACTACTCATAGATTTGCAAGGGTGACTATTTTTGCTATCAATTTTTATTAGTTACCAAAGAGTAAAAATGATTTTGTCAATTAATTTTTTTTTTTAGTTGTCAATTGTTTAATCTATAAGCAAAATTCAGGATTTGGTGTACAGAAACCTCTGACATACCGATTAATAATCTGCTTCTTCTAAATATAATTTGGTGTGAAATGATATCAGAACATATTGGAGTTTACTTGTTTGAAGATGTTTGAAGATTATGAAAGTAGGATGATATCACACATGATCAAATTGTTATTACATCCCACACTTACTGGAAAACATGATATGTGGTTTCAAAAAAATGCAGCTTCTTCTTGTACTATAACAGCATCAGTGTAGTATATGGATTTATAGGTATTAGAAATTATATAGTCACCAAATTTATCATATTCCTCTGCTCTCATTTTTTAATTTAAAATTATTTTAACTCATGTTTAACTTATTCCAGTCAGAAGCCAAACAAGTACTACAATTGTTAACTTATTTAGCCTATAATAGGTATAGACTAGCTTTGTATTTCAATTACATCTAGCTTCATCTATAAATTGCATGAAAAAGTATTATTTAATAATAATTAATCTGTAATTCAGATTGCATTTTTGTTCATAAATAGTAAGTATAAATAACTAATAAGAACAGATATGAAATGCAATGATTTTTGTATAATTTAGTGAATGATATTTTACAATTTTTCCATGAAGATGAAAATTAAATTTTTATTAATTTCCCAAAAAATGTTTTTTGTTTCAACAATAAGTAAAATATATATATTTATACATGCCAATATTGATTTTTCTCTTCATTGACATTTGAAAGAGACATTTGCATATTTTGTTCATCAGCATAAAAGTAGTTTCTCTCTTTTTTATAACCTAAAGTATGATTACTGTGAACTTTACTGAAAGTGCACTAAGCTTTAGGTTATAAAAATAAAACAAAACACTTTGTTATGATGACAAGCAGACTTATGCAAATTTGAAAACATTAAAGCACTGAATGAGAAAAAAATAATTTTATGTATGAAAAGATATAATAGTAATAACTGATCTATTTTAAAGAACTGGTTTAAAATTTATTAATTATTTTCATTATTTTATTAGTTTTTAAAATATTTTAAACAATAATTATAATAAAAATAACATAATTTTACTACAAAGACTATTTAAACTGAAGGCCACATATATTAAACAAATACATCAGATATTTTGTACTACACATTGTTATATTTAAGGTTCTAGACAGAAACTAAAAATGCTTTCATAAGTGAGTATCAATATTCAAAAAGAAAATAAATGATTGATGCCAGATACATTTAAACCGTAATGAAACCTTACCAAAAATATTTAAGTGAAGCTGTAAGGCATTATCAGAATACATTTTTCCATAAACAGATTACAGTAATCCATATCTAAGTTTTAACAGAAAAGAAAAAATAACATTGTAGAAAATGATTAACACAGTCACTTGCATGATCATTCTCTTGAAACTGAGTTTGATTTGGATAAACTATGAACATTTTCTCAGGTGAAGAGATTTTAAAAGAATTATATAGTAATAAATAAAATGAAAACAGAATAACTTCTATGATCATAAAATATTTTGAATTTTCCAGTATTTTAAATGAAGAATTGAGACCTATAACTAAATCAATGAAAAAGGAAAAACTTTCAGAAAATGACATATTTATAATCAATGTCTTAAAACTAACAGTTCAAGAAATATAAGAATTATTGGCAAAGTTATATATCAAAATTCTTAAGAATAAAGACATACCAAATGATTGGAGGAATGCAAAGGTAATTTTGAGTTTTAGAAAAGATGATAAAGAATAGAAATTACAAATGTATCAATCTATTATCAGTTTTATATAAAAGTTTTATTAAAGCAGTCAAAAATTGGTGGCCTAGTGGTTAGCATAGCTGCCTTTCAAGCAGCTGGCTTGGGTTCACTTCGTAGTCAGAAGAAAAAAAGGTTTTACCAAAGCAATTATGACTTGTGTACTGAGACTTTAGAATTTTAAGCAAATCAAAAAATAAGCTGGATTTGAAAATGATCTAAACTGTGGATCACATTCAGATATTTAAAGAAGTTGAAAAAAAAAGTAACAAATATGTGCTGTCATTATGTTTAGAATCTATAAATGATAGGAAAGTTCTATAGACATCTTTTCAATGGTCAAAACATAGTTTCATCAGATATTGTCATATTCTGAAGAATATTTATCAGAGTCTAATAGCAATCATTAGAGTACATGATAATAATAAAAAAATAAACATTGAGAAGGATATTTACCAGAGTTATTACATATCCCCAAACCATTTTACAATGAGTATTATTTGGATTAAAATAGAAAGCTAAGAATATAAAAGTAAATGATTATTCAAGTTGTATAAATTATGCAGGTGATGTGACTATTTTCACAAATAATTATTTCAGAGTGTTCAGAAATGTTGCAATTGCTATCAGATAAAAATAAAAAAGTAAGACTAACTACAGTAAAATGCCAAAAAACAATAATTAAAGTAATGTTTAATGTAATTTCTCAGAAGAAGAAAATAAGGATTGATAATGGCAAATTAAAAGCAACTAATAAGTAAATTATCTTTCTCAGATTATTATGTCATATCCAAGAATAATGGATAAAATTTAAACTTGGATGAAGCACTCTTTATAGAAACAACTTACAACTGAAAAAATATATACTGACATGTTTTGAACAGAAAGATAATAATAGAAGTGTTTTATCATTTCTTAGTCATGAGTCTGAGATTTTATCACATAGCAGATGAGAATTCAGTGAATTCAGACTACCAAATGAAGATGAAGAGTAGTATGCCAGGAGTAATGAGAAATCACTGACAAAATATATGGGTGAGAGAACAAACAAATATCACTTACATCATTAAAAGAATAAAGAAATTGAAGTAGAGATAACTTGGACATATGATTCTGGATCACAAAAGATTATACAAAGAGATCATATGTGAATAAGATGTGTCAATTACTTAAGTTTTGAGCAAGAAATACTGGATTAAAGTTGAGAAACCATCATTCTCCTTTGTATTGATATTGAATTAAAGTGATGATAATATTTAATTATTAAATTAGGTTGGCTCAATTTAAATTCAATTAATGAAGCAAATCAAATTTCCTTAGGTTATGAAGAAGCATTCTATTGATAAAAACTCATTATTCATAGTCAGTCAATATCTACACATATAAATATATATATCATCATCAAACATTATCAATCCACTGCAGAATAAAGGGATCTTCAAGTTCAATCCATCATCTCCAAACTTTAGCCTCTCTTCTTCACATCATCCCTGCCCATTTTTTTTATTTCATCCATCCATCTCACATGTGGTCTCTTTTTGGGTTTTTTACAATCTCTTGAAATCCAGTTTAGTTTCAAATAACAACTTTATTCACACTAACAAGATACATATGGATATCATTTAACCTCTTTTTATTATAGGTTACATGCTTACAATGTACAGTGGCTCTACAATAAAAACAATAAATAAGAAAACTAATGGCAAAAAATAAAAAAAATTACATAAATATAAGCTACTTAGGAATTATTTGGGTCAATTTGTTGACCACCAAATTCAGAGTTTTAACAATAAATAACAATTAAATGAAAGGGCAGGATTATATTAATGTGACAACTATTAGACTCTCCATAGTCATTATGTCCAGTTTTTTAATTTTGCCATGACAGTACTATAAGTACCTAAGTGTTTTGATCTTCAGATCTCCAGTTGGTCCCATGTCTGACTGGCTAACCAGTGCTGGCATACTTTCCAATCATATTTCTTTGGCCTCACCAAGTAACTTGAGAAAAAGCTCTTCTGGATTATTATTCAATCCATTGTCAAAGACTTTCTTATTTCTCACTATCCATATAGCAAAATTTACAAAGGTTGCCAGTCTAATTTTACCATAAAGGCCACTCTTTACCACCTTTGCGATATTTGTACCTGTAATGTCGGCTTCCCTGAATCTTTTAAGGGCACAAAAACGAAGATTATTCCATATTCCACATTGATCTAAGATATGGCTCATTGTCTCTTCATTTTTATTACACATCGAACAAATTGGATCTATTCTATATCCCCGCCTGTAACACAGCAAGGTGCATCTTGGGAGGGCTCTGAGGTTGACTTTATCAGGAAATCCACCAGCTTAGGTTTGAGCCTTATTCTTTTTGCCAACCCAGCAAACCTGGGAATGCTGATTGAGAGAAGACTTTCCACTGTCGACTCATTGTTTTGTGTCATACTAAATGCTTTCCAATAGTTAAGCTTGAAGCCAAACATAGTGGCTGATATATTAGTTTTCCCTACTATCATCGACACTTGTTGTTGCAGCCAAATGCTTGTTTGTTTGGGTGGAGGATGATCCGTTGGTTCTACTTTCATCAATGGCAAGGGGCTTTCCATACATGGGTTTTGGCTAAATAATTTTACTAGTATATTATATGTCCTTTGAAATAGGAATGTGGAGATTGAATGTAGTCCTAGCCCATTATGAGCCTTTGGTTTTTGGAGAAGACTGAGACTTATGTCTGGGGATTTTCCACCCCAACATAGTCTTCTGCATTGAGTTTCCACCTTGCAAAAGAATGCCCTTGTAGGGGAAAATCCAGCCAGAAAATATGTGATTTTTGGCAATACTATGGCATTGAGAAGGGCAACCTTTCCCAACAATGACAACCGGACCTTTGATAGTGAGATGAATGAATTTACAACTTTCTTTAACAGGGATTCTTTAAGCTCCTTTCTCATGATGTAAGGGGGGAGAGGCCAACATGAATCCTAGAAACTTTTGTGGAGTTGCTCTGAATCTCCCCAGTATTTGCTTTCCTGATTTGAATGACCACATAGCCGACTTGGCCTCATTGACTCTTAGACCAAATTCACTAGCAAAGTGATTCAAGATATCCTCTAGCCCAGAAAACTCATCCTGAGATGAGAGAAACACCACCACATCATCCATGTAGGAAACTTGATGAATGCTCTCTCTCAGCAAAGGTATGGCAACACCCGAGAGTGTTGTCTCAATGCACAACAGTGATGGGTTTATATAGGCTGCAAAGAGGAGTGCACTTAGTGGCAAGCCCTGCAGGATGGAAATGCTTGGCTGAAATCCTGGAGCAACTCAACCATCCAATGAAAGAAACACTTCTCTATTTTGTAGAAGGTTCTCAATCATTTGGAGATATGCCTTAGGCATTTGGAGCTCTTCCAATACATTAAAGAGCACATTGATCTTGACACAGTCAAAGGCACCGGCAAAGTCTAATTGAACTGCACCTGGCTGGGACATTTTTTCCCTGTGAACATTATCGACAATGAGGTGAAATTTACTGATGGCATCTGCTGTGGAGCTACCTTTTTTTGCAAACTGGCAGGCAGACAGTTGACTGATGATGAAATCCTGGATATCATCTTTTATCAGACCCTCAATGATCTTTATGAGAAGAGGGCTCATTGAGATTGGCCTGAGATTTTCAAAGTCACTAGGGCCATCTGGTTTTTTAAGCAAAGGCACCATAGCAATAGGATAGAACCCTTGAATGTCCCAACTGTTCTCTGTCAGGAGGTTTACTATCCTTTTAATGATTGGGATGGTAAATGATCTTAGGTGTACCAGCAGGAATTTTGGTATTCCATGCAGCCCAGGATGTATTCCATCAGGGAGTGCTTTAAGTTTTGCCAATATTCTGGCTTCGGTGATTTTATGTGGCTCCTTGTCTGTCTTCTTAAAATTTCTGTGGGTTCCTGTTATACCTAATGGTTGAAGCTTTTTCTCATAATAGTTCCTGATCCTGAGCAGCATAGGTTCACCTATATATTTTCTTTCATTTATCCCTGATTGATTTTGGTGCTCTGGTTCAGACCCTCAATGATCTTTATGAGAAGAGGGCTCATTGAGATTGGCCTGAGATTTTCAAAGTCACTAGGGCCATCTGGTTTTTTAAGCAAAGGCACCATAGCAATAGGATAGAACCCTTGAATGTCCCAACTGTTCTCTGCCAGGAGGTTTACCATCCTTTTAATGATTGGGATGGTAAATGATCTTAGGTGTACCAAAAGGAATTTTGGAATTTTTTGGGATTCCATGCAGCCCAGGATGTATTCCATCAGGGAGTGCTTTAAGTTTTGCCAATATTCTGGCTTCGGTGATTTTATGTGGCTCCTTGTCTGTCTTCTTAAAATTTCTGTGGGTTCCTGTTATATCTAATGGTTGAAGCTTTTTCTCATAATAGTTCCTGATCCTGAGCAGTATAGATTCACCTATATATTTTTTTCATTTATCCCCAATTGATTTTGGGGCTCTGGAGTTTCTGCAAGACCCAAGGGCCCATTTAAGGTAGCCCTTGTCCAGCAATGCTGGTCATTTAGATATTGCCTAGCCCTCTTTGTTGAGAGGTATTCTGCAATGGCTTTTTGTTTGACAATATCTATTCTTAAGATCAATGATACCATGAATGTGTAAGGCAAGGTCTCCAATTCATTGGCAATTCTATCCAGTTCACCAATCAGGTGGAGTGGATCTCTTGTTTTTTTGGTACAGCAGCTTATTAGTTCACTAAGTGAGCTTGTAAATGTTAACCATGCTTTTTCATTTGGGAGCATTGGTAATTTGACTATATTAAATTTAATATAGATTTCAGAGATTAATTGGGTTGTGGCATTTGATGTGGTTAGCATTCGAATTGTATGTGGTAAGTTAATTATGGGTTCCTGTATAAACACTGGTTCTATTTTGACCTCCGATGAGAAGTAATCAGAAAAGGTCACTGGCCATAGATGAGCCTCAATCACTGGAAGTAAGGATGCTGACATGTACACCAGGTCTATGAGTGTCCATGTATATCTTGTGTAAAATGAAAAGGCACCTTCTGGGAACAAATCTCTGCCACTTACTAGGGGCTGGTTGAAGCTGTTGACAAATTTTGCTTGAAATGTTTCATAATTATGGTTGAAATCACCAATGATTATGGTTGGGAATGGACTGGTTCTCAGCACTATGTTTATTGAGTGAATAGCGCTGAAAATAACTTCCGAGTTTTTGGATAAATATAGGTTCACAAGGTTGATTGTCCAACCTCTATACTGTATCACTGTAATCAGGCTATTTGTGTTTATATATAGAATTTTAAAAAAGTAATTGGTGACTTATTGTTAATCATTATTGCTATTCCTCCTGCAGCGGTATCAGAAAATGAATAATTAAAATGACCCAATGACTGCATTAATTGGATAATTCTTGCATCAGAGTTATGGTGCAATTTTGTCTCACACAAACACAAAATATCTGGTGCCTGGTGCCTAAACCAATGTGACAGGGCATAAGCTCTATCATGAGAATTCAGGCCACTGATGTTCACAGAAATTATGTTGAACATTATCAACTTGATATTGGATTATGTTGCTGAGTTCTTTCCACTTGGTCTGGGTTGCCTTGATCGGTCTTTTTTGATCCAGACTCTGGTAGAGGACATCCTTAGGCACTTGACTGGGTAAAGTTACTCTCAAATTGTTTAGTAATAATAATCTGCTCATAACTCTCACTTCGATGTTGGGGCAGCTTTATTATTCTGCTGATGGATTCATCTTGTACTATATCATTAGGAAGATCCATAAGGTTCAGGGAAAATCTAGTTTTCTTCTCTTTGGGAATAGAGATGGTTGGTCTCTGTTCTTCATTAGGAAGATCCATGAGGTTCAGGTAAAATCTAGTTTTCTTCTCTTTGAGAATAGAGATGGTTGGTCTCTGTTATTCTAAATCAACAAGGTCCCTTATAACTGCAACCTCTTCACAAGTTGTAGATGCCATTGAGGATGATACACCCCTCCTGGATTTGTATTTCCTCTTTTGCTGAAAAGGGGCATCCTGATGAGGCAAATTGATCCTGCAACCTGTGGCCATTGTGACTTCATTCCCAATTCCCATTCCCTCCAACATGTCTTCTTCATCATCTGAGGATGGATGACTGATCTGCATTCTAAGGTGTCTTGAGGGACCAAGGGATAATGGAAGATACCTTGAAGCAACTGCTTTTGGTTGAGATGAGCTTGATTCCATGTGTGGATGGGTTTTTGACATTTGTTCCAGCTTCAGTGATGTCTCAGGTGATATCATTCTTTTGTTGGTGCATTTGTGGTATTTTTCCCATGTCATCCCACAGTGTACACATTTTCGAGCTGGACATTCTCTCATAAGGTGTCCTCTTTGTAGACAATGAAAGCATTGTGGGGCTATTCCTCTAATGTTAATAATGATGGGGCCTTCATAGCCTTCCACCATACTCGGGATCACTAGAGGAGAAGTACCTTTTCCCAGAATGATTTTGAATTCTGCTATGTTCGAGAGCATTTGAGGTTCATCGTCGTCTATTGGTTTATAGCCAAATGAGACTATTTTTCCATATGGAGCAAGTAACTTTTGCAAGTCGGTCATTTCAAAGTTTATGCCACAATTCCAAGCAGTTCCACTTAGGTATGTTGGGCAATCAAGATTGACTGTGACAAGATATCTACTTCCAAGGGTTTTATACAGGTTTCTAAAGGCCTTCTTGGCTATAGCATTGGTAAACTGAACAACCAGGTATCGGTCATTTGGATGGAATAGTATTTTGTATACCGATTTACAAAGGTCTTGTGATTTGAGCAGTTCAAGTAGTGTTGCCACTGGGAATTTGAAAAGGCTAATCCTGTTGTCTGTTGTAGATAAGATCAGTGCATTCTCATGTGTATATGTCTGGAAAGATTTCATCAGAAGGGCAGGAATTGACTGATTGAATTTATCATTTATAATTTTATGTTGGTTGTGTCACATCTGCCTCCTTCAGTAATTATGGATGAGTTGTCCATCATGGAGTCTAGAGCAACTACATCATTGTCTAAGCCCATTATTTCTAAGGCCTTCAAATGTCTATGACTGTCCTTATTAGTAAGGCTTTTGTCTTGACTACTATTTTTAATTGGTCCAACTGTATGAGATCCCACAGCAGCCTTTTGAGCATATGACATTGGCTCTTGGCTTTTGTTTTTATCAACAGGATTGTTTGTAGTGTTTTCTCTGTTCACCTGTTGTGGTATGGATTTAGGTCTTAGTGTTGGAAACTCCGAATTATAGCTGTTGTCTGCAGTGATTAGACCATTTCCCAAACCTTTCTTGCTTCTGGTGTTGTAAGTCACCCTTGTGGTTTTTTGGCATCACATATTGGTTATGAGAAATATGATAGCTTTGCTCATGTATGTTAGGCTGCGTCTCATTTATATTTCCCAGATTTTTATTTTTAACGGTTGAATTATTTTTATACTGCATAATGTTCAATGTTACTGAGGACTTTGGGGATCCAGGGTTTGAACTTAAGTCCCCAGAGTGTATTGTGTTTGTTTTTGGCCTTGTATTTTTATTTTCTGACTCATGAATTAGATTGTTGTGATTTTGTTGTTGGGTTTTCAAATTTTTTATTTCTGAGTAACGCCCTTGTACCACCGGAAGTGGACTTATGGCTTTCATTCTGATCATCAGAACTACATACTTTTTGCTCAGAAAGGTGGCTCATGCCAAAATCTATTTTATCAGATTCAGAATATGAGTTCGAATTAACCTTCTGAGGTGATTTTCTGATCTGCCATGTTTTCCTGCATTCAGTAACTTCTGGATCATCATGTTTGTATCGTAACTCATTTTCTATAAAAGTTTGAGGGTTGTAACTTTCTTCAAATGGTGTTTCAGGAATTGCTTTTTTTGTAAGTACTTTTAACCATTATCTATCTCCCCTGACTGATTTACAGCTTTGGATTCATGTTTTCCTTTTGTATTTTCTATTTTTAGATTAGAATTCCTAATGTTTACTTTTTTTTCGATTTTATTCCCCACATTATCACTATTTGATTTACTGGATATTTCTACTTTTTCCCCAGAATGAGATTTCATGATTCTCAGTAATTTACTTTTCAATAAATTTATTTTCCTATTCTCAAATTCTAAATCTCTGTTTTCATCTAAGTTTATGGATTCTCCTGAACTACTAAGGCTGGCTTTAGCCTTTTCCATGGCAGCCATTAACATTAAACGTAACGATGACCAATTTTATAATTTCGATCAGTTATTCACAATTAATTTCTTAAATAATTATCATTACAACAAAAGGAAATACTCACTATTAATTCTCAACATTTTTCAACTATCACTTTCCTTTTTTTAGTGTAAACAGACTATCTCTGGCCAATCTTTAAATAGCTAACTATTTGCCATGGCAACCGAAAGAGAAATTATCATCTCTTCTAGCAATATGTCCAACCCAACTCCAGTCTTTTAATTTTTTCAATGAGGTCAGTAACACCTGTTTGTTCTCTTACCCACATATTGCATTTTCGATCTCTTGTTACTCTCAACATGCATCTCTCTGTACTTCTTTGAGTGATCTGAAGTCTCTGTATTGCTCTTCTATTAAGTGTCCAAGTCTCAGATCCAAAAGTAAGAACTGGTAAAACACATTTATTAAAAACCTTCCTTTTCAAACATATAGGCATATTTCTTTTTAGTAGCAAGTTATTTCTACCAAAGGCACTCCAACCAAGTTTAATTCTATGATTAATTTTATCCATTATGTTTGCATCTGTATTAATAATCTGACCAAGGTATTTGTAACTGTTAACTTGTTCTAACTCATCATAATCAATCTTCATTTTCATACATAGAGAAAGTCCATTAAAGATTACTTTAGTCTTCTTAACATTTATCTTTAGTCCTACTTTCCTATTTTCATTTGATAACTCCTGCAACATTTCCTGCAGCTCTGAAGCATTATTTGCAAAAACGACTACATAATCTGTAAAATCCAAATGACTTAAATAATCTCCATTTACGTTCACTACTTTAGCTTCCCATTTTAATCCATAAAATATTTCTTGTAGCACTGCTGTAAAAGGTTTGAGAGATATAGAGTCCCCTAGTGTTACACCTGTTTTAATGTTGACTTTCCCAGTAGCATTATGTAATCTAATTATTGCTGTTGCATTTTTATAAATATTCTTTAAAATATAGACAATATCCTGGTTCTATACCTTGATGATCCAATGCTTTAATCACTGAAGAAATATTTATAGAATTAAATGCCTTTTCATAATCTACAAATCCAAAGCATAATGGCAACTCATATTTATTTGTCTTTTCCATAACTTCTCTCAATACCTGGATATGATCTACTGTACTAAAACCACTTTTAAATCCAGATTGTTCTCTTGGTTAGTGGAAATCCAATGTTCTCTGTAGACAAGTTGTAATTATTTTGGTAAAAATTTTGTATAAAACTGATAAAAGGCTGATTAAAAATTTTGTATAAAACTGATAAAAGGCTGATAAATCTGTAATTTCTAATATCTTCATTATCACCTTTTTAAAATATAAATATTACTACTGCATTCTTCCAATCATCTGGTGTATCTTTATCATTTAGGCATTTGGTATATAACATTGCTAAAAAAAATTCTATTTGTCATCTGCTTGTTTTAATATATCAATTATAATTCCATCATTACCTAGAACCTTTCCTTTCTTTATACATTTAATTGCATGTCTCACTTCTTCATTTAAAATTCTGGGCAATTCTGAGGATGTAATAGATATAGGAGGTTTTTGTTCTTTATTACTATGTAACTCTTAATAAAAGTCTTCTACCCATTTCATGATGCCATCTCTCTTTTTAGTAATAATTCCATCTTTTTTCTTATTGTAGATATAAATTTCCTACCAATACCAAAATGTTGTTTTACACTCTTGAGACTTTTATTCTCTTCTTCAGCTTTCCTTGCTAGTTCACAGTTATACTTTGTTATGTCATTTTCAATTCTTTTCTGCACCATTTTACAAAATTTGAGATAGTCAATCCTTTTTAATAAATCATTTTTATATACCATCATATTTTTTCTTTTCTTCATAAATTCTCTAGTCTCAGTAGAAATTTTATTGGTCAATTGCTGCCTTTTTCTACCAGCTATCTTTGTTGCAATTTTAAAAAGTGTATCAGTTATTTTCATATTAATTTCATTCAAATCTGAATCATGTTCAACATCTACTAATGCTTGAAACCAATTTGTAAGTTTTAATTTAAATTCATTAGAATGTTTCTGAAGATTAGGAATATGAACTGTAAATATCATTTTTTGTAATAAATTTTTGCCTCTCTAGTTTTACATTAACACATATCTTACATGTTACTAATCAACGATCACTTCCTATGTTAAATTTATTAAGAACATTACAATCTTGAAATGTGTATTTTCTGTTAGTTAAAATATAATCTAATTCTGCTGTACCTTCATTTAGATGCTTCTATGTCTATTTTTTTTTTAACATTTTTTTCAAAAAAAGAATTCATAATATAAATTTTTTCTTTTTCTGAAAGTCCACAAGTCTATGTCCTCTCTCATTTCTATTACCATAACCAAAATTACCTACAGCACTTTCATCTTTCATTTGTTTACCAATTGTAGCATTAAAGGCTCCCATAACAATTTTAAAATGTTGTTTATTCTGATCAAAAACCTTTTGTACATCCATATAAAAATTTTCTACTCCTTCATCACTATGAAAACTTGTTGGAGCATAAACCTGAATTATCTGCATTTGGTATCTGCTATTAAATTGTATAACTAATCTTGCCATTCTGTCCGATACACCATCAATCTCCACAATGTTATTTTTCCATTTTTTATTTATAATGCATCCTACTCCACTTGTATTTCCAATATTTGTGCCTTTATAATAGAGTACCTGACCACTTAAAATTGTTTCTTCACCTTTTCTTCTTAGTTCACAAAGTCCAATAATGTCCCATTTAATATAAGACAGTTCTTTTTCTAATTCTTGCAATCTTCACTTGAAAGTGATCTGCAGTTGTACATACCTAAATAAAAATCTGCCATGAAATGGCAGCCTGAGTCCACAATCAAAGGATTCTTAGCACCTTCATCTTTGGCCACCAATCACTGCCTTGGTTAGTGACTTTACAGCCTCCTGGGAATAAGAGCCATGATTTATTGTTGTCTGTCATAATTGTATAATTATTGGAAAATGTATATCATTTACACATATATTCATTCTGCCTTATCAGGCAATGGAGAAGAAAGATCATGGTGTTTCTTGATCTTAAACTCAGAGGTAAAAAGCCAATAAACTCACCATGCTGGCCAATGCATGTTGTTGAGCAGCCCATCCATGTTTGTGTACTATATGAATAATCACATAGTAATAACAGCTACAACGACAAAAATGTATGTAGTGGACATTAGGAATTTGCACCGCTTGGTGCCATTAAGCCACCAAGAGGAATCAAAGGGTCTTCTTTCAGTTAATAGCAAACTCTTTTCCGCAGCCATATATATATATATATATATGCTCTATCTAATATAAAACAATTACTAAAAATTTTAAATTTTATTATATTTTATGATATAATAATAATTAATTTTATACAATTCTAAAATACCTTATATAAAAATTAAAGATTATTTTAAAGAAAACAGTTAAATAAACTTAAATATATCATTCTTATTTAAACTGCCATATAAAATAACACACTATAAATAGTTTAAAATATATTAATAATTGAGTATAATATTTTAAAACTAATATATTAAATAAATCCATATTAGTATTATAATTATATTTAATAGTCAAAATTAATAGATATATTTTAAAATAAACTTTAGATGTGAGAATTATATTTAGTTCAACATTTTAAAATTATTTTCCAAAATTTTTTATAAAATATATCATTTTGTAATTTAGACCGAGACGTAAATTAAAAATCATCTGATAAAGTTATAATCACGTACTTATATTATATACCTTCACACACACCTTGTTAGAATAATAAAAAGTTTGTGAATTATGAAACTAAATATAATTGCTATCGATCCTTAAAGTAAAAGTTGAGATGTTAAATATTATTTTAATAATTATTTTAGAGTTTAAATAATTTTGATAAAACTATAATTGAATTTAAAAATACTAGTCTAAATAATATTTAAGACATCCATCAATTCTTTATTTTAAAGTCTAGTCTGTTATAAACTAAAATGTTAAATTTGTTCCTAAAATATCATTAACCAATCAACGAGTAATTTAGAGACAAAATATAAGAATTAGACGACGAAGAAATAATGTGTAAGGAAAGAGAAAGAAATATTTTTTTTAGCTGATAACACCGTAGCTGAAAAGTGATATAAATTTAAAATTTTGTATTTATTTTAAAAGTTCTTTTTAACATATAATATTTTGACTGCCTCTACATGGATTGCTAATTTTAAAGTTATCTTACCAGGAAATTTTATTCAAGTTTAACCAAACCTTACAGAAATGAAGTACAGAAAAAATACCTAAAAATATTCTAAGGGAAAAATATTTGAAAGTGCCAATACAGCTTTATTTATCCAACCAGAAACTTATTTTTGTCACTCAGAGAAATATAATTCCTATATAAAACTTAAGAGAAGTACTCCAGGAAAAATTATACGCACAATTTTATAATACTTTGACTATTTTTTCTCTCAAAAAATTAAATTTATTATACAGAAAAATTAGTAAAAGATAATGAAGAAAGAATTTTACTTTTAAAGAGACATTACAAAAATATATCCAGAATTTTAAATAAAGAAAAGTTATAGAGTAATATAAACTATAGGTGTTTTATGGAAAGGAACGAAAAACTTTATCTAAGAAGAATTAATATATTACAAAGTATTCATTGGAGGAAAGTTGATTTTGAAAAATGAAAATTTAAATTACTGAGTGAAAATGGATCCATGGAAACAGAAAAAATTACTGAATATTTAAATAAAAACCTAGAGAGCATCGTAAAGTCGCGCGGGAAAATATTAGCAGACAATATTAGAGGAGAATATGGAGACATTTTTCTTTACAGGATTAACTAATATCATGAATTGATAATTGTATTTAATATTATGAAAACCAAGGATTGTCGTCTATGAATATTTATTAAACAGAGCAGTAATTGTTTTACTTTAAAATAGAACATTAAGTGACTGAAGAAGAAATAAAATAATATTTTTTTTTTAGCTTTAATATGAACGGTTTACAAGCAAGTTCGATAAAGAAGTACCGTAAATATAATTTAAATATTTTTACTGATTATATTTTAAAATATAAAATGCTATGTGAGATTAGGGAAAACATATAAACATAAATTTAGTAATATTGAGATTTAAATATAATAGCTTAATATAATTATAGAAATATTGTTTTAAAAATAAAGGTATGTATGGAAGTTTTATATCTACAAGAATCAATAGGTAACCACAGAACCGACGAGAAGATAAGATGTTTGGAATTTTGTATTTATTTATAATCATAATTATTTTTTTTAGATCATCTATTGATTAAGAATGATTAAAGTTTAAATTATATGTCACATTTTATACAACATTTTAAAACATATTATGAGATAGGAGTAATTCTGAATATGCATCAATAAGTTATTTAAAGTATATTAATAATATAATTTGACAGAACAATTGTTATTCTTTTGAACTTTCATTTAAAGATTCAGAATTTTAAAATGTTTTATAGATAAATACAAAAGTAGTAAAAGATTTTCTTATAGAACACGGAAAGTTTTGAAATAAATGAATTTTATTATTGTTAGAACAGAAGGTATTTGTATGTAAGAAAAATCTTGAGAAATAAGACGGAAGTGCTTGGAAGACTAGTAGAGAGGAAACCAAGATGATTTTTTTAAGAAATAGAAAAATAAAATTGATCATATTTAGTTTGTGATCAGTATAGTAACTAACCCAGACTAACCATATGTTTAAGTTTTTTCCTATTTTTAACTTTTTGAGTTATAAAAAGCTGAAGAAAATTGCACCTCCTATAATGAGGTGGACAGAAAACCCCTAGTGTCTTTTAATTCCTGCCATGATTGTCAAGGTTTATACAAATATTCTGTATATTTTGATCCTATCATCAATCTTCCATCCTTGTTTTGTGAATCTCATCGACAAAAGATATTTTCAAAGAAATAATGAATAAAATAACTGAAGATATTTATCTTTATTAAGAATAGTTTATTTCTGAATGTATAGAATTGTGTAACTTTAAAATTGAAAGTCCAAAATATCATAAAGAGAAAAAGAATCATATAATACAGTTTAAAATTAATTCAGAAATGAATATAAGATTTTTAAAAGAGAAATCTAAACAAAGTTATTTTTTTAATAAGTGATAATAAAATTTGAATTTTTTTTTAATAATATTTTAGAAAATAAATATTCATATTTATTAGAAAATAATTCAATAATGTAATAAACATTCTTGCAGGTATATTAATAGTTTAATTATATCATCGAAGTAAGCTGGAGAATCTATTAAGATTAATAAACATCGGAAATGAACAATAAAACTAATACCAATTTAAGAATTTTGAATTTGTAGGATCCATACAACCAATATGAACTAGAATTTTATTTTTTGAATTTCTCAATAATTTTGTAAAAATATAATTTTAATAATAGTAGGGAACAAAGGTAATGATAATCCGATAAGAAATTCATTTTTAACAAGCTAACCATAATAAGAAACCAATATAATAATCTGTATTTTCTTCATTTAAAAGATAAGAGTAACTAGAAAAATAAATAGAAGTTTGATTTCATTTTTATAAACTAGGAAACAAGTGGAGATAGGAGAGTAAGGATATCCAATGTCATAATTAAAATTTGTTATTTATCTATGTTATTATACTTTGTTTAAATTTATTTTAAAGTTTGTTCACGTGTTATTTCTCCACATGGAGCATGATATCACGATACACTTATAATTGAAACAGACATATAGTTTTTGCACAAAAGGGAAACATAAAAGTATAAGAATTTTTGAATTTATTGGTGTTGAAATTAAAAGACATAATTTTATATTATTTTTGGTCATAGTGTCCCAATATTACATTAAAATATACTAATTTTCCCACTATTCTGTTCGATATTAAAATACTCCACCGTATTTATTTATTTCATTTAGGAAGAAATAAGATTATATTTCTATTCTGTTATATTTTATTATTTTTATTATTGTTAGTTACTGTTAATGAATTATGACATAAAATTACCTTTTCATAGTTTACTACCGTAATTTTAATCAGTTAGAATACAATTTATGAACCTGAGATTTTGATTTATTTTATTTTATTTATTTTTTTCATTTTATTTAATTGAGCTAGATTCTTATTACAAAGAATATTAAGATATGATTATTATTTTAATCGTAGTGAATAGAGCTTAGAAAGTCGTAAGAATACTATCAGTTAGTTATTTGGTATAGTAAAAGGGGAAAGGTTCTATCCATTGAGAAGATCAGGAAATATCTCAAGTAGTCTATCTCGTTCCCCGTATCGTCACTCCATCTCATGAAAATAGTAAATATTTGTTAATTCATTTTAAAATTGACTATTTTATTTTAAAAATAGACTGATCATTTTATTATACTAAATTTCATATATTTTTTGTTCTGGCGAACCCGAAACATTCGTAAAATTTTTAAACAAATTTTGGCGCGGCGGGGGGAGGTAAAATACACATTGTGCTATGGTAGTTTAATATTCACAATTATTAATTTGCTCGTTTATTAAATCAAGATTATTAAATTCACACTTTGCTTCTATCCTTATATAGGTGTAATTTTATAATTATTAATGATATCATTTCAACTGAAAGATGCATTGAATTTTATTCTGAATTTTCTACTTTATTATTACATATTCTTTAAGCTACGTTAATTTAAAGCCATAAAGTTCTAAAATTGAGATATAGTCTTTAAGATCGTATAAATCATTTTTCGCATTATGATTATACATACCACCTTTTTCTTTAGATGATATATTGATTCAATCTGAATTTTTATCAGTGTTGTCAAGAATAAACATATAAACATCAGAAGTTTAAAAAACAGGTGAATAAAAATTTTATTCTTAATCTTTGTCAATAATATTATTTATTTATATAGCTGACAAGAGAATGTTTTGTTCTATTAATTACATATATCATATGTGCATCTAAGCAAACACGGGAAGGTAAAAGTAAAAACAATCTTATTAAGATATTACAAGGGAAAAGCTTTTATAATATTCTCTTTCATTCTCCAGACTATTTCTGTTAGTTTATGAGAAATTTTAATGATTTTTTTCTTTTACTATTTATTAAAATATTTAAACATACTGTCCAATAAATGGATGCTAATCAATAATTTCATTAACTTAAGCCTAATTACATTTAAAAAAAATACTAAAGATTTCTTAGAATCTCTGACTTGGGTTAAAGAAAACTTTTAAGGTACAATCAGAATTAAGTTCATGTTATAAACATGTTAAATTTATATTCCATTCATTATATTATATATATTCATTAATTTCCATATTGTATAAAGAATAAAAATAAAGAGATTATATATGTCCACAAACGTTTTTTTTTTTTTATGTTACCAGGAAACTATCAATTATTAACTGATAGTCGTAGGGCTAAAGTTTTCTCTATTAACCTATACAATGGCTCTCTTGCCTTATGTTTATATAAAAAGGGATCTCTTTTACTTCAAATCCAAATGGATTTAAACTGAAATAGCTATTTTTACAGATGTGACAATGCAGAAAGTTAAGATCTTCCCTTGATATTCTGCAAATAATAGTTCATATTTTCCTGTGAATTGTATACATTAAAATAAATACTTTCATGGATTTTAATATTGTATAATGAACAGATGTAAAAGAGTTTTATTCATAAAAACAGACATAACTTCTACATTTTAATGACATCAGGAGCCATTAATGACTAATTTCTTATCCTGAGACTAAACCTGTATCCTCTAACTTATTGTCTTTGGTTTATATGAGATAAAAAGATGCTCTTTTACTTTAAACGTTTCTCTTTTATTTCAAATCCAAATTACTACAAGGATTTAAACATAAACTGCTCTTTTTTAGATGCAAAAATCCAAAATATTAATGAAAATATTTAATTTACCATATACAATTTTTTGGAGAAGATAAATTATTACTTGCAGAATATGAAGAGAAGATTTTAGTCATGCGCATTCTTACCACCTAACATAAATAACTATCTAGGTTTAAATCCTTATAATAACCTGGACTTGAAGAACTTTACATAAACTTAAAATAAAAGAGCTATCCTATAGATCAATAGAGAAAACATGTATTGCTTCAAAACAATCAATTAGTACTTGATTATTTCCTGGTAACTTCAAAAGTTAAGAATTATTTATATTTTACATAAATATAATTTTTTTTCTTACTCAATATTAAAATCTATAAATATTTAATTTAACATATACAACTCTTTGAAGAATATGAATTATTATTTGCAGAATGTCAATGCCAGTGTTAGTCATCTGCACTCTCTTGCTGATAAAAATTTCTCTCTAAGTTTTAGTCCTTATAATAAATTGAATTAGAATTAAAAGAAGGTAAAGATAATATATATCAACTTACACTATATTTGATCAATTAAAAATAATTAAACAATCTTCAAAAATACATATATTAAAATATATGTGCAGCATGTATATATATATATATATTTTTGGAGATCTATTATCTATATGCATATAAATTTAAATTCTTACTTGTCATTTATATAAACAATTTGGTAAGCTTACCATGGGTGGATAAGTTTAATTGTGATATTAAAACTTCTGTTGGTTGATTCTGGTAGGATATTTTGGTTTTGTATAAGCATGGGATGAAAAAGATATATCTCATAAACAAATCATACTTCATATCTCTATCCCTGGATTCCTTATAAATACTTCTTCATGGTTAGTAATGATACATCATTCAGGTTCTGGCATGAGAACATAGAGTGGGCTTAGCAACACATGTTATTCTTATTATATAAAAATTGTGACAGCACTAAAAAGTATGGTAACAGGGGTATTTAAAGAAGATGTATAATTGATTATGAAACCAGAATTGAAATCTTTTCAAGTGATAATGTTGATAACATACCCATTAGCTCTCCATAGATGTCATTTTTTTTCTTTCACTTTTTATTTTAATAAGGCTATAAACTTAGTACATGTGCCTTGAGTGCTTAATTTATTACAAGAGAAACCTCTTCAAATCTAAACCCAAGATTTGACTTTATAAAAATAAAAATGGCCACACTCTTAACTTCAACCTATTTTTCTAAATATATAGGATAATCTAAAGCACTTGGATTTGGAAGTGTGAAGCTAATAAATTCTTCACTAATTAAGTCCACTATTTCTGTTAAACATTAACAAAATCTTTCAATTTACAAAGAGTTAATAGACAGATCTTAAATTTAGAAATATTTTGAATCAACTTGAAGTTGTAAATATTAATTCTTATTAAGCACAATGTCAGCATGTAATACTTAAATAAGGCTATAAACTTAGTACATGCACATTGAGTGCTTAATTTATTACAAGAGAGACTTCTACAAATCTAAAATCCATGCATTGCTAAGAACAACTCATCCCAAAAAACCTTAGCTTATTTATACTTTCTCTAATAATTTGCCACTAATCTGCTGTTTTCTTCCTTTTTATTATCCAATCTCATATTTGAATTACCCTTAATTATATGTTGTTGAACTATGTATCAAACTGTATAATTTGCTTTAGCTACTTTTTCTTTTTTGGTAGGTTTTATTTATTTTTTAAAAAAAATTATGCTGAGTTATAAAACCTACATATATATCATACCATCTTGGATTGGGTTCACTCAAAATTACTATATTCTTAAACAAGTATTTTTAATATAGATTTATTTATTATCAATTGTTTTGAAAAGATTTGAGTGATTTATATTATTAACAGAGTGTTATTGATAATACAGATGAATGTAAAATAATATGACATTCCTTACTTTTTTTTTTAATGTTAATTTTTTTTAACAAGTAATTTGTTAGATCATATGTCAAAATACAGTTGATATTTTATTATTTAAAAAAATGGACAACATATAAGAACACATGATAATAGATTTATTTCTTAATATTTTATTTGTTCATAAAATGAATTAAGTGTAAATTATTGTTTTATATGCGTGCATATATGCATGCATGCGTTTTGTTTACGAAATTTAAACAATTTTCAATTATAAATACTTTAAAAGTATTATTATTTGAATATAATAATTATTTTCAATAGTTAGTTAAAAAGTATATTTTATATTAAATAAATATGGGCAAGAGATATTTATTTATTTTATTCAGGTTATTATTATTATTAATATTTTATTTTTAAAATTGTTTGTTTAATAGATTAAAGAAAACATTTTGTTCTGAAACTGGGTTTATTTAGGAGAACATTTTATTAAGAAGAATTTGACTTTATGTAACAAATTGCAATTCAAGGAGTTTATAAAAACAGTATCTAAGATATTGAAATCAATATTTTGTCATGGGGAAAATGTTATAAAAGCCTGTGATTTGAAATGAAACTTTCTCTCCCTTTGTTTTTTTTTGCCTCTTCAGTAAGTACAATTTCAAAGTGTTATATATCAAAATTTAATTGTTAATTTGAAATTTAATAATAGAGGGCTAGATGGCACCCAGTCATTCTCAAGAGATCTGGAGCCCCTGAAAATAAAATTGTCTCAAAGCCTAATATATTATGATAAAATTCAAAGAAATATGCAACAGATTCCATGATGACATTGAAATATATATTGTATACCATGGAATTATTAGAATGAATTTAAAATAAAATGAATACAAAAATAAAATGGATACCACTATGATTTACTAAAGGATTGAAGTTTCTCAAAAGAATAAAATAGTGTTTATTTTTATATAACCACAAAATACATAAATATTATCTTGATTTATCATGAATATATTATTTTAAAAATACTTACTTTGCTAATTTTATATTTTAATTATGAATGATATTATCAGAACTTGGATAAACTTTTAATATAGTTGACTTATAGTTCTTCATTCTGTATAATAGATAGATTAACAAAAAATAAAATTAAATAATTTTCAAAATAGAATTTTAAATATCTTTATTAAAATTTAATTTTACTTTAATGTAATGTTTTAGAAATGTGTTTTATTTGTCTCATTACAATTGAAAAACCATATATTTAAAATATAAATATAGACCAGTTATATTTAATAAAAATATCTAATTCGTATACGTTTGTAAAAAAATATCAGTTGTATTTAAATTGGGTGACTTTCATTTACAATTGAAAATTATTAAGAAACAAATTAAAACAGACGTAGCATTTTTTAAATTAAATATATATAAAGGCTTATTTAAAATTGATTATACAAATAGATTTTTTTTCTTGTTATCCTTGTATTGTTTTTGCGCATTACTTTACAATTACAGAAGTTCGAAACTTTAACAAATCACATTCTTAAGTTATTTTATCTAGCATTGATTCATATGTTATTATCTATTTATTATATTTTTTGTATGTTAATAAATTTTATTTTATTAATTAAATTCGAATTTTATGATTATTTGTATATTATTGATTACATTACAGTATAGTATTAGCCTAAAGAATCTTTACATATTTCTATTTTGCAGTAAATATTTGACAAGATAAAGTATAAATGGACATTTACATATCTTAATCATTTATTATCTTATTTTACATAATTTTCTTATTAAATATTTATTTATTAAAGTTAAGCTAAGGTCTTAATAAATAATAATTATTTAAATTAATAAACCAGTGCTCAATGTATTTTATGTTTATAATTTATATTTATAGATATAATAAACACCTCCATATGCCCCCATTCTTTTTAAATTCATATAAATAAAGATATAATAATCAATAAGTGACCCCCAAGATGCATTTCACTAATCAGTTGGCCCAGGTCACTATCTCTAATATATATATATATATCTTTATTATATGCAAAGTATTTATCTAGAGTGATATTCTTTAGTGTTATTTAATTATGTTTCATGCTGTTATAATCAGGTATTAAATTAGAAGTATTATAAAATTGGCTGCAGAAAAAAGTTTGCTATTAACTGAAAGGAGACCCTTTGATTCCTCTTGGAGGCCTTAAAGGAACAGAGCAGGGCAAATTCCTAATGTCCACTCCATACATTCTTGTCGTTGTAGCTGTTATTACTATGTGATTATTTATATAGTATATGAACATGGATGGGCTGCTCACCAACATGCATCAGCCAGCATGGTGAGTTTATTGGCCTTTTGCCTCTGAGTTTAAGATCAAGAAATACCATAGTCTTTCTTCTCAGTTGCATAATAAGGCAGAATGAATGTTTGTGTAGATGATAAATATTTTCTAATACATATATACAATTATGACAGACAAAAATAAATCATGGCCCTTATTCACAGGAGGCTGTAAAGCCACCAACCAAGGCAGCAGTTGGTGTCCAAAGGTGGAGGGTGCTAAGAATCTCATGATTGCTGACCCAGGATGCCATGTGATGATGACTTTTTATTTACTTGCTTAAAATGGCAGATCACTCTCAGGTGAAAGAAGATTGCAAGAATTAGAAGAACTGTCTTATATTAAATGGGACATTATTGGACTTTGTGAAGTTAGAAGAAAAGGTGAAGAGACAATTGATTTAAAAAGTGGACATGTACTTTATTATAAAGGCACAAATATTGGAAATACAAGTGGAGTACGATTCATTATAAATAAAAAGTGGAAGAACAACATTGTGGAGATTGATGGTGTATCAGACAGAGTGGCAAGATTAGTTATACAACTTAAAAGCAGATACCAAATGCAGATAATTCAGGTTTATGCCCCAACAAGTTCTCATAGTGATAAAGTAGTAGAAGATTTTTATATGGATGTACAAAAGGCTTTTGATCAGAGTAAACAACATTTTAAAATTGTTATGGGAGACTTTAATGCTAGAATTGGTAAACAAATGAAAGATGAAAGTGCTGTAGGTAATTTTGGTTATGGTAATAGAAATAAAAAAGGACATAGATTAGTGGAGTTTGCTGAAAAAGAAAAACTTTATATTATGAATTCTTTTTTTTTTGAGAAACATGTTAAAAGAAAATGGACATGGAAGCATCCAAATTAAGGTACAGCAGAATTGGATTATATTTTGATTAACAGAAAATACATATTTCAAAATTGTAATGTTCTTAATAAATTTAACACAGGAAGTGATCATCGATTAGTAAGATGTAAGATATGTGTTAATGCAAAACTAGAGAGACAAAAATTATTAAGAAAAACAATTTTAACAGTTGATATTCCTAATCTTCAGAAACATTCTAATGAATTTAAATTAGAACTTACAAATCGGTTTCAAGTATTAGTAGATTTTGAACCTGATTCCGATTTGAATAAAATTAATATGAAAATAACTGATACACTTTTAAAAACTGCAACAAAGATAGTTGGTAGAAAAAGCAGCAATTAACCAATAAAATTTCTACTGACACTAGAGAATTTATGAAGAAAAGAGAGAATATGAAGATATACAAAAATGATGTATTAAAAAGGATTGAATATCTCTAATTTTGTAAAATGGTACAAAAAAGAGTTGAAAATGATATAAGGAAGTATAACTGTGAACTAGCAAGAAAAGCTGTAGAAGAAAATAAAAGTTTCAAGAATATAAAACAATATTTTGGTATTGGTAGAAAATTTATATTGTGGGTAGAAGACATTTATCCAGAATTATATAGCAATAAAGAACAAATACCTCCTATTTCTATTACAACTTCTGAATTGCCCAGAATTTTAAATGAAGAAGTGAAACATGCAATTAAATGTATGAAGAAAAGAAAGGCTCCATGTAATCATGAAATTATAATTGATATATTAAAAGAAGCAGGTGAAAAAATAGAAAAAAAATTAGCAAAGTTATATACCAAATGTCTAAATGATAAAGATGTACCAGATGATTGGAAGAATACAGTAATAATATTAATATTTAAAAAAGATGATAAAGAATATATTAGAAATTACAGATCTATCAGGCTTTTATCAGTTTTATACAAAATTTTTACCAAGATAATTACAACTCATCTACAAAAAACATTGGATTTCCACAAACCAAGGGAATAAGCTGGATTTAAAAGTGCTTTTAGTACAGTAGATCATATCCAAGTATTGAGAGAAGTTATAAAAAAGACAAATGAATATGAATTGCCATTATGTTTTGGATTTTTAGATTGTGAAAAGGCATTTGATTCTATAAACATTTTTTCAGTGATTAAAGCATTGGATCATCAATGTATAGATCCAGGATATTGTCATATTTTAAAGAACTTTTATAAAAATGCAGCAGCAACAATTAGATTACATAATGATACTGGGAAAGTCAACATTAAGAAAAGTGTAAGACAAGGTGACTCCATATCTCCAAAACTTTTTACAGCAGTGTTGCAAGAAGTATTTTGTGGATTAAAATGGGAAACTAAAGGAGTGAAAGTAAATGGAGATAATTTAAGTCATTTAGATTTTGCAGATGATATAGTTGTTTTTGCAAATAATGCTTCAGAGCTGCAGGAAATGTTGCAGGAGTTAGCAGATGAAAGTAAGAAAGTAGGACTAAAGATAAACATTGAAAAGACTAAAGTAATGTTTAATTGATTTGCTCAAAATATGAAAATAAAGATTAATTATGATGAATTAGAAGAAGTTAACAGTTACAAATACCTTGGTCAAATTATTAATTCAGATGGAAATATAATGGATGAAATTAATCATAGAGTTAAACTTGGTTGGAGAGCTTTTAGTAGAAATAACTTGATATTAAAAGGAAATATGCCTATGTGTTTGAAAAGGAAGGTTTTTAACAAATGTGTTTTACCAGTTTTTACTTATGGATCTGAGATTTGGACACTTAATAGAAGAGCAATACAGAGACTCCAGACCACTCAACAAAGTATGGAGAGATGCATGTTGGGAGTAACAAGAAGAGATCGATAACACAATGTATGGGTAAGAGAACAAACAGGTGTTTCTGACCTCATTGAAAAAAATTAAAAGATTGAAGTGGAGTTGGGCTGGACATATTGCTAGAAGAGATGATAATAGATGGAAAATTGAAATCTTAAACTGGATTCCAAGAGATTGTAAAAGACCAAGAAAGAGACCACATGTGAGGTGGATGGATGAAATAAGAAAGTGTGCAGGGATGATGCAGAGAAGAGAAGCTAAAAATTGGAGAAGATGGAGTAAACTTGGAGAGATCTTCATTCTGCAGTAGATTGATAATGGTTGATGATGATGATTATAAAATTGTTAATTAAAATATAGTTATAATATAAGAGTATAAATTTAGTATTGTCAAAAATGGTGGATTATTTTGTTCACATGTGATAAGTTATTTATTTAGTGAGAGTTTAATCATTTTAAATCCATTGTAAAATTCTTTAAAGTAATAGGTGGTGACTTATTCACCTTTATACCATTACAGGTTTTGGCCATATAATCTAAAACAATATTTATACTGTCACTGGTTTAGCTTGATCAATTAGAGATATATAATAATCTTTATTCATATTATATCATATAAATTCGATGTCCAGACATGAAGAACCATTAAATAAATTAATGACACTATTCATTTATTTATACAGATATAGATTTCATTTGCCCAATATGTATGATTTGTAGTCTTTATCAACTATATAACATTAAATAATCAAAACGAGACAACATTTAACAATACCCATGGTTCAATTCAGATTTACCACAATTCTGTTATCTTAAAATTTGATGACTGGTGACTCATTAACATTTGACGATTTTTTGAAATCAACATAGCCTTTTTTTATTTTACGTTTATTATGACAACACCCAATTTGAATAATTTTCATATTTTTATAATCAAATTTAAATCCATATTGACAAGATTTATTATGATCAAATATAATAGATGATGAAGATTTATTTACATCTATTCCAGATTGTTTCTCTTTTTGAATTCTATTATATAAAAGCATATGCTCTTTTATTCTCTTCTCAAATGCACACTTAGATTGACCGATGTATTGTAAGCCACATCCACATATCAATTTATATATAATAGAATTTTGAGTAAACTTTGAATTTTGAATTTTAGAGTTATTAAGTAATCTATTTATATTATTTGTTGAGAAAAAAGCAATATGACCCAAACCATTATAAATTCTCTTAATAAACTTGACCTGCTCATCCGATATAAATGGCATTGAAATCCATTTGATTTTGATATTATTTTTATTTTTAATTTTATTATACTGTTGATTCCTTTTAAACTTTTTAATAATATTAGTAATATCATTTTTATAATAACCAATTTTCAACAAATCATTAACACATAAATGTACATTTTTTATTTTAACACTAGAATATTTGCACAATTTATCATTTCAAAATAAAAATGATTTCAATCCAGACAACAATACAAATATCAAACTCAATTTATTACACACACACACACACACATATATATATATATATATATTGTACCGGTCGGTTTTATATGTTCACATAACAAGATCTAGCATCTAGGCAAAAATACCTCGAGTCCAATCATGTGCAAGATACATAAGTCAGGAACACTCATGAACTTTGCCCTATTTGCCTATTTTCCAGATCTACCAACTTATGAGCAACAATCCCGATGATATTGATCTAATTTTAATTCTCTCCACCAGCATCACACATTGGAGATACAAAGAGACTCTAATTTAAGTTTAATGATGGAATAACTTAGCATGAATTATAATTTGAAAGCAATTAAAGATTGGGACCTTTCATATCAATTATTTATTAGCGGGAGGTCATCTAGTCAGTACGGGCATAAATTATTAATCAAGATATTAATTTAACTAAAAGAAAACACAATGATTCTGAGAATATATATTTAAGATTTACTACTTTAGTGAAACATAAATAAATGTGTGTTGTTATTTATTAATCATTGGCTTCGTAAATATTATATGACATTTGGTCATAGAGAAATCACATTACATTTTATTTATAAATTATGGAATTAGATTTTATAGATTACATTGGTTGATGATTGTGGCTATGCCAATAATGTATACAATAACAATGTATAAATGGCTTAGTGCTATTTAAGGAATATACTTGTAATATACCACTCCACCGCAGAAGGAACAAAATAATCATTTAACCGATTTAGTGAACAATTATAATTTTAGGATGAAGCATTAAATTCATACAAAATACATTTTATTAATATTCAGTTTATGGAGTGATAAACATGTGTGGGATAGCTGGTGAATATATTTATAATAAGGTCATCACAAAGATGTGCATTTTAAAATAGTGGAAATAGATTTGTTTAGCAAAATTACAACATTACGACTTATGGAGATTCCTGGGTTTATTAGAAAAATAACAGAAAGGTGGTGCATGCATGGTGGCATATTTATGTGATCCAGTCATGGATTTTAACAGGTGCTTCATGGAATTTCTTTGAAGAAAAGACCGATGTAACTCTGCAGACGGCAGGATCGGTTCATGAACAAAGAGCGGTCAGCTATGCATTTATTGGGCTGGTTTTTCCAGAGCAATCCTCATATAAAGCATGCACATACAAACAAATAAGTCCCCAGGGGGGTTAAAGATTGGTTCTTGGACTGTGAAATAAATGATGGAGTTCAACTTTGCGATACCTCCAGAGAAAAGAAGCACGAATATATATCATATGAGAATGAGGGTGCCCATATGCATGCAATGCTTGAAATAACAAAATATAGCTTTAAAGACTATTTAATTAATTAATGCCCATATATTATTGAACATCCTGCATAATGGTATGACCTAATTGCTAAACAGACATGGATTATTGAAATTAATGAAACTATATAATTTTTAAGATATAGAGATCCCCTTTCCCCTTACTTTAATTTATCTAGAACTTCCTCACACCGTTTAATAAGTATAAGTCTCGGTTAATAAATGCTATGATTAAAATAAATATGTTGATACAGAAACAAATGGGGTGGTGGTAATAACTGGGATAATCAATAAAGTTACATATATAGAATACATTTATATTTAGAATTAGCACATTATGATTTAAAAAGATAAAAAAACATTTTTTGAAAAACAGATGTTGATCTGTTTTCCTACAACAACTTTATAACATAATGAATTTGTTTTTCCCAACTCGCGAGCACCTGCATAAGTCATATAAGACTTGTTTTTAATTTAAGCTAAATTTAATCATCCTGTAAATGGTGGGAATAAAATAAAAGAAATCTATTATATGCTAGCGAGTTGGAAATGTTATTGGCATATTTAAAACACAAAATATATAATAAGAGAATAAAAATTATTGCTGCATGAAAAATAAAAATAACATATTAAAATAGAGGCTCAATGATAGTTGAGGTTAAGTTATATAGAGTTAGGGTAAATTAGAAATACATAATCATAAACAATTTACGTGAGATTACATAGTAGAGCATCAGGATTATTATTATTATAGAAGGCTGAGGTTAAGAGAGTCATATAGTGGCTAGAGTTCTTTTACCTTTCATACATAGTGGTAGTCCTTGATGCTTTGAATATTCATTGGAGTTAATATACTAGATCTAGTTTTGGAAGCAGGCACACAGGTAGCATTTTATTTACTTAATTTATCGACATTGGAAAGTTCATAGGTACGGAATCTGGAGCTTTTATTATAGGAATGAGCATGTTGGAACAGAGGGGAAGGTGAAATTTCCCCTACTCACTGCACATAGAATTGAAATTTAAACTAGCATGGATTAGGTTTACCATCGTTATTTTATGGTTGTCTCTTCCCTCTTGGATTCAAATCCAGCCGTATTTATACCCTGTTCTTGATGATGTACTGGAGCACTTAGCTGCTGGACCTGAGGCAATTTGAGCACTTTAGCAAAGCTGAAATCTGCTGACCGGATACCTTTTGTTTAGTAAGTTTTTGGAAACAATGCAATCCTGTTACAAGTTTCTTGAACGATTGTTTTAAAATATAGTCTTATGATTTTAAAACAAGTTGGAGTGGATAAAATTTCCACTAATGGATTTTCACTTTACTGTTACAAATTGTAACATTTTAATTCTGACTAATGTTTTTTTCTGCTTGTTTTTAGTTGTGTTCAAGAAACTTCTTAAAAGAATTGCATCATTTTCTGACCGCTAAAATTAAATAATAAATTACATATATATAAATTTTCAATATACATTAATAATAGGACTTTATTTATAATATTTATAAGCCATCTCCCCACACTGAAAAAATATATATATCCATTATGCACACATACACATTAAAATAACATTAAATATTTATTTGTTAAATTTATTTGCATTAAGATATAAATATATCTATGTCAGTTGATTAAGCAGAGGCAAAATATATATTAGTAAATATGTATATGCACAAAAGGATGGGGTTTAAACATTGTTTATTGGTAGGAGATTGTAAGTGGGCTGTGAAGCTCGATCTGAGCATCAGATCGACTGCTTCATTATATATATATTATAATCTTCATTTCTTCCTGTAGAACTTCATGTCCAGTTTTGTAAAAGTATATTAATTTTTTTTTAATAGTTTATTTTCAGTAAATACATGTCATTACTATAATAGTGGTTAAAATATACTGTAAGTCACTTAATTCAGTCATAGTTTCCATTTTAAAATATTAGTAATTTAAAAACAATTCTATATTAGTAAATTTCAATAATTTTTAAACTCATTAATTTAACTTCCTTGTAATTATAAGAGCATACTCATAAATTAATATATTTGTTTAAAGCATAACATAGTTTTGTGTATGGCATAGTAGAAGAATTAAACTAATCTTAACTTAATTATTACATCTTTTTATTAAATTAAGATGGCATAAATGAATTGTAAAATGAGTCTAAAATATCTAGGCTAGTATATTTTAAAGTACAATTTATAAATGTTAATATAATTGTAATCATTAGTTGAAGAATATATTTGAATTTTTTAGAAGTTACCTTGTTCTGTGTGTGAGTGGACATGTAATTAATATTTTGCAAATACTTCCTTGTTCAAAAAATTAATTTAATGTTCTATTTTATAATTTTTTTTGTTGAAAATCTAATAAATATTTTTTAAAAGAATTAAAATAATATTCTGAGAAATTTAACAAAATATGATTTTAAAAAATGTAGTTTTTAATAAACAGGCAAAAACTCTCCATATAGTACTGCCACCTTGTGCTAACCAGAGTAATCAATGGATGCCAGAAGGCTTGTGCATAAAATCCCTATCTAGTGCCTACTCATCCAATATGCCCAGATAGTTTCTGGCTTGTGGCCTTCATCAGTGAGGAGCCTCGGATCTGAGAGCACTGCACCAAGATCTTAGGATCTAATGCAACTCTCCAGCAGCCACCTTTTATCTCTACTTTACTGCAAACTAAGAATGAAATTGAAAACACAATAATATTTTCAATCTAATCTCAATAGCTTATATAGTTATATGGGTCTGAACTCAATTCAGCACCCATACATTTTGGTGACTTTGGCCCTTCAGCAACCATAGCCACCATTATCTTATTAGGCAGGATTGGTGTTAAACCACTAAACATCACATGATCACCATCTCATGCTAACAGTTATGTGCTAACATGAGATGGTGATCATGTGATGTTTAGTAGTTTTTTAATATTGTAATAGTTTATTTTATTAGCTAATTTCAAATATTAAATCATATTTTAAATAATGTAACAACAATATAGTATTTAATCATTCTGCATAGACAATTGAGTCTCTGGAATTTTTCAGAATATTTTAATTGAATCTATTTTTAGAATTTCAACCTAGCAACTAAAAATTGTTACCTTTCAGCACATCTGCAATTAGAAATGACATGATGTAAATTATATAAGTCTTGACTACCACACACATACATCACTGATCATTGTCATTTTTATTCTGTTCATTCAAGTAGTATTTTTTTATAACTATTATTATTTTTAGGTATGCATTGATAGAATAACCACCTATTCAAGTTTTTAACCTAGCCTCTTCAATACTTCAAAGTTCTCCAAATTTTACTATGGGAAACTATAAATCAATGCATGTATTTCAGGAACTGATATGTCATCACACTGCTTTATAGCAACAATAGATTTGTACAGAAGGTATTTTTGTAGTATTAGAACTTTCATTAATTTCAATTTATTTATTTTATCATATTTGAACTTCATTTTAAACATGATTCCTTTATTAAATGCCAGAACTTTTTAATTACTTTTCACTATATATTATATATATATATATATAAGTATATTATATATATATATATATATATATATATATATATATATATATATATATATTACAAGGACTTTTAAATGCTATACTTTAAAAAAAATGTTAAAAATTTCTATCATTTTTATAGAGCATTCTCTTTTGGCTTAATTTAATTTATTATTAAATTAGAATATATATACAAATCAAATCACATGCAAGCTTCTTCTTTGTAAATCTTGATATATTATATAAACTATTATAAAGTACAAAATATATTCCAACATTTCAACAATATTTTTTTTATAATCTTTATTAAGGAACAACTAAAAATATATTTAAAAAAAAAACAATAAATATAAACACAAATACCTCACAATAATTTTATATGTATAATAAATGTAAGTAACATTTACCTTAAACCTATTTTAACAAACAATCTTAAATTTCCATTATATTCATTTCTTAAATATCCTTCTTATTAAAATAATCCCCTACAATTATTTAATTAAATCAATCTGTTATTTTCTTTTTTTTTTCAATTAACAACTTATACCTATTCATCATAGGTTGTTAACTGAAAAAAAATAAAAATAATAAATTAATTTAATGAAATAATTATATGGGATTATTTTAAGAAAGATATTTAAGAAACAAATGTAATGGAAATTTAAGATTGTTTGTTGGAATAGTTTTAAGGTAAGAGTTATTTGTATTTGTTATATGTATTGGATTTTTGTGGAATATTTATCTTTATATTTATTGTTTACTTTTTATATATTTTTTAGTTATTCCTTTATAAAAACTATAAAAGAATATAGTTGAAATGTTGGAGTATTTTTGCATTTTATAAGAGTTCATATAATAAATCAAGACTTAGTATCAAAATATTATTAAAAAAAATCAAGACTTAACTGTTCCAAATTGCAGTGATATGCCTCTTACATTTCAGCATTTCTGACATTTTTTTTTGTCTAACACATCAACATAAAATATATGATAAAATGTTTATTAATTATCAGAAAATAACAAATTTGACTTTATTTGATAGATATTTTTGTTTATTACTGAAATAAATTTTAAATGTTCACATTATGTTTCTATAAATATTAAAAAAATGAGACTGTAATCAAAACAAATATGTTAGATGTCATGTTTCTAGAAATATTTTCAGTTTATAGAATCAACAAAATATTTTTAATTTTTATTATTTTTAAATATTTGAAATGTATACTTATTTATTTCTCTTATATCTAATGAATTATGCTTTAAATGTTTAAATTTTTTGAATATTTATTGCAAAATTATGATATTTAATTTACTTGTAAATAAAGTAGTTTGTTTACATCATAGCTTGTCTTCTAATTTGCTTTAGGCCATATTTAAGTTAGCTGCTAATATAACATTATATTTTTGAAAATAAAGTATTTCAAGTGAAATTAAGTTATTAAATAATTTATATTTCTTGATATCTAATAAATATAGTGTAAATTATTTTTAAAAAATATCTAAAACTGTAATAAATTTGCAAATAAACACGTTTTGCATCATTGAAAACTGGAATGTTGTAAACTGCCAAACATTTTATAGCCTTGGCAAAAGACAATGACTGAACATGTCAGGGCAGGGCTTATGTTTATTTTAAGAGCAGGAATTTTGAATTTTCCACCTTTTAATGCACTTTTCTCAGGAAAAAAAATTATAGTAAAATATACCATTTTAAACACATTTTAATGTATAATATTTATGAAAAAAATCACTAGGAGGCGAATTGGCCAAAAGACAAAATAATTCAGGTTTATTCCTCGAAAAGTTATAAAGAAGTTTGCATATGGTTTGTTTTGAATATATATTGATATTAATATGTTATTTTTAAAATAGAAGACAATATTTGTCTGTTATTGATTTAATTTATTAAATTTGAACTGTCTGTTAAAATTGTAGGACCCTAGAAGTAATAAAGAAATTCATAAATGTTAATTGTCAACAAATAAACCTTATTCAAAAGTAATTAATGAATTATATTTTCAAGTATTTAAAAATGCAATTTTAAAATTATTTTGCCTTCACAAATAAAAAAAACAAAAAATGAATCATTTGTTTTTTCATTTAGGAAAAATTGAATATATGCTATATTTTAATTATTATGAATTATTGTTGCAATAAAAATGTTTTATGAATGATATAGACATTATTTATGCATTTATTACAATGTATGCCTGTTTTTGAATGTTAGTATTGAACCAGATTCCCTGAACTTACCATATTAACTTGGTTTAAAATACCTTTAAAAAAATCTTTAAGATCTTTTGGACTCTAAACTTTAATAAGTTTTATATCTCACATTTATATCTTTCAACTTTAACTATGTTTTCATATTTTTTTAATAAGCTTATTTTCAAGTTATTTACATATTTCTTTTTTATTATACTTATTTTTCTATTCATAACATCATTTAATAGTTTAAACTACTTTTAAAATAACTTTTGGGGCAACTTTGACCACACTTTAGCAGCAATTTTGTTTACTTATTTTAACAAGCAACTGATTATTTTTGATACATCAGTATTTTATTATTATCAGAATATTATTTATTTAATAATATCTTTTATATTTATCATTTCATTATGCATTTATTCAATTACATCTTTATAACACAAGAACAGATTGGCACTTCAAGCAGAGGGAAAAATCCCATTGGTAACATAACTATCGATGATACCTATAGCCAGATCAGACTATATGAAGCATAACATGACCACATTTCTTGACCATGGCCCACCTCAACTGTTGGAACAAAAACCTGTCACCCAAAGCATTTTATTTGTTTTGAGTATAAAACTCAGGTGTCAGCCAACCATATGTTATATATATTCCGCATTCTTGGATGACAGACACACCAATCCACACTTTAAATATCCCAAGCTAACTCCTACAATTAATTAGGGGTGTTATCACATTATCTTAATATGTACAAACATGTATCTCTTTAAATAAGTGGTGACACAGTGACAAGAGAGAGAGAGAAAGAGAAAATAAATAAATAATAATTAAAAAAACATTAATATATTGTAGTATAATTAACTTAATAAAATTTTACATAGAAAAAAAAAGATTAATTCAGGCTAAATTTTATAATAGTCCTTCATTAAAATTCATTTCATTTAAAAATAATTTGCCTATAAGTAATTATTATGGAAAATATATTTACCTAGGTTTTCATGGTATTAGATGAAATAGTTCATTTGATTTTGGTTTTCATTAGTGTTACTATTTAACTGGTTGTCTTTTTGCTCTCCATCGATGGTTTCAGGGCTTGTCATTTATTTTTTGGCTTTACAATGGGAGAGAGAAAGAGAGTAATGGAAGGATCTATTTTATGACTTAAGCATTGGTTCTGAGTGTTCGTTCCAGGTCTGCATAGTTGATTTTCGCAGAGGACTTAAATGAAGCTCAGTTAAACACATTTAAGGTTATCTAGCAATTCATATTTCTAGTTCTGCAGCTGACAGCAGTAATGACTGACTCCATACTGTACTTAGATTTCTAAATTTCTGCTAACTGAATGAATTAAGCAATGAATAATATAATGCATCAATAACTGAATAAAGTCTGGAATAATTCAATCACAAAATGAAGACCGGAATGATTTACAGTCTCAAGAGCAGAATGAATATAACAATAGATACATCATACTTTTATATCTACTTTCCCATTGTTCTTTTTCTTATCATAGCTTTAACTTTTTATCATACAGTAAATCTATTTTTAATTAATTTTATATTTTTCTTTAATCTATTTTTTTTTCTAAATTAATCTACTATCTCTTTGCATAGCTGGTATTCAAAAGTTTTCTTACACTAATTAATTAATCTTTTTTTTATTTTATATTTCTCACTAAGATTTATTTTTAGATATTTATTCTTTTAACTTGTTTTTTATCTATAAATTAGGAATGTCAGTTTCTAAATCTTTTTTTTTCAAATTCTTTTCCCCACCTACTTTTAATAAAGATTTATTTTATTTTAAATGAACAATATAACACAAGCTTTTTATTTTACAAAATTGCATTTTAAAATCTACTTAACTAATTATTTCTTTAACTATTCTTTTCTTTCTTATGAAATTTGATCATATATTTTTAAATTATGAAATATGTAACACAGATATATGTGATTTGTATAACATATATTGTGCTAGCATTATATTACTCCCCTTATTTGAGAGGTAAAATGTATCAATTTGACCATTTTTTTCTAGTTTTACCATTTCATTTTTCATATTCATTTGTTTATTATTTTTATCGAAAATATGTTTCACATTGTAGATATTTTTTTACCTCTGGTCTGTACAATTATTTCAATTTATTTATGTTTTGTTAGCAGTTCCTTTTTCCTTTTAATAAATTTTAGTGAATGGGTGTTATAAGTTCCTTTTTCTTCCTGACCCTTTTCCACAACAAAAGTATTGATATCATATTTGTATACTATGACATAAAGACCCTCATAAATTGAATGTAACTTTTTCTGTACATGTTTTTCTATATGGCTCACAGAGTTAATTCTTATCTATACTATCACCTATCATAAATGTACCATTTACCTTTCCTTGATTCCTTTGTCTTAACTTTCCCATTTTCTTTAGCTTAAGCCACATTTGGATAGTGTCTCTATCACTATTTATAATGCATGTTTCCATTGGCAGTTTAATTTTAAATGGATAGGATATATTCTTCTCAAAATGAAAGCATATAGGTTCAAATCCTGTCGATTCATTTTTGTCCAATTTATCATATTAATAATACATGGAATTTTCCTATCACTATTTATAATGCATGTTTCCATTGGCAGTTTAATTTTAAATGGATAGGATATATTCTTCTCAAAATGAAAGCATATAGGTTCAAATCCTGTCGATTCATTTTTGTCCAATTTATCATATTAATAATACATGGAATTTTCCTATCACTATTTATAATGCATGTTTCCATTGGCAGTTTAATTTTAAATGGATAGGACATATTCTTCTCAAAATGAAAGCATATAGGTTCAAATCCTGTTGATTCATTTTTGTCCAATTTATCATATTAATAATACATGGAATTTTTTTAACCCACCCTCTGTGATTACCATGTATAAAAACTCTAAATAATCACCCTAATTCCTGCATGATCTACTCACATGGATTAGATTGTGTGTTATGAATATATGTGAGTACATGTTTTATCTTACCTTTATTGATCCATTTCTTCCATTTTATGGAGATGAATGAAGCTTCATGATCGGACATAATTTTATCTGCAATTCCAATAGTTTCAAACTGCCATTGCTCTAACATCCATATAGTTTGTTTAGGGTTTGCTTGCAACACAAAATATGTAAGTACCTATTTAGAAAAAAAAAAACATCATAAACTACCAACAGATACCTCATTTTGTTAAATGGGGGAAAACAGTCCATAATCATCTATGGCTACTAAGTTGTTTGGTTGTTGAAAGTAAATGGGTATAGGTGGACCTATGCCTGATGCATTAAGTTATTTTGTTTTTAAAAGCATATATTGCCCTCATTTGTAATAAACAGGATGGTGGCATATATTATTGGCCAATAGAACCAATGACTTAAACAACCCTCAGTCTTATTTGTTCCATAATGGCCATATCTTTAATGAATATATTCAACCATCTGCTTCTGCAGGACAATGAGTATATTTTTGTTAACATTCTCCTTTCTTTTTGCATTGTAAAAGCCCCCCTTTCGTACAATAGCTCTTTATATCTCTCCAAGAAAAGTTATTTATGCTTTTTTTATGATTTGATGATGCATATATTTTATTATTTACCCACAATTGGAATCTTCTCAATGTCTTTCTTTTAACCCCAGAGATCATTTTTTATTGACTTGCTTTCCTCTATTTCTATTAAGGCAATATACGGGTCATTACAACCTAAATGCTGTTAATCCAGTAATGGTGGATAATGGATTAATGTATCCACTACTACATTTTTTTTCTTTTGCAATATTTCATGCTATAATTAAATTTTTGGAGGAACAAGCTCCACCTTATCAGTCAGTTGTTTATAAAGAAACTATGGTTTATAAATTCGAGGCTCTTTTATGATCTGTGATTACAATCATCTCTGATCCTATTAAAAACTGACAAAAATTTTTGGAAATGCCCAAACAATTGCTAAAGCTTCCTTTTCCATCACCATGTAATTTAATTCAGGATCCTTCAATAAATGACTTATAAAGAAAAGGACCCCATGCTGAACCCCTCTTGAATTTGGAAATGAGTAGCACCTAATCTGACCCACTGCTGTCTGTCTGTACAAAAATGGTTTTTGAAAATAAGGACATGTTAGCATCACTTCCTTTAATAACTTCATTTTCACATTTTGAAAACTGCTATCATACTGTATCTTCCATACCCAAGAGCTTTTCTTTTTAACAATTGCAGTAGTGGCTATATGCTATAAGATTTTTTTTTATAAAATTGGTTATAAAAATTACATAACCATAAAAATGAACTTTATGTGTTTTTTTTTATTTCTAGAAGCCAGAAACTCCTGGATTTCTTAAATTTTTATCCAAGATATATTTGGATCCATTTCCCATTTATTATGTGGCCTAAAAACTTGACCTTGGTTGACATTAAATTGCTTTTTTTTAATTTATTTTAATTCCCTATTGTTTAAATTTCTGCAATAGTTATCTTAAATGAGTGAAGAGTTATTCCACATTTTCTGATGCTAAAACTATGTCATTGACATACAACATTACTATTTTTTTATTTTGTTCAACAATACCTGGTCTAAACATTGTATTAGCCCTGCCCAACTATTTTTTAGCCTGAATGGTATTCAGTTAAAGTTGTATACATGCTTATTGTATCAAGATGCAATTTTGGTTCATGGGGGTGGGGGTGTAACTTGATCAGCCAATAATTGATGGTTGAATCAAACATTGAATAACTTTTTGTTATGAAATTTTACTAATAGTCTGAGCATGGGCAGAGGAGCATTAGTGTCAGTGTTAGTTATTTGTTCAATTGTTTCAGTTGGATGGACCCACCTTTTTTCTTTACTGTTACTATGGGATTATTAAATTGTGACAAGCATTTTGAAATGATTCCCTACTCCAGAATTTTATCTATCCACTCTTCAACATATCTATATCGGTGAGGAAGAGGATATGCCCTGGCCTGGTATGATTGAATTTTTCCATGAGTCTACACCGTGCTCATAGCCTTGAATTACCTTTGGGCATTTGGAAAAATGTTTTTGTATTCACTCAACACCTGCTCTAGTAACTTCCTTTGATAATTATTTATAAATTTTGATTCTTTTACTTTTATGCATATTTCCAGTTTTGCCTCTGTATTTTGTATCCAACAAGTCAGTGGATTTATACATTTTGTCCGATGTAACTGTTAATACCTTACCATTTAATCTTACCTGACTTGGCTTATAGTCCACCACACAGTCACTCCTATGCATAAAATTGAATCCAAGTATGATCTCATGAATTAATCCCATGACTGTACTCTTTCCTTTTTATCCACATGTTTACCCTGACCTGCTTTGACACAAATTTGACCTTTTTAATATTTGCCATAATTATATAGTTTTTAATGGCAATGTTTATATTTTAGGCTTTATGCAGCTCATTTGTCTAAACATATCCTGCAACATTACTGACACTTAACCGCCTGAGCCCAGCAGTCCCTGTTATAACCCTCTCCAATACTACTTTTACTTTTAGGCAATGCTGAGGTGTTTTCATCCCAGCTGCACACTAAGTTTGCTACCTGTGAGTGGCTATCCCCATTGTAATATTCTATCTTACATTTTGTTTTCAGTCCATAGCTATTTAGGCTGTAAAATTTTCTTTTATTATTTCTATTCCAATTCCTTTTATAAATATACTTTATACTAATTATATGTCTACCTATTTCTAGGGGTTCAAACCCCTTTTTCTTATTTTCATACTTTGGCCTTGTGCTGTCAAATGCACTAAGCAACTTGGCTATCTGCTCTACCATTTTACATTCAGTTCCAATTACCATTTATTCTACATTATATGAGAAATCATGCATTATTATTCATTTGATTTGAGGTTCTGACAGAGGGTTAGCTGTTAGCAATCCTGACGTTGGTACTTGCTAGTGAAAAATGGAGTAAAATGTTCACCCAGTCACCATTTATCCCATGATAACTGGTGCTTAATATTTTCTTGGTGTCTTTCACTCCAGTAACTTGCTTATAATGATTGTCTATATTCTCGAACTTAGTTTGCTTTGTAAATAGAGAATCACACCAGAATTGAACATCACATTGAATATGACTTTATGCAATAGGAACCATTGCCTCCTCACTCAGTTGGTTCCATGTTAAACAGCATTCTAGACTTCTAAGATGTTCAATTGGAGCTTTCTGTATGCCCCAAAAATATTTTTATTTTTAAAACCTGATTTACAATATGTAACCTATTTAAATGTGCACACATACCTACACTTTTCTCTTTCTGTTTATTTTTACCTTCATCTATTTTATTTATTAACTCCTCTATATCAATTTTTATACTTTTCTATTATTTTTTTATTTTCTAATCAGACTATCCTCATCTCCTGTATCAACCATTCTATTTATTTATTGAATGTTTCTGTGTACTTCTCTATGTTACTTTTTTTTTATATTGAGCCTCCATTTTTATTTTGATTTTAGTATACATTAAATTTAGTTTTATAATGATTCCTGACTCTCAACACAAATTTTATTTTTCTTGGTTTATTTATTTTTAAATATTTTAACTCAAACAGAATGTTTGACTAATTCCAAAAACCCCCTCAGTACTCTCTAATTTCCATCTGACTATAAACAACTCCAAATAATACTTTTATTTATCTATCTGACCATTTTTTCTTCACTCTCCTTTTTATTTATATTATATACATTTCTTTTTATTTTATATTTTTAATTCTTAATATTATTCATTTGCTTTGGTCTATTTCTCTTTTCACACTGCTCACAAATTTTATTGTTTATTTTAATTTTTCATTTCAGACTTTTTTAATAAAATTATGTTTATTTTTTTTGCCGAGCCATTTATGATACTTCACCACCCACCTTGGATGGCATTTGAACTGGATTCCCCAAACATGCCATATTAACCCTTCTCTGGGGTTCAATGCAAATTTGCATTGATGGCTTTAGGTCCCTCGAAATTGGTCACTTTCTGAGCTACGGTGATGATTTTACACTTATTTGAAAGCTTAGAAAAAGTCCCATAAGATGCTGCCCTCTCATGAATTATTTTATAAGTAAAAAATCAATACTAGGGATGTTTTAAGTCAACAAAAGAAGAAGGCCAATGCTGATTGGCTGGGTCATCCATTTTTGATGCTTATTGGCTGATGATTATTTGGTCAAAAAGAGACCACCGATAAAAAAATTTTCACCACTGTAAATGAAAATATATGTTTTAGAGTGTTTTTTTTTTTTTTTTTGTACATATTATAAATTATTTTCATAAAATCTGCTGAAAATATAGTTATTTTACAAAAGTAGTAAGGTTTTATTAAAAAATGGTATACTTTACATGATTGTAAATTGAAAAAGAAACCAGCGATAGCAACAATTTTGACATCCTGTCAAGAGTTTAGATTGCCCCAAGCTGTTTATTTGATTTTCAAACAAAGATTAATGTTTTAGAATATTTTTCTGGCATTTATTTACATATTATAATGTATTTTGGTTAAAATATGCTGAAAATATAATTATTTTTAGAAAAATGCTAAGATTTTACTAAAAAATTCTTAACTTTTTGAATAACATAAATCTGGGAGGGATATAAATGATGTTTGCATTGCTTGTAATTTGCTACAATCTTTTCTTTGATTTTTCTGCTTTTGAATATTTTTATAAAATACAAATAAAAATATATTTTTGAAAAAACTTTTGTTTATTTTCATAACATTACAAATAATTAACATACTTTTTGCAAACGAAACTAAAATTAATATAATATTAAAAGATGAATATATTTCTATCAGTGAGTTTGTGAATTGACCAATTAAAAGTTCAGAGTTTTACCTCACTCAGCCAATAAATAAAGTGACCAATGGAAAGATTAACTTGTTAAAATACTTTTTAAAATAACTTTATATCTTTTGTACTCTAAACTTTAATAAGTTTTATATCTCACATTTAATTCTCTCAATTTTAACTAAGTTTTAACATTTTTTAATAAGTTTATTATCAACCTCTTTACATATTTCTTCTTTATTATATTTCTTTTTCTTTTTATAATATCATTTAATAATTTCAATTACTTTTAAAATAACTTTTTAAGACAACTTTGACCACACTTTGGCGGCACTTTTAGTTATTTATTTTAAGAGGCAACTGATTATTCTTGATCCATCAGTATTTTGTTATTATTGGAATATTATTTATTTAATAATATCTTTTATATTTATTATTTTATTATGCATTTATTCAATTACACCACTTCAAGCAGAGGAGAGAATAGTATTGACAGCATAACCATCAATGATATCCATGTTCAGATTAGTCTATATGAAGCATAACATGCCCACATTTTCTGCCATGTCCTACCTCAACTGCAAAAACCTGTCATCCAAATCATTTTATTTGTTTTGAGGATCAAACTCATGGGTCAGCTGACCATATGTTAATCACCAGCTTGGTAAAATGACAGGCATACCAACCAGTGCTTGAAATATCCCAAGCTAGTTCCTAATCTTAATCAGTGGGTCCAGCACCTTAACTTAATACATACAATCATTTATCTCTTAAAATAAATGTTGATGCAGTGACAAGAGAGAGAGAGAATAGACCAAATGTTAATTACACCAACATTAGTATTTATTCAAGCACACAGATTGTAGTCTAACATAATAAAATTTTACCTAGAAAAATATAAATTATTAGTTTATTTCATTTAAAATATAAACAATTATTTTGGAAATATATTTACTTACATTTTCATGATATTAGATGACACAATTCATTTGGTTTTGGTTTTCATTAATGTTATTTTTCAACTGGTCAACTTTTTGATCTCTACTGATGCTTTCATGGCTTATCTTTCATTCTTTGGCTTGACAGTGGAAGAGAAAAAGTAGCAGCAAGGTCTGTCTTTTGACTTAAGTATTGCTTATAAGTGTTGGTTCCAGATGTGGACAGTTGATTTTGGTGGAGGTCTTAGGGCATAAAGACCAGTCAAACACTTCTAAAGCTGACTACACATGCTGCTAGTTCTGTGGCTTCTGCAATAAGATTTTTCATTGTAGTAATGGCTGCTTCTATACTGTACTTGGAGTTTTTAATCTCCGATAACTGAATGAATTAAGCAATGCATAATGTACATCAATAACTGAATTAAAATAGAAATAATTCAATCACAAAATGAAGATTGGAATGATTTACAGACTCAAGAATAGAATGAATATAACAATAGATAAAACACACTTTTATATCTACTCTCCCATTGTTCTTTTCCTTATCATAGCTTTAATTTTTATCATACATTAAATCTATTTTTAATTAATTTTACATTTTTTTTAAATCTGATTTTTACATATTTCTTTAATCTAATCTTTTTTTTAGATTAATCTACTATCTCTTGCATAGCAGGCATTCAAAAAAGTTTTTTTTACATTAATTAATTAATTAATCTTTTTTATTTTTTATTTCTCATTAAGATTTATTTTTGGATATTTATTCTTTTAACTTATTTTTTGTCTATAAAAAGGAGAGTGATTTTTAAATCTCTTTTTTTTTCTAATACTTTTCTTACTCATTTTTAATATATAATTTTATTCTAATGCAATTTTTTTATTTTAGAAAATGGCATTTTAAAGTCTACTTAATTAATTATTTATTTAATTTTTTTTCTTATTAAATTTGATCATATATTTTTAAATTATCAAATATGTAATGCAGATAGATATATGTGAGTTTTATAACATATATCTCACTAGCATTACAATATATAATATTTGCTCTTCTTAGGATGGTAAATAGAATCGCTATACTCAAATGAGCTTTATTGTGTTAATGAGTATTTTATCTGTCTTAAAAGATAAAATATTATATTTACTGCATCCAATACTTATGTAAACCTACATTTTAACAACAAAAACTTTTATATTCATTATATGTGTATAGTTGGTGTTTAAAAATATTTTATTGTCAAGAAAATATGAAGATTATATATTATTTACTATTTGGACCTGCTCTGTATTTTACCATGAATATGATTTACAAAAAGATAATGTTTAGCTCCTATTAAAATTTATTACAGTTCTTCACCATTCTATTTAAAATGTATTGGCTGTTCATAAATGTTTTATTATAACTTTTCAATATTCTTTTTAAATAAGTTTGCTCTTCACTAATACTTTCTTTATAAAGCTATAAAAAACATTTCACAAAAAGAAAATATTATCATTTGTTCAACCTGCTATTAAATATCTATAATGTATATTACTTAAACCTGCTATTTAAATTATCTTCAATTAAAGTATTTCTCAATGTGCTGTATTTAAAACATCTGAAATACTTATATTATTTACTTTACTGTTATATTTAAACTGTTTATGTTTTAGAATGTCTATCTGAGTTATGTCAGTGATTTAAATTCTATTAATTTGTGTTTTATTTGCTGTTTATTAATTTTAATTTTCAGTATTGTGTTCATAACTTGTAAAAGTTTTTAGTATATCCCAGAACTCTTTATTTGACTATATGTAAGCACAAGACCAAGAACTGTTAATTTTATTTAGTAAAATGGGTATAAAAATTTAGTCAAGATTTATTTATACAATACACCTGGGTCTCATTTTATGCAATAGATAGATTCCTCAGAAAACACACGCAAATGAAATCGTGCAAAAATAAATGTAACTTACATAGAAAAAGGGGGGATGCGGTCTGTGACTTTTCAAAAATCGCATAAAAGCAAAGCACCAATGTAAAATTACTTTAAAATTCGCACAAAAAAAATAAAAAAATAAGGAAATAAAATATGACTAATAAAAAATTTCAAATTTGAAAAAAACTGATACAAGACAAACTTTTTTTAATTATAATATTTAATTTTATTCAAAATAATATATTTTTATGCATAATTTACAGTACAGTAATTTACATTTTTTTATACACGTTTTAATTATTAATGCTATTTGCCGATAACAGGTTCGTTTGCAAACTGGTAAAGATTCTTCACAAGAGGAACTATAACTAGCACCAACTTCACTCTCATGTTGTTGTTTTAATGGTTTTCTAGTGACAACGTAATTAGTAATTAATCTTTGAGATGATGATTTTATTAATTGTTTATGAAGCTCACGATATCCAGACATACAACCATTTAGCTCTCGTTGGAATTTAAGAGCACGTTCGTGATTAATGTTATTAGTAAGAAAATAATTTGCCAACTGATTAGAAAGTTGAAGATCTTCTCGAATCATTTTGGAATTGAAAGGAACAGGTTCCACTTTTGTTTCATTATCTTTTTCTACATTTTCTTCTGTATCTAAACTTTTATTTTTGTCTTTAATTTTTTAATTTTCAATTTCATTTAAAAATCAAATTTCATTTCATTGCTATTACTCACCTTTTAAAAATAAACTTGCGGACAGTAAATGATTAATAATTGATTAAACGTTCTTTTTTAAAAAGCCAAAACAGAATGTGATTTAAAATGCAAAATTAACACGCACAATGTTTGAACAAATTTACATTATAATCTTGTAAAATTTAATGTGTGTATACATAAAATGTGGAAATAATGATTTTAATTTCATTATTGCATAAAATCTTACTATTATAAAGCACTGAAAATATTGAAATTACTAAGATGAAAGTCAAATTCCAATAATATGCTATTACTCTCAATATAACGTAAGTGCATAAAAGTTCAACTTCCGGTGAAACATGAATCGCATAACTTCAAAATTGTGTTAAATAAATCCGCATAAAAAGAGACCCAAGTGTATACTGTTGTCATTATTCTTCTATGTGTTATTTTACATATGAGTTTATTATTCATCTCATGTCAAGTTATCAGAACATTATTATTATTGTATTAAATACTTAGAGTGAATTATATTTGTCCCTTTTTAGAGTTATTTAGAATGTGAATAAATGTATGGAAGTGTTTATGAAGCTGATGTATATTTTTATTATTAAATTGTTTTGCCACAAATATATATCCAAGCTATATTTTGCAATCAGTTTTACACATCACTTATTTATTTTTAGTATAGGGGATAGTAGTTATACTTTTCACCTGTAGATTGTTTTATTATATCAGTGAGTTTTATTGTCTTTAATGATGTCAAACATATAATGCTAAATGTAGGCAATCACTCTTTTTTTTATGGTGTATTTTTGTATTTGAAGATTAGAGACAAGGTTCTACTTCTTGATTGCACTCTTGTGTAGGTGCTTATCTAAGTCTATACTATCATCTTATGTAGCCTTATTTTTCAATTACTTGATGTGTGTCTAGTGTGATGTATTTATTTAAAGTCATCTGATGCCAAGCGATGTATTTATCCTGGCATTTGATATATTTTGAAGGTGATGCATGATGTCACCATAATTTCATTTTACACTCTTGATACATCAGAGTATTTTTCCTGTATAGATACTTTTGATATGCCCAGATTGCACATCCAGATATTTTTAAACATGTTAAAATATTTTATTAAATTTATAATTGTTTATGTGACTATAAAAATTTATACATCTTCTTCAACATTCACCAATATCAAAGGATGGTAAGAGGTATCTTATTTAGAATTACTAAATATTTCTTATAGAGACTTATATAACTAAGAGTGAGTTTATTAGCTGTGAGAACATTGATGAGTTTATAAGAAATGATATTAAGATATTCGATTAACATTTTTTTATTTATTATTATTTCAACAGTAATTTGCAATTTTACTTTTCTTTTGGAAAATTTTGTAGTTTATAAATTTTATAAAATAATTGGATGTTTATTTTTCCATGTCCATTCTTGTCAATAAATATTATTTTCATTATTAATATTTGCTTTTGTATTCCTCAACATCATCTGCATTTTCAGAAATCTAACAAAACCACATTTATTTTATGCACTAAGAGAATAAAAGTGCAAGAAATATGATATGGAAGTCACTTTCTTAAGATAATATCCATTGATAAAATTAGTGTTCGATTGTGAAAATACAAAAATATTGGATAGAGAAGAAAAGATACAAAGAAAAAAATTTAAAGAAGCTGCTCACATGACAATGACAAAAAATCCCATAAGCCAACCTAGGGTGACTATACATAATGTATGGAAATCACTAATCAACTTTGCTCTTAGGAAAAGTGGAGAAATCAGGAAGAACCTCATAGATCAGTATATAAAATTTCTACTGACTGTTGCCTTTGACAGGATGGCTCAGTTGGTTAGAGCATTACCTTAAAATTCAATAATCAAAAATCTAATGACCCAGGTTCGAATCACATGATTGTCACTGGTCAGGAGAGCAATACTTGAAGAAGAGGGGAGAATAATACATCTCAAAACGTTATGCATATACTAACCTGTTTATATTACTATCAGTTAGTGCATATACTAACCTGTTTGCTGTGATATTACTAACAGAAGAATGTATTTGTAATATTTAAATAAAAATTAAATTTTCTAAAGACATTCAACACACATATTAGATGATGGAAATAGTCCAATATAAAAATACAAATTGATAAAATTACTTTATTTATCTATTATAAAATTATTTTATTTATGCTAAATTAAAAGGATGAGATCATTTTATTCATCTATTATAAGATCACTCACTTTATTCATTTGGAATTAAATACATAAGATTACTTCATTTTTTATTTTGGGATAAGATTAGAAGAGAACTTGTTGGTGTGATATTTGGGTAGCAACAAAATTCCTTTTCTATTCATAATATCATGAATATAATCCTAGTAAGTGATAATTATTTCTAAAAAAAAGAGTTTTTCTGTCTAAATTCAAAATTAATAATTATTTAATATACTAAGATATCATCTTAAATATAAGATCGTATCTTATTGTTGTTATTTTCTACTAGGATCACATTATTTGTTGATTTAAGAAATCAAAAGAAGAATAAGATTGTATTAAAGTATTTTAAAATAAGAATCCTGAAATTTGATTTGAATTATTTATAAGAAAGTTTATTTTGCATGAGATCTGATTTGGAATTATTTTTAAGAAACAATTATTTTGGAAAGATTTGATTTGTTTAATTAAAAATTTTTTTGATTAAGAAAGCTAATTTGCTAATAAAGGTTCATTTGAATTGAAAGTATTTTTGGAGTAACCTAATCTTTTGTGTAATGTGCTGCATAAAAAGATTTAAGAGTTGTTAGTGAAAGAGAATACGAGAACTGTCCTCCTGATTGCATATACATTTGTTTGCATTTTGTCTTAAGCAGTATATAGAAGAACTAGATTATCTCTTTTATTACGCTTTATAATTTTGATTAACTTACTTATGTAGCTTTTTTGGTTATCGCCTGTCTCATCATTTTTCCAAGTTACAATATATATATACACATTATGTATATTAATTTTAAATTTTACAAATTTGTTTTTGTTATTATTATCATCATCACCATTCTTATTATTATTATTATTATTATTATTATTATTATTGTTGTTGTTGTTGTTGTTGCTGTTTTGTTGTTATTATTATTATCATCATCATCATTATTATTATATTTCAGCAATAATCTTTATTAATCCTTTGGGTTATATAACATTACATAACATTGATTGTAAGGGTTACAGGTGCAATTATGTTGTACAGATTTTTATATGAATTAATTTCAAGGGTTACAATAAACAGATTTTAAGGTATATATTTTTACAAATGCTGCTACTAGTTTTGATACAGAGATGAATATCAAGTTTGGTCATTAAAGTCTTAAAAAAACAGTTGAATATAAAACTCAATTTCATAGGTAGGTAGATATGACCTAGAATTTTATAATTCTGGTGTCATATTAAAAGATATTTGCAGTCACTAATTTAATATTGATTATTGTTCTTTTAATTGTTAACTTGTCATATCTTAAGATAATAACTTATAAATACCACACAGATTTCCAATTTCCTCTCCAAAGCTTATCTCTCTTTTTATGCTAAAATTCACCTATTTAATATACTCATAATGACTAAGATTATATATTAATTCCCTATTATTCAATTTTCAAAATCATTTAATTCTGCCAACTTATCCCTCTGTAATAAGCTACTATGAAGCAGGAAGACAGTTTCAATCTCAGCTAAGTGACTTAATTGCCCACCCATTAGTAATGATCTGGACCACAGTACCCAAGTGTTCTGTATCCAAAAAATCATAAATTCAATTGCATCAATAGTTCAAAATTTCCAAGCACTATAATCATTGTTACAGTTGATAGAGATTCCCTTATATCAGCTACATTTGTAACCACACTTTACCAATTAATCCTATCAGCATCCAACTGATCAACATTCACCATAACTAATAAATACTCATACTGGCAAACATATGCTATACTATATCCACAGGTCAACAAAAATACTTCTCCCATGATTGGTATCAATAACTGCCAGCTATTCCACTTCTTCAAAAGCTAATCCCTGGAGTTAGTCTTAACCTACATGCATTGCCAACATCACATTTTCTCTGGTATCACCACCTATATCAATACATAAATCCATTTTTACCTTAAGTACTGCATCACAGAAAACTCAGAAACATCTCTTTTAGCAGTGTCAAGCCCTCAACAAATTAGGACTATCATAATAAATACATATAGATGATCATTTACATCTATAAACAGTTAATTCAATCCTATTGGAAGATACACTCTCCCATAGCATGTGCAACAATATTCACCCTGTATGCTTTCTGGTGCACTTCCTGCATCTTCATTATTGGCAACAACACCAGAAGACATTCAGCTACATTCATCAATAAGCTCCAACAAATCAAGGCCTGGAACAACAATACTACACTTCCAGATATTTTGCTGTTACCTGGTGACTACTAAAACAGTCATACAATCTCTAATAAATAGGTCATAATCGAACAATAATCAGATTGAATAGGATTTAATGGTACCACCCATTACTCTCAGTAATGCACCTTCACTAACTACCTTAAACTCCATCCACCATCAGACTACATAATTATTTCCTCATCTATCACAATCTACCAGCTGTCATCATATGGAATTCTACTCTGAATTGATTTTGTTCTTAGTACAGCACCGATAGCTTGATTTTATGCTGCATGTATTAAATATTACTATTATTATTATTGTTATTGTTATTGCTGTTGTTATTATTAATTATTACTATTATTACTATTATTTCAAAAGGAAATTTATTCAGGACTAAAAAGATTACAATGTATTTGTGTGTTTATATTAGTGATTACAGATATATCTGTACACATTTGTAAATATATGACTACATATATCATTTTCTGAAAGATATTTGATATAATGTACTATATATGCATGCCATTTTGGGATTCTATTTGTAGAATAGCAGATTTTTCAAAACTGAGATATATAATAATAGTATTTACGATGATGAAGCAAAATATCATTTTGAGGATAAAGTAAATATGCCAGGATAAATTGCGTTGTAAAAGTTAATCAACAGGGTAATAATTTTATAACTGGAATCTTGAATAGTATTTATCTAAACTATAAGTATAGTTGATTTTAATATATTAACACAATGGTATGAAGTAATAACTAGATTTTAACCTTTATCTTAAAAGACATACCAGTTCCAATATATGGAAACTGTAATGAATATAAAGTAAAACTACATAAAAATATCTAGGCTAATGATAAACCAACATAAATCATTAACCAGGAAGCAATGCTTGCACTAATAATTTAAAGCCTTAAGCCAACATGTTATCATTGTAAACAAATCAGACACAATATTAGTAATTTATTATGTTTGTTGTATAAAACTGTAGTCATCTCAATTCATCAATGCTCAAGAGTGGAAAAGCAAACTCAAAAATCAGTAAAGCAAATAATCTTATATGATTATGACAGTAAAACAGTCAATTTTGACAGCACTTTGACAGCACTTTGACAGCACTCCAATTAACTATTATGATCAAAATTAATTATCTATGATAGAAACAGTAGGATAATACATTCTTACAAAAAACCTTGAGGAAAAAAACAATACACAGAGGTAAAACTCACTACATAGTAGCACCGCTCAGTGCAAGTCAGAGTAATCAATGGATGCATGAAGGTTTGTGCATAAAATTCCTTTTTAGTATCTACTCATCACAATACCCCCAGACTAGTTTCTAGCATGTGGCTATCATCTGAGGGAAGCCTTAGATCTAAGAGCACTGCACTTAGATCTTAGGATATAATGCAACCCTTCAGCAGCCACCCTTTTACCATATTATCTAACTATAAATATTTGAGATCAAAGTGAAAACACAATAATGTTTTTTAATACAATCTCATTAGTGTATATAGTCAAATATATTAGAATTTAGTTCAGCTTACTTTTTGGTGTCTTTGTTTTTTTAATAACCACAGCCACCATAATTCTATTAGGCAGGATTGATATTAAACCATTAAACATCTCATGATCACCATTTTTATGCTTACACAAGCTGTTTACAAAGAGGCAAATCTCTCCATATAGTAGCACAACTCAGTGCAAGTCAGAGTAATTAATGGATGCAGAAAGTTTTGTGAATAAAATTTTGATCTAGTGCCTATCCATCCAATATCCCCAGACTAGTTTCTAGCTTGTGACTTTTATCAATGAGGATCCTTGGATCTTGAGCACTGCACCTAGATCTTAGGATCTAATACAAGAATAGTTATCATGTGATGTTTAAAAAACAAATTTTGAAACCATAAAACAAAAGCTAAGTTTTTCTCTATTTTGAAAGTTAATTTTTTTAATCTAAATATATTTTCATTTCATATAATATTTGGTAGTTGTAATTTATGCCCCATGTGGGTGCAAGAGGTGCTGTTTCTGTGACAACCACAGAAATATTCAGAGTAGGAGCCCAAATGCAGTGATGCAAGTTCCAGCCACTAGGTGGCACTGATCATCATGTATATGCACAGGGACCTTATGCATTTTTATTAATAAACTTATATTTTGTTGTAATACTCACTAAGGTACTTTTTAAAAAATGAAAACCCATGTGATGAAACAAAAAAAGTTTTCTACATTATTTTTTAGTAATAAATTAAATATAATGTATTTTTATTTATCATTATAATAATAAAATCATTACAATTAAATATTTTAAATAGATCATATTATAAAAAATAATTTACTATTGTATGAAAATTGAATGTACATTTTAAGCTTCAACTAAATACACCTAAACATTCATGGAAAGATTAAGAGGACTGTTTTATTTATTATAATTAGTAGAAGAATAGGACAAGCTTTAAATATTCCTCTATAAAGTGTAGGCCCTCCAGTATCTTTCTACTGAGATACATTGTTACAGAATATAATACTTATCAAGCTAGCCAAGTACAAAAGTCATAATGTTTATGTTTTTTTTTCTTTCAAAGTTTTGTCCTTTAGCCTATAATGCAATTTTGTATCATTATTGATTATAAAATGGAAGCATTAAAAAATATCCTCATTATTTTAAAAACTGGAAAAAAATCTCATGTTGCATTTGAATTCACTCTCCAATGATCGGCTATGGTATTTATAATGCTTTAACAATTATCCTCCAAATTCTTTTGTGTGCTCAGTGTGTTTGGTTATTATCATTTGCAATAAATATATAGTAAGAATGTTGTATTTATGTTATGAACTATATCCATCATCTAGTATTGAGTAGTGAATGCCTTCAAGAATGTAACTTTATTTAAATATTCACAATACATTCAACTGTTAATAATAAAACACAGGTTAGTATATGCACATTGTTTCAAGAGGTATTATTCTCCTCTCTTCTTCAGGTGTTGCTGGCCTGACCAGTGACAGAACTAGCATGGGAATTGAACCTGAATCTTTAGATTCTTAAATAAAATTTTAAGGTAGTGTTACATTAAAATTCAATATTCAAGAATCTAAGGACCCAGATTCAATTCCCATGCTAGTACTGTCACTGGTCAGGCCAGCAACACCTGAAGAAGAGAGGAGAATAATACCTCTTGAAACAATGTGCATATACTAACCTGTGTTTTATTACTAACAGTTGAATGTACTGTGAATAATTAAATAAAGTTACATTTTTGAAGGCATTCACTACTCAATACTAAATGATGGAAATAGTCCAACATATAACTAAAATACTATCATTACAAATCTCAGGAAAACAAATGATAAGAAAGTATTTGTTTTATTTACTTACATGCTATTTAGAATGTGTTTGTATTAAGTTTTGAATAGTTAGAGTGATGGACATGATAACTATACATTCTCCATTAAATTCTACCTGAAAAGTAAAGGATGGAATTGAAAAGCTCAGCATAATATTGGTGTTTCAACATTACTTGTCTTATCATTATATGTTGTCCTACATCTAGTATAAATGTAATTTTTTTAAAGAAAAATTTCAATTCTAATATTTTTTTTTTCTAATTACATTGTATTATAGATAATAAAACTGATTCTTTTCAGATGTTGTTGATGCGACCAGAGACAGCAGGGATTTTACATTCTCAAATACTTAATTTAAAATGATACTGCAACCAACTATGCTATTCTGTCAAAGCCAATAGTCAGTAGAAATTTTATATACTTAAGGAAGAGTGTTTATCTGATATTCTTCTCCTGAGCATAGTTAATGAATGATTTTCAAATATTATGGTCAGCTCAGCAACACTAGAATAAGAGGGAAGAATAATAAATACTACCTAATAATAGATACTTTTTTTTAGTTTAGATTTTTCTATAAAGAATTGACTATTTAACTAGATAAGGAAATAGATCAACATGTAATCACAAATTATATATTTTATTTATTTTCTCTGGTTTAATTCTGTACGAAGTTATAATTAGAAATTAAATTTATTACTTTTTTTTTTTCAAAATCAAAGTTTTTCTTTTCCTTTTTAAAGACAAAATCAAAATTATAATTCATTTATAATTAATATCAAGCATTTTTATTTAATTAAGTTATTACCTTTACTTTATTAAATTAACATCATTATTTTTTAATGCCTATTATAGTTTTTTTTTGTTTTCTTAGACACACTTCTCTTTATTAGTTCCATGTTTTTCTATTAGATGGCAGCAACGACAACTCACTTTTTTTTAAATTATTTTAAATTGTGATTTAATTATTTATTTACTTCCTAAACGGTTATTGGTAACAAAAAAAAAAAAAACAGCATTTTTTTTCTTTATTGCATTTTAACAATGCTTAAAACTTGGAAAGAATTTTGAAAACAATTACCCTAAATAAAAATATTTATTTCTAAACATAGAAGAGAAAACATTGCTTTAAGTGAAGTTATATAAAAATGATAATTTTACAGTTTAAAGAAATAATAGTTAATAATTAAAATAATGAATTGGTACTAGTATATTTCATTTATCACCTATTTCTGATTCAGAGGAAGAGATGTATTTTACGTATGGTTTTTATATATGCTATCTTAACGCAAATAAAGCTAATTAACAATTTATCATTTACTCATATGCTATCATTCTATTATTAGAATCGTAAATTTACCTTACTTCAATGAACATATACACACATCAGTAATTAAACTTTGGTTAATCATAGATATATTTCTAAAAATAGTTTATACATTCTGCGTAGCAAATTAAATATTACATAAATATATATTTTAATAATGCACGCTTAGCGGCAACAAACATTCCATATATATATATATGCCATCCAAAATATAAAAAATAGAAAACAAAAGATCAAAAAAATCCAAACCCATAAACAGTTTAACGTTTTCAAAAACTCACTTTGTCTTATTTGACAATTTAGTGACCGTTTGAGTTATATTTAACATTTTATTTAAAAAAAAATTATTATAAGTATAAGTCTAGGAATAAAAATCATATTTAAAGGTAATATTTTTGTTGTCAATTCATCCTAATTCAGTCTAAACTTATTTCAAAAAGTGGTTTTATCAAGAATGAATTCAACTTACAAAAACTGACCAATGAAATAACAATAAAAGAAAATAATTAGTCAATAGCAGAAACAAACCAAAAGGAGAGCTAGGTCAGACAAGTTTGATTATGAAGATCTTGCTGTTTTCAGTGTCAACCTGAACCTCAAATTTTTGAATAGATTTTAGCAATGAAAATTTTACTATGATGCCATATTTGATTTTTTGTGTGTGTGCTATTAAATCTTTTTTTATGTATATTAAAAATAATTATTCATAGGCTATATTATAAATATTTAAGCCTTCTAATAAATAAAATTCTAAAACATGAAAAAATAATAATTTAAAATTGTGAAATCTAACTGAATGTCTTTCTAGTAACAAAGTCAAACATAATTATTGGCTTCATGATATCTATTCAAAAAAGTTAAAAGAACACAATATTAGATATTAGAAATTTATTTTATTAAAAAATGATATATTTAAAATTAGTTGTCATCAAAGAAACCAAAAAAAAAAAATTCTAAAAGTTAAAAAATTATGAATTGTTATTAAAATATTTCACTTACAGTTTTTACAAAAACGTTTTTTTTAGTCTTTAATGGCTTTTCTGTGGTAATTTTCAGTATAAAATATGTTGTATTTTTTCTAAGGCTGTTGTTTTAGAAATAAAATATTATCAAAGATCCGCCCCCACCCTAGTTATGTAGTTTTATTAACAATTACTGAAACGCATGTTTTGTGTGGCATTTAGCTGCAAGGGAAGTGAATTCTAAAGCATCAGCCAATCACAAATCAGCACCTCCTTTATAGCTTGGTCAGACCAATAGAATGTGACATCAATCACAGATAAAGATCTGTAGACTGCTGACATCTCTCAAATTTTTTTTTAAATTAATACATCAAAAATGGAAGCTTCTTAGAAAGAATCGCTGCAGCCTATCACATACTGTAATTTAACATATACAATACTTTGAAACAATATAGAAAAGTAGTGATCACAGTGACAACACACTATCTAAAATGTCAGATATGATATTTCTATCGCAGCTTATGTTTGTGAAATAGGTAAGAGGGAAATCAAACAACTTTCAGTATTCACACATCATAATTTCAATGACTGTACATACACTGTCCACAATAAAATGCAATAGGGCATAATCAAACCTGGAGGAGGAAGTGACTAACTACAGTCATCACCATACCTGCATATAAAACAAGCCTCTCATAAGCTGAAAGTATCAGTGTTTAAAAGAAAAATCACAGTATTCCTTGTCAAATAATTGTAATATTGACAACTAGATCAGATAGTTTGTCAATCATAACAGACATGAATGATTGTATGTAACAATTTGTATATATTTTGTATTGTAAATACATTTAATAAATTTCTTTATATTTATTTACAGAGTTGTGATTTTATTAACAACCAGGAATATTACTCCAAGTCAGTAAAAACACAATCAATAAAAAGCCATAAACTGTAATATGTAATCAGAACAATAACATAATAAAATAACTTTATCATTTCATCACTGATCATAAAAATTTATTTCAAATTACAGATTTATTATTTGAAACATCTTTTCTAAAATTTAAAAAAAAAAAAAAATTTAAACATCATAAATATTTTGTTTAAATTTAAAATTCCATTTATATTTATTAATATATCATAACAATAAAATAGCTAAGATCCAAATAGAGATATTTTTTTCTTCAGCTAATCAAAACTCTTTGTTTATTATTATTAAAAATCTGTTCTTTTATTTTAAAGCAAACAATTTTGAATAAAATCTAACTTTAATCACAAATCTTTTTTTATGTTTTAAAATACTTATTTCTAAAATATTTTGCAAAAATAATCATAAATGCATTGTAAAGTATAGAAAATATACAATTAGAATAAATATTTTTAAAATATTTTGCTAAAATAATCATAAATATGTAGTAAAGTATACAAAATATACAGTTTTTTTAAAATCCAAAATAACAAAAAAGGAAAAAATGCTTACAAGTTTTCTTAAGCAAACCTGAGAACAAAAAATCTACTCATTTCCATGATTGTTGGATTGTTTATATTAAGTTTCTTGCATAATATTAATATCTTCAAAGTGTTTTAATGGTTTAACAGTGCAGATTGATTAACTTCATATATGGCTTTAACTCACTTTCTAACCACAATTTTTGACATTCTTTTGCTGAATTTAAAGCTATTTTATTGAAATATGCTGCCACCTTTAGATCTATTTTTGCAACTAATAAAGCAATAACACTTAAATTTAAGTGAATAACAATGATGCAATTATATACCTTCCAAAGCAATGATTTGTTACTTTTTTCTTTCCAAAAGAGAGCACTGTCAACAATTTTGGTTATATTTCTTTGTTTTGATTTCAGAAATAAAAACATACACATTCTAATCTTTTTCTACACATTTCTTTCACAAATTATTTGTGAAATTTTAATTATTTTAGAAGACTAATTCAGATTTTAATAGAAAATATTTAATAGAAAATATTTATAAAGAAATCAATGATGTGCAATTATAATTTATAATTGGATGACAAACATACATTTTATGTTTTGCCACTGTTGATTATTTTCATCAATTATAAATAGAAATTTATTTATTTTTAAAAAAAAATGAATTTACTTTAATAACCTGATGAATTATTAACTTGCATTTTAGAAACTAAACTAAAACAGATATAATTTTACAAGACATATATATATATCTTTACTACTGATTCTATAATTGACCAATCAACAGATTGAAACTTTAACTTAATCTGGCAATAGGAATTTTGAATACAGAAAGAGTTAAAGTAATAAATCTATAAAATTTTAGTTCCAGTTTTTGCCACCCAATAAAGTCTTGATGGCAAGAAAAGGATGTTAAGCTGAAGTTGCCTACAGGGTCAGTACAAAGGGCTGCAGTAATGCTGCTGGTGAGGCTCTTAATTTCCACCATTTCTTTTGCATTGTCATCATGATATTAAATCCTAAACTTTCACTGAACTCATCCATCACATTTTGACAACCAAAATGAAGACAATAGATGTTTTCTTTGTTCATTGTTTTTTCCCTTCAAATTCTAAAATATTTGAATTGGTTTCATGAACAAAGCTTGTGGTTTTAACAGTTCTATCAAGCATATAAAAATTGTAAACATCAACCTGTAACAAAGTAAATATAAAAAAGGAATTCTGAAGTCATCCCTTTGTTAGAAAAAGACACATCCTTTCATAAAATAACTTTTTTAAAAACAAAATTTATTTTTATATTAATGAAGAAAAACACAGTAATTTTTATTAGTTTTGTGAAAGAATACATAATCAAGTGTACATACACAGTGTGCCCCACTGAAGATATGACTGGGAACTGATTCTCTCATCAAGATTTCTTAAACATATCCTCTAAATCAACGCATGTGTTAAGGTATAGTAGCACTTATAGCCATTCATCCACAAAATTTTAAAGTGATGTTATGTCTAAATCTTAAGTAATAACATGAAATATGATTGTAATTTCTACCCAGATCTATGATGAACAATATAATAACATTTTCTAAATGGACAAAACTGGTAGCAAAGTATCTGAAATGATTCATTTTGTATGTAGAGGTGAAGTAATGAGTGGCAAAATACACTCAAGTTGTTTGCATGATTTTATAATGGCAATATAACACACAGTCATATTTCAATTCATACCTCATAATCTAGAGATGCCAATGTCTTAAAAATTTTGTCATGATTAGCTATATTACATTGTCATAAACACATATATTGATATAGAGATGAGAATTCAGGTATATTTGAAAGATAATCAATTACTTTTTACTAGAATAGTGTGCACATATACACATTAAAGCATGCATGCACAAATATAGTATACTCATATTATTTTTCAAAATTATTTTTGTTAATAATCTAATTTCTATAAAACCACTAAAACACCATGTGATCACTATTTCCTATGCTTATCCAATGTTTTAATAAAGCTGCAAACTCTCTGTACAGTAGTTCTATTCAATGCGAGCCTTAGTTATCAAACTTTCTTGCATCCATTGATTATTAAGGCCTGCACTAGGTAGCACTATTGTATGGATAATTTGCTTACTAATTTAATTTCAATTGTATGATAATTTTTAAAGCAAGTTGTAGTATACACATGGTGAAGAAGCATGCTAAAATGAATCCTGTTATATGTCATCTAGATTTATTTTAAACTATTTATGAAAGTAATTTTTATCTCTATTCTTTTCTTTTTTTATTATAAACTTTAAATTCTGAACTTTCACTAAACTCATCGATCCCATTTTTTGCATATACTTATCCTATATTTATCCTATTAAAATTACTGTGTTGTGATCCATGAATCAGATGGTATATATATATTAATAATTCTTAATCAGAATATAGTCATTCTTCGATATGTACTGTTTAATCATGTTAATAACGCCCATATGTTATAGTGAGTATGCAGGACACTCTCAAACACAAACACAAGATAAGACTTTTAAAAGATCTTTGTACCTAAATGCAATTATATAGGCTAATCTACAGTATTTCAGAATAAGAGCATGATGATTTAATCTTTATAACTTTATGGCCATTATATTATTACTTTATAGTTAAACCCAGTGAAATTTTTGAAGTTTAAGACTGGTACATATTAGATGTTGCTAGAATCAATTTAGTTCCAACATAATTTACAAGCACAGTTTTTGTTAGTAATTCTTACTCGGAAGGTTATCAGCCTTATATATATATATGTATATATATATCTTACATGACTTGCACAATCAGTATATGATATTGCTCATAAGAAAATTCTTATTTTATAGTATAAGTAAGATTCCAAAAAGGCATTTAAAATATGTAAAACATTTAAAAACCTAATTTTGAAATGGTTTTACTTTAGATTAGATCATTTACTGCATATTTTTGGGTGTGCTCTATACAAAGGGTCCTGCTACATATTTTAAAAATGTGAAAAGTTTGTGTTTTCAACTGAGAAACACTAGCAGCATGTTTTCTTTACCTCAAATCTTTTGTCATTATCATTATTAGTAGCTAAAGACCATTCTAACGCTAATAAGATATAGATGGTCACAAAATTTATTTAAATGTTGCACATTAGGAGCTATTCTTCTAAATAAAGATTTGTAAGTATTTTTTGCAAACTCATGTGTTGAATTTTTTTGACTGTGAATTGACTATTGAAATATTTAACATTTAGAAGAAAATTGCTTTTTATTAATATGTGTTCAAAGAATAAATAATTAGTACATCATCAATCAAGTGAATATAGTCCATTTGTTGTGAGGTTATAGTCAGCAACGATCTTAGATTTGCCAGTGCTAACATTAATATTGTTAGAATGGTGGATGGAAGAAATTAATAGTACAGCTGTAAATTATTTGGGACATATGATAACAGTGGTATGAGATTCATATAAACTGGCTTCTATTGACTTTGAAATTGATGACAGAAAAATTGTAGGATTTTGTTTTTAATTTTTCTTCAAGTTCTCAAATAAGATAGTTTCCTATTTTGAATTTTCTGGTTACTTCCAACGAGTTTGACCAATTCTCTGCTGTAACTTTCTGTTGCAATTTCATATTGGCTACACAAATGTAATAACAGGTTGTGATGGGATGCTAAAACACTTTTCTTCTTACTGTAAGAAAATTTTCCTGAATATGTGTAAACATTTAGAAGATAACTGTTTAATGCATATGTGTCAAAGGAGTTCTATTCTGTACTTGGCTGGCTTTTTGACATACCCATTTGAAATCTGCATCTCTCTCTAAATATCACAAGCATGTGCATTCCAATGACATAATTTTTTTGATAGTTTGAACTCAACATTTTGTATAAGTTACTGATAACGGCTGCATAATTATCTTTCTCATTCATTTCTATCAAGATTATCAAAATGAAGTCACCAAAATAAATTTCAAATCTTATTTTAGTCATAGTTATAAAAAAAATAAAACAAGCAAGATGAAAAAATCATACTCATTTTCATGATATGGATTTATTAGAACTGTAAGAATTTTTGAAGCTACTAATCTACATGGAAATATTCAAATCAGACAATGAAAATCTTGATTAACCCTATGCAATGGATACAGATGAAAACCTTTTTTAAACTTGTCCACATTATAATTTCATACAGAATATTATCTGTAAACAGTAAATTCCATGCATTTTAAGGATTTGGGATGTCTCCAAAATCTTCTATGTTATTTGTCAATTCTAGTGTGGCTTTGAATATACTATGCTGTCTTGTGCTTTTATGCACTGGTAGAGGCTTATTGGTCCATTTCAGTTGATTATCACAGCAAACAAATAGTTTCTTGAATTAGTTTTTGTCAAGTCTATGATGCTAATATTCTCTTTTTGATGATATTTTGATGTTTCAGTGTTGGTGTCGCATTTACTCACCATATCTACATCATTGTTATCTTTCATTCTCCAGCAACATCATCATCATCATTATGATTATCTAGAATTCTCAAACAAATTTCTTCAAAACTAGAAACAGTTCAATGTGATACTCCCTTTTATAAAAATTAGAACCAGTTAATCACTTTTATCTAGTTACAGATAGTTTTGACATGATGAGCTATAAAACGATTTAAAGTTTTATGTAGAATACTTATATGAAAACTTTATGCAACATTTTAACACAAAAAACAATAACACATAACATTTGCATAGGCTTGAAATTGAGTAAAGTTTATTGCATTCTTTTTGAAAAAATATAATCAGGTATTATAATATAATAAATTTGACTATTATTGTAAGTACAATATATATATATTTTTGTAAAAAAATAGGCAAAAAAAGTAACCATAGATGATAAAATATGGAGGAGTAAAAAATTCTTATATTTAAAGTTTAGTCTGCAAGCAGTAAGAGATTTCTACTAAACTCCAAAACATGGCATAAAATTTATAATATATGAGATAATTCAAAGTAATTTGATTTTTACAAAATACAAACATATCTTATAAGATATTGAGATGGATACTTGTTCAATTTCAAATAAATATATGAAATTAAAGCATATGAACATTACACCAGTTATAGTCAATGCATATAAAATTAATAATTATTTCAATTACCACAATAATTTTTAATAGATTATATTATAAATTAAACCAATGCATATGGCTTAACTGAAATTTATATAAAAAAAACATGACATCATGCAAATCTTTCAATATCATTATATATTTCTCAAAAGCTTAGAATTAAAGATTTGTGCTGATTGTATTAAAATTCTGTCTAATTCAAATCTTAGTGGAAATGGCAAAGAATTTCAACACTTGCTAGCTATTTAAGTTGGAACTTTTGAGATTTATGTGATGTTTCTGTATAATGGGGATTGTTATATTTGTTTAAGTATTTATTTCCAACATATTTGGATAAATTTAATCCTTCCCTGATCACAGAGAGAGCCACCAGATCACTATGTAAAGGAAGAGTAGGGGTAGTTGGAGTATTACCAAGATTTGATAAGAGGCATTTGTTAGATAGGGTGTGTTTTATAAATGAGAGAGTGAAAAAATTGTGTGAGAGAAATAACGTTGTGTTTGTCGATGTATGGGATTGGTTTATTGGAAAGAGGGAGTTATATGGTAAAGATGAATTGCACTTAGAAAAACAAGGAAGTGAAGTTTTAGGGAGTCTGATATTTAAAGAATATATTTCGGGAAACTTTTAAAGGGGGGTGGGCTCTTAAATTGTAATATTATCAAAAAGAAAAAGGATGGAACAGATATAAGAAATAAGCAAAAGATGGTTGATTTAGATATAAATATAGATGTGGAGAGGGAATGGTTCTGTAAGATTAATAGAAAGAAAGTTTGTTATAAATATAATGGAGAAGAAAGAATTAAAAAAATTTATAAAAGAGTAGTTAGGAAAGAAGAAATTGTTAAAATTGGGTTTTTGAATATGCAAGGTGGTAGGAGACCAGAAAAGTGCCTGAAATTAAATAAAGTTATTGAAAACGAAGTGCTTGAGGTATTAGCAGTAGTGGAAACTCATTTAAGAGAAGAAGAAGAACCTATTTTGGAAGATGTGGTATGGAAGGGTATAAACAAAAAAGAAAAAGAAAAAACGGGTGGTAGTATAGGTGTTATATCAAAAAAATATTTAAATATTGTTAAATGTCAAAAGCATTTGTGGTTTGAAATAAGGTTGGGCAGACAAGAATGGATGGTGGCTTTAGTGTATATAGCCACTGGAGATAGTCAAACTGTAATGGAGTGGAGCAGTAGTATATATGAATGCCTAGTTAAGGATATACAGAGTTTTTTAAAAAGGGGGAAGAGAATAAGGGTTATAGGGGATATGAATGGACATATTGAAGAAATTGATGATGTAGATAATAAGAATGGTCAGTTTTTGAAGGAATTTTGTCAAAAAGTAAATTTGAGCATTGGGGATTTGTCAAATATGTATGAGGGACAATACACATCATCTAGGAATAATGTATTTTACACAATAGATTATGTATTGGTAGAGAAAGAGGGAATGAATAAAATACGGAAAATTAAGGTGTTTGATAATGAAGAGAGAGTGTGTAATAGTGATCATAACTTTATTGTAATAGAATGGTTAGTAATGTGATGGAGGATAGAAATAAAGGTAGAAATAATAGTGAAAGATGTGGATGGAGAGTGAATGATAGGAATAAGTTGGAAGAGTATAAAATAAAAGTTGAAGAAACCATGGAGCAGTTGATTGAGGATAGAAATAAAGGTAGAAATAATAGTGAAAGATGTGGATGGAGAGTGAATGATAGGAATAAGTTGGAAGAGTATGAAATAAAAGTTGAAGAAACCATGCAGCAGTTGATTGGGAATGAGTATAAGGACTGGTGTGGCGAAATAGAAAAAGTGGCAAATAGGGTTTTAGTTGAGAATATGCAGAGGAATAAAAGTAATAAAAAATGAGAGTTAGTAAAAGTGTAAAAGAGAGGAAAGAAGCATGCAGAGAATATAAGTGTGCTATTAAGAACAAAAAAAGTGAAAACTATATAAATTCTAAATGGGGAAAGTACTTAGAAAAGAAGAAGTCTAAAATGGATAATTATAGAGAGAGGATGAAGTTAAATAGTAAATTGTTGGAGGATATTAATAAAAGTGGAAGAGATGGGAGTAAAAAGTTTTGGAATTTCATTAAAAGGAGAAGTGTAGGGGAAAGAGAGATAGTATTAATAGATGATGAGGGAATAGAGTGCAGCTCTAGAGAAGAGGTAGAGAGAATCTTAAATAGATAGGTAATGGATGTAGAAAAGATGTTAGATGTGAAAAAATTAGTGATAGAAAATATGGAAGCAGGTAGTAATGGGAATATTAGGTTCATAAAAAATGAACTGAATGAGGCAGGGAAGAGATTGAAAAGTGGAAAGATGAGAGGTTTAAATGGATGGACAGCAGAGATGGTAATGAATTTAGGGCATACAGCAAAAGCAAAGTTGTTATCATGTTTTAATAAGATGGCACAGAAGAGAGTTTTTCCGGGTAGTTGGAGTAATACAAGAATAAGATTATTATTTAAAGGAAAGGGTAAGGATTATAGAAAGTTAAATAATTATAGACCAATAGTGGTAACATCAGTTTTATATAAAGTTTTTTTCATATATGGTATCTGGAAGAGTTGTAAAATGGACAGGAGAGAATAATGTAGTGGGGGAAATGCAAGGAGGTTTTAGGTCAGATAGGCATATAGGAGATAGCTTGTTTGTAGTTACACAACTTATGGAGATGAGTAGGAATTCAGGTAGATCATTATATATGAGTTTCATAGATATAGAGAAAGCATATGATAGAGTGAATAAAAATAGATTATGGATAAGGTTAGCCAATTTGGGAATGGATGAAGCTTTAGTAAATATTATTAAGAAATTATATGAAAATAATTATTATACTTACCAATTAGGGGATATAGAATCAGTTAAAGTTAAAAATGGGGTGGGATTAAGGCAAGGATGCCCTATGTCACCTATTTTGTTTTTGTTGTTTTTGAGTGAAATGTAAAAAGCAATAGAAAGAGTAGGAAGAGGGCTAGAGATACCGTTAATAGGTGGCAAGGAGTATATACTTTGTCAGATCTTCTTTTGTGGATGATATTTTTTTGTGTGCAGAAAGAAAAAAAGATATGGAAATTATGTTGAGGACTTGTGCAAGGTGGGTAAAGAGATGGAAATTATATTTAATGAAGAAAAATCAAATATGGAAAGAGAAGATGTAGAAATTTTATTGGGGGATATAAAATTAAGTGTGGTGGATAGATATAGGTATTTGGGAATCATCTTATGTAATCAGGAAAATTGCTTGGATGAATGGGAGAAAAAATTAGTAAATGAAGCAAAGAAAAGAAAGGGTTTGGTAAAGAAACTAACAGTATTTTCATATAATAAATATGATGTAGCTAGAATAGTATGGAAGGTAGTTGCAGTAGCAGGGTTAACATATGGTAATGATACATCATGTGTTAGTAAAAGGGTTTTACATTATTTAGAGAAAGTACAAAGGGAAGTAGGAAGACATGCATTAGATGCAGAGATGTGGATAGCAAAGGAGGCAATTCAAGAAGAACTGGGATGGTCAAGTTTTTATATGATAGATGCTAAAAGTAAAATGAAAATGTTTGGTAGGTTGCAGTTTATGGATAGTAAAAGAATAGGCAAAATAGTGTTTAATTGGGTTATGAGTAAAGGGCATGTAACAAGATGGGTGAGAAAGGTAATGCAGTATGCAAAAGATTTGGATTAATAATTTATATCAGTATACTTGTATAAAAGGTGGGATGATTGTGTTAGGAGGATTGTTGAGTGTTATAGTGGTAAGGAATGGGATTAAAGAATAGAAACGTTAATAAAAAATAGGGAGTTGGAGAGATGGAGAACTAGTATGCAGAGTAAGAAGAGTTTAAATATATATAGAAGTAAATGGAATATTGAATGTGAGTTAATTTATGATAATATTAAGGAAAGTAGTTTATTGTTTAAGGCTCGAATTGGATCTTTAGCAACAAGAGAATATACATGTAAATGGAAAACTATGGGTGATTTAGTGTGCAAATTGTGTAAGGAAGGTGTAGAAAATATTAGGCATCTGTTGATTGAATGTAAATGCTTGAAAGCAGAAAGGGTACAGATAATGAAGTTATGGGAGAATAGGTATGAACAAAGTGACTATACAGAAAGTGAGTTTTTAGTTTTTATGCTGGTTTGTGAAAAGATAAGGGGGATTTAGATGTAAAGGCCATTGAGTTGATAAAGATTATGTTGTGGAAATGGTATGGGTCAGAATATAAGAAGACTTAGAGTGGGGAATGGAAAATAAAGTGGCTAACAGGTTTATCTGGGCATAATTGCTGAGATATTCTTGACTTTGTTTAAGGAGAAGCCAAATACATCACATCACATCATGGAACATTTATTTACTGTGATCAAAATGGATGAGGATGATGATTGCTTACCAGATTCAGGGAGAAATAAGAAATCTTAAATATTGTTTAGACAATTGAGAAATAACAGCAATAAGACAAACGTCAGCCAAATTAAGTTTAAACAAATTTTAGATGTTATTTACAAGAAATACAAATTATTACATAAAAGTTTATAATATAACAAATAAGATTATATCAGGTGTGTACCAGAAATAATAAAATTCAAAGTTCTGGCAGACCAACTAATTTTCTAAAAGTGAATTATAAAGGGAGGGAGCAAATTTCTTTCAGTTAAGAATTCGCCTAAACACTGGTTCCCATTCACAGATATGAAAACAATACATTCTTGAAATAAATCAATGAAACCAGTGCCGGCGAGCATTTCCTAGTCTGGAAAATGTATCAGGACCAAGAACATCATATGCCAGTAGAAGCTGCATGTTATACTTCATTTAAAGTGAACATGATTGATTTACCCCAAGAACAAATTAAAAATATGATTAGTACATTGTACTATAAATTACAAAAACAGGAGGAAATTTACATCTCCCATTTAATGAAATAACAAACTTAAAAATTACTCCACCTTAAATGATTTCAAATTAATTAACTATTAAACCTAGGATGGAAGAAAAACTGACATTTAAAACTGGAGAATCCCCAACCAAATGAGTGGCCAAAACTAATAATAATTAAAGGTCTTAATAGGAGACAAGTAAATAATTAGAAAACCAATTATGTCTGCCCAAACATTTCAAAAAAATGCAATAATTATAATTACCAATAAATTTACAAACCAAGTTCTGAGTACACGCACTGATAAAATTTAAAGCCACACTTAAAGACAAAATAAACCTAGCAAGCAAATATAAATGTGGACCTAGATGTTTTTTATAGGATAGTTTATCAGAGAGTGCATATGAGCAGAAAATATTAAAACATTAAATGCTTTAGCAGAAAGGTTTCTTTCACTATAATTTATAAAAGAAAATTAATATTATCTTCCTGCTGGTGACTTATAAAAGAACAACAATCCTAGCTTCCTGATTCAGAGATTTATGAAAAATATACGGTTCAAAACAAAGCAAAACACTCCATATAATAGTGTCATCTTGTGCTAACAAGAACAATCAATGGATAACAATTATGTGCTAGTATGAGATAGTGATCATGTGATGTTTAGTGGTTTAAAAATATACAGTCTTGCAGGAAATTGATGAAACAGCACCAGTGAGCATTTCCTGCCCTGGAGTAATGATGGAAACAAGAATGTAATATTGCCAGTAGGACAGCCCTCCAATTTACTACCTTTAAAGCAATTTGGGGTCCATTTAAGTGCAAGACAAATGAAAAACATGATTACGATCTTATGTAATCATTAAAATAAGAAAAGAAATCTCTAACTACAGAAAACCAGAACAATAAACCTGATAAACCACCTGACAAAAGATTTTATGGTTTGCAAAAAGTGCAAACACAGTAATTTAAATCAATAAGTGGATAATAAAATAAATACAGATGAGCTAATTTAAAATTACACAAGACTGCTAAAGCATTTATTAAAAGTTAGGCATATAATTAGAAATATATTAAGCATATAAAAATACAAACTCACTAGACACTCTCCAATAAATAAAATTGAAAGCAAACTTGGAATCTTAAAACTAAGATTCCAAGACACACAGCAAAATACAATGAAAAACAAATACAGCTAATAAATATGATGTTAAATCGTTGTTAATTATACAGATTTATTTCAGATTGAGTGGAGATTTAACTAAAGAATATACCCTGGTAAGAATAAAAGAAAATATTTACCTTATGGTAAAGTAAAGTTTGTGCATTTTCAAGGAGTGCACACTTTTATTTGAGTTTATATTTCAGGTGTTCCATTTTGACAGAGGCAAGTGTCGAGGCATATTGGTGGAGATGCGGCTTATCTTAGACTTTTACAGCATGACTGAAGGAGAGTCTTCAGGCATGGGTCCATCTTTTGGGTTAAGATATCAATACATATTGATGATGACAAAACATAGAGTAGTATATTTTGACATCCTGTAAAGCAAAAAAGACTGTTAACAATTGCAAGTTTTTAAAAAGAATTAAATGTTCTAACTGTTACCATACCATGAATCTCAGCAGGCTAAAATCAAAGTGTGTAAAAGAATACTGAATTTTACTTTGAAGCAGCATGTTAGCCAAGAATAAAGATAATTGTTTCCCTAAAATTTGCAGGGTTATTTATACCATGCTACATTTCCTGCAAAAACTTTTCTTGTTGTTGAATTCTATGCCTTAAGGCAAGGCAAATCTCAGTCTCCCACTCAATCTAATGAAGAATTCTAACCAGGGATTATTTTAAACAAAAACAACAACACAAAATTAAATCTCCACTTTTAGAATGAACTTAGAAATGATTAACATAAAAGCAACAGGAATGTAATTAACACGCTTGCTTGTTTTTAATCAAATTGATTAAAAACAAGCAGTGAAAGAAAACTATTTTAAAATCAATTCTATAAAAATTAAAATGACCTATTTTAAATATAAATGAGTATGTGTTTTAATACATGTGCACCTTTTAAATAATTAAAAAAAATTTTAACATTAAAAATTTAATGAAAATTTAAAAGTCTTTTTTTAATTTTAGGTAATAAATCCATTGAATCAGCTATCAATCCGGTTCAATATATATATATATATATAGGGACTTTAACCACAGACATCCAAGCTCCCTTCACATCCATTTTATCTCATACAACCAATACATATTACCACATACATGTAAAAAAAATCTCCAATATACAATTTTTGTGCTGAAGCAGCACTCATCACTTTATCTATATTCCAAACACATATTTATAATCTGTGCTCAGTTTTTATTAAGATAGCAAATCTTCAACAATAGGCTTCAATCTTCATCACCCTGCAACTCATGAATAGCTGAATAATTGCAATGTGGAGTAGTTTGAAGCCTGTTCATTAAAAGTTGATAATTTGCTATCTTAATGTAGGCTGAACACTGATTATATATAGACACCTGAGTCTCATTTTATGTGGTAGATAGGTTTCACAGAAAACCCACATTAAAAAAATCACACAAAAATAGACTTACCTTGAAAAATGGGGGATACGTTCTATAATTTTCAGAAATTGCATAAAAGCAAAGCAACAAGGAAAAATTACTTTAAAATTTCACATAAAAAAAAGGAAATAAATTATGACTAATAAAAAATGTCAAATATTTGAAAAAAATTGATACAAGACAAACCTTTTTACTTTTTTTATTAACTACAGTATTTAATTTTACATTTTTTCATACATATTTTAATCATTATCGCTATTTGACAATATGCAGTTTGTTTTATGAACTGGTAAGAAATCAGATTTGTCACAAGAGGAAGTACAACTAGCACCACTTTTAGTCTTCTGCTCTGTTAATGGTTTTCTGTCAACAATGTAATTGGTGAGTAAACTTTGAGATGATGATTTTACTAATTGTTTATAAAGCTCACAATATCCAGACATAACTATTTAGCTCTCATTGGAATTTAAGAGATTGTTCATTGCAGCAAAGTCTCTCAGATTTCAAAATTTTCTGATATTTTTCTTTGTCTCAGACATCAATGGAAAATCTATGATTAAATGATTTTTACTTATCAGAAAATAATACATTTGTTTTCATTTGATAGATATTTTTGTTTACTACTGAAATAAATTTTAAATGTTCACATTTTGTTTCTATATTAAAAAAATGAGATCGCAATCAAAACAAAAAGATTATACATTATCATTAGAAAGATTATTTTCAGTTTAGAAAATCAACAAAATCTTTATTTCTGATTATTTTAAGAATCTAAAAGAATATTTATTTCTGTTATATCTAACAAAATGTGTTTTAAAAGTTTAAAATTTTTGAATATTTATTGCAATATTTTATATCCATAAGTATAAATCTATTATTATTATTTACTCATAAGTATAAGTAGGTTATTTATGTAGAAGCTAAGATTCTTAAATAGCTTCAGACCATATTCACATTAGCTGCTAATATAACATTATGTTTTTGAAAAAAAAAGTATTTCAAGTCAAAATAAGTTGTTAATAATTTAAATTTCTTGATATCTAATAAATACAGTGAAATATAAACTTCTTTATTGCATAAAAGAAAACCAACATAAAAAGATATTAAGAAGAAACATGTATCACATAACTTCAAAATCACATCAAAAAATGTGCATAAAATGAGACCCAGGTGTATAAGTTTCTGTGTGTGTGAGAGAGATGATAATCTGGGCCAGCTGATGGATTCTGGCTGAGTGCAAAATATGCACATTAGAGATTGTTTATCTTTTTCACATGTCTGGATATGTATATTGGTTGAATAACATAGAGTGGATAATTGGTCATATGAGATAGGGTGGATAGCTGAAAGGAATATATCATAATATTATATGAAATAAGGTCATTTTCTAATTATGATCAGAAAATATTAACTAAATCAATAGTCATAGCTATTTTCATTATTTTATATGCAACTGAATAAATGATGAAATGATTATGAGGGGATAAAAAGTAAATAACTATATTTGCCTGAGAGTATTTCAAAAGACATTAATGATGGTCATCTAAAATACAAATATTAAATTCAAATAATAACAATCATTTCTAATTTAAAAGAAAGCAAAATCGGTAAATATTTGCATTAGCTTTCTAGTTAAGATAGCCGTAAGTGAATGTCAAGTATGGATATAATTGGTATAAGTTTGATTTATTTATATACATATAAATTTTTATTCAATTAATATTTTAGGTCACCATCTACGCATTCATATTTTTAGAGAAATTCTATCATTTCCTGACTCGTTAACAAACACTAGCCCACCATACATATTCCTAAATTTTTTTTTTCATATACATTTTCTTGGAAGTAGCTTTGGTAAGACATAAAACTCTTACTTGTTGATATTTATATACTTTAATAAAATAATAATTAACAATAGCAAAAGTCCATTAAGAAATAATTAACAAAACCATACACACAATTAATAGCAATATAAATAATACTTTAAAAAAAATAAAATTATTGAATTTAAATAGTAGTATGGTCACTTATTACATCGCATATAAAATAAATAATGATCAAAGAGTTAAGGTAAGATCATTAAAAGATTTTGTTAGTTAAATATTTCTACACCGCTTTTATCTTGGGTCTTATTTTTATTTAAGAACTAATTACACTACAAAGATATTATTCATTATTGTATAATCTCTAGTCTTATGAATGACTAATAAAAATTATTAATATATTTTCAAAGTTATGAGGGCAGCAAGTTTGACATCTATCTATCTATCTATCTATCTATCTATCTATCTATCTATCTATCTATCTATCTATCTATCTATCTATCTATCTATCTATCTATCTAACTATCTATCTATCTATCTATCTATCTATCTATCTATCTATCTATCTATCTATCTATCTATCTATCTATCTATCTATCTATTTATCTATCTATCTATTTATCAATCTATCTATCTATTCATCTATCTATATACTGAACAATAATAATAGTATGTGGTCTGGGCCAACCAATGAGTGCTGCTTCAGCATGAAATGTGTTTCATAGTGATCATACATCTTTTTAACATTTCTTTGGCCGTATGTTTATGATTACATACCTCCACATGGTGGTAAAAGCATATAGAAACCAATTACGACCATGTTTGAGAGTGGTGTTGTGAAAATAACATTACAGAAATATTATTCATTATTGGATAATCTCTAGTCTTCTGAATGACTATTAAAAATTATTAATAAAAATGAAATGGTTTTACAATTTTTTTAAAATGATTTTCTATTTGTGTTACTCACATGAATTTATTTTGTTTATTTATTTATATGTCAAAATAAATATTTCATAGCAATAATATAAGTAACTTTAATTGGGTTATACATATATGATCCATAGCACTAATATACCAATGTTTCAGCTTAGTTGAACTAAACATATACTGAGGAATGAATGGCATAAAATGGAATCATTGCAAATATTGGTTCAACCAATGAAAAACAAAAACTGAAAATTTAAAGGTGTGGATAGAGTAATAATAGCTATGAAAGGGCAGAAACATTGATACATTTATACTATGAATCATACATAGATGAAGACAGATATATATATATATATATAGATATATAGATATATATATATATATATATATATATATATATATTGTAACGATATATAAATATATCGTATATATATATAACCATTACAAACCAGTCAATACTTAAACAATCCAAATATAGAGAATAATCAAGAATTTCAAACTATTGTTAAGTCAACCACTTTTTTACCAATAGTGGTGGAGTCCCATATATATATATATTAGATATAAGCTCAAAATGTCAATTAATATATTTATTTTGTTCAAAAAATTTATTAAAAGTTCTATATGTGTATATATGTAACTTCTTGCAATAGTTTTATCTATAAAGATCTGCAACAATACAATGTAATAATAGAAACTTAAATATTCTTTGCTTAAATACTTACATGGCATATTTAAATGTACTTATCAGCAAATTATAAGTATAATAATAAATGGTATATACCCAGGAAATGTAACGGTCAGATTTTTACATTCACACAACAAAATCCAAAGTTTTGGCAAATTACACCAAACTGATCTAGATGAGGGGTTGAGACTTGAATCAGATTGCACCTCAGCTCCTTCACCAACACTCCATTACTTACTACCTTATAAATGACATATATGAGGCTACACTTGGTGTTTTTTAATTTGTATGCTGGCAGTAGCAAAAGGTGGAGCAAGAGGCTCAGGAAATATCAACTAACTTATTAATAATTTAACTCCACATACACACCTATGGCAGGCAATTCATATATCAATAATTAATGCTAATATTATAAAATTTAACTAAGATTTGGAATGGATTACGAATAATGCCCAACACATTGATTATAATTTAATATATTTTAATGATTAAATATAGATTAAAATAAACATGAGTGCATTAATGACACATGCAGGTGTAACAATGATGAGCAAGTTTGAGAACAGAATCTCATCTGATGCACTATAATTTAAAAGAGTTTATTACAAATTTAATAATCTATGGTCTATTCATGTTTTATTTTTACTATGCCCTCCCTATTAGGTTTGCAACAGTTAATTTGGTGCAAGAATGATGATTTATCACCATAATATTTAATAAAAGATCATTTAATAATACTTAATGAACTGCAATAGGATCTCTATGTAGATTATATATGTACAAAACCAGACTACATATTCAGATCAATGCTGAAATCTTATTACCTTATGGAGGGATGAACTGGATCCTCATAGTATGACTTCAGATACTATGGTGTGATATATATATTACTAGAGATGTGTGTGTTTCAAATGTGTAGTTGCTCAGGGGATTTAGTACCAAGTACTTGGTTCCTCTGGACTGTATGACTTGCTGTGAATAAATTGAACATATAGTTCAGTGATCAGAGCAGCTTGTAAAACAATCTGGACCCTCATGTTCCAGTTCTAAAAAAGAGCTGTGTGAACTAAGTATATGGGGTCGCCATTAAAACCAGAAGCTCATTCATATAAGAAACATACAGCAAGGCATAAATGCATGTCTGTGTTTCCTAAAGACACATTCACCATGCTAAATATAATATTAATTAATAACTTATGGCATGCAAAATTCTATAGTTTCGTTCCACGAAACTACCATATACCAGTTCATAATTAGCATTCTTAAAACATGCTAAAAGAGATACTTAAAGTAATTTAATTTATCAACAATTCTGCATAGTTTATATTATACGTCAAAAGTAAAGCAATAAGTATAATATGCTACATAACTCATTCTTGCATTTATTAACTAATTACTTTATTAACGTGCAAACCTAATCCTAACAGCAATAATAATAATAATAATAATAATAATAATAATAATAATAATAATAGTAGTAGTAGTAGTAGTAGTAGTAGTAGTAGTAGTAGTAGTAGTAGTAGTAATAATAATAATAATAATAATAATAATAATAATAATAATAATAATAATAATAATAATAATAATAATAATAATAATAATAATAATAATAATAATAATAATAATAATAATAATAATAATAATAATAATAATAATAATAATAATAATAATAATAATAATAATAATAATAATAATAATAATAATAATAATAATAATAATAATAATAATAATAATAATAATAATAATAATAATAATAATAATAAGCTAAACATAATAGCTTAACAAATACATTTAGGTTTTCAGAGTGGAGATTTATGTGTGTGTGTGTTAAAGAGTGATATTAATGAATTATGAGAAAACATCTAATCATCTTCCCCTCAAATTTTATTCATGGAATCAATCTCCATTCTGAAAAGGGCATAGCATAAATTATAAAATAAACATATATAAAACAAATAAGAAAGGCATGACTGCACATTAGCAAGTAATAGGATAATAACTGAATAAGTTATTATTTAACAAGCATTTAGAATTTTAGATTTTAATTTAATAGATAGGCAAGTTTACAGATATTATTTTATCAGAATTTTAAATTATATTTTACAGATATAAATCAGCTTTAATCATTAAAACATTATTACAGTTTAGAAGTTTGTGCACATTACAGAGTAGTAGCTAGCTTAACTTTTAGATCATTTCTTAGAATTATTTTTAAAGAACTCTGTGGAAAAATTGTTACTGTATCTTCTTTGCTGAGGCTTCTCTGTGGCTGTAGCATCATCATTCTTGGCCGGGATAATCCCTTCATGATTGGGCTCCTGTTCTTCCATCTCCACAGACCAATCTCTCAAAAGGAGATCCAGAAAATGATATGGCCTTAACCATCTAGCTCCATTTTCTAGTCAGTCATAGAGACTGGCATCTATTACTATATCAAATTCTAAATAAGTGAACCTTTTAAGGTTTTTTTCTTTAAATGTCATAGCATCAGCCGGGATGTGAACCCGCAGCCCGGGCAACTGCCTGCAAGGAAGTCATGCTGACCTCTCGACCACCAATGCAAGACTTTTAAGGTTATTTAGATAAGAAAAGTCAGTAGCTTGAGTACCCTGTTTATAACATTCTACAAAATTTTCATCAATATTTAAAATCCATAAAATGACACCTTTGGTCATTTCTTTGCTAAAACAATGATGGTTAACCAGGCCACTCTCTGTTTTTAGTTTTATTTTTAAAATACATTTAAAATTTTGATTCCAAGTTTTATTAATTGCTTACAGATGGTTTTCTAAAAATTGACAACTTTTTTAAAAAGAGTTTAAGTTTGTAAACATTTTATTATTGAAGCAATCGATCTGATGCTCAGATCAAGCTTCACAGCCCTCTTACAATCTCCCACCACCAAACCATATTTAAGCTCCATCCTTACGCACACATACATATTTACTAATACATATTTTTTCTTCTAGCTTAACTATTAAAACAACTGATGTAAATATATAGATATCTTAATGTAAATAATTTTAATAAACAAATATTTAATGTTATTTTAATTCGTATGTGTGTGTAATGGATATGTACATATTATCGGTGAGGGGAGATTACTTTAAAATCATAATTTCAAATAAAAAACATATATTATTAATGTATATTTAAAATTATATATATATAATTTATTATTTATTTATTTAATCTTAGTGGTCAGAAAATGATGCAATTCTTCTAAGAAGTTTCTGGAACGCAATTTAAACAATTAACCAGAAAACCCATTAGTCAGAATTAAAAGGTTACAATTTGTAACAGTAAAGTGAAAATCCATTAGTGGAAATTTTATCCACTTCAATTTGTTTTAAAATCATAAGACTATATTTTAAAACAATCATTCAAGAAACTTATAACAGGATTGCATTGTTTTCAAAACTTACTAAGATACATCCGGTCAGCAGATTTCAGATCAGTTAAGTGCTAAAATTGCCTCAAGTCTAGCAGCTAAGTGCTTGCCAACATCATCAAAAAAGGATATAAATACTGCTAGATTTGAATCCAAAAGGCAGGAGACAATCATAAAACATCTATGGTAGATCGAATCCACGCTCGTGTAAATTTTAATACAATGTGTAGTGAGTAGAGAAAAATTCACCTTTCCCTCCATTCTAACATGCTCTTTCCCATGATCAGAACTTCGGATCCCATGCCTATGAACTTTCCAATGCTGATAGATTAAAAAGTAAATGCTACCTGTTTGGCTGACTCCAAAAATCTAGATCTGGTATATTAATTCCAATGGACACTAAAGCATCCAGAACCACCACTGTATTTAACAAGGTAAAAAGAACTTTAGCCACTATATGAATCTCTTAACTTCAGCCTTCAATAATAATAATCCTGACATTCTATTAGATAATGTTATGTAAAATATTTATAATTTACTTATCTCTAGTTGTTTGTAACTCTATATAACTTAATTTCCTTTATCATTGAGCCTCTATTTAATCTGATTTATTTTTTCACTTTCATGTGGCAATAATCTTTTAGTTTATTATCATATTATATATATTTGTGTTTTAAATATGCCAATAATCCCTCAAACTCGCTAGCATATAACTTCCTTTTGTTTTTATTTTTCTTCCCTGCTACTTTACAGGATGATTAAATTCATTTTAATTAAAAATAACTCTTATTCCATCTTTGCAAAATGCTTGCGTGATTGAGAAAAACAAAGTAATTATCTTCTAAGGTTATTGTAGAAAAACAGATCAAACATCTGTTTTTCTAAGAAATTTTTTTTTTATATATATTTTAAATAATAATGCACTAATCTCAAAATGTCAAATTCAATATATGTAAATAAATTTATTTATTTTTCAATTCATCACCACCACCCCATTCGTACATGTATGATGATATTTATTTTAATGATAGCATTGATAACCAAATTTTTATGCTTATTTAACAGTGTGGGAAGTTATAACTAAGTTAAAGTAAAGGAAAAGGGGGACAGTCCTTATATCCAAGAATTATGTATTCTAACTAATTTAAATGATCCATGTCTGTTTAGCAATTAAATCATACCATTACATGGGATATTACATAATGTGTGGGCATTAATTAATTAAATAGTCTTTAAAGTTATATTTTGTCATTCCAGGCATTGCATGCATATAGGCCTCATTGTTTGTTTATTATATATATTTGTGCTTCTTTTTACCCGGGAGTATCAGAAAGTCAAACCCCATTATGTATTTCCAAGTCCAAGACCCGGTCTCCTAACCCCCCTGGGGACTTATTTGATCATATGAGCTGGCTTTATATGGAAATCGCTCTGAAAAATCCAGCTCAGTAAAATGCACAGCCAACCCCTCTTCATTCATGAACCAATTCTGCAAAAGTTTGCAGACTGATATCGGTCTATTTCATCAATAAATTCTCAGAAGCACCTGCTAGGATCCGTGACTGGATGACATAAATATGCCACCATGCATGCACCACCTTTCTGTTATGTTTTTAAATAAACCCATGAATATCCATAAGCCGTAATGTTGTGATTCTACTAACCAAATCTATTTATAACACTTCTTAATATTTTCAAATGCATGTCTTTGTGATGGCATTATATATATATATATATATATATATATATATATATATATATATATATATGAATATCATATATATATACATATTTGATAGTATATATATATTCACTAGCTATCCCACACACATTTATCACTCCATAAACTGAATTCCCTCCACATATTAATAAAATCTCTTGTATAAATTTAATGCTTCGGTCTTAAAAGGATAATTGTCAACTAAATCGGTTAAATGCTTGTTTTGTTTCTTCTGGGTATGGAGTGGTATCTCAAAAGTATATTTCCTAATAGCACTAAACCAGTTATCCATTATCATATATACCTATTATTGGCATATGAGCCACAACCATAAATCAAAGTAATTTGTCAAATCTAATTCTCTAAGTTATGAATAAAATATAATATGATTTCTCTGTTATCGATTGAAGTGTAATTCAATATACTTATGAGGCCCAATGATTAATAAATAATGATACACACATTTATTCATGTTTTGCTAAATTAATAAATCTTATATATTATACATTTTAAGAATCATTGTTTTCTTTTGTTTAAATTAATATCTTAGTTATTAAAGTATACTCATTCTGACTAGATGATATCCCGCTAATCTTAGAAGTATAATTAATATGAAAGGTCACAACCTTTAATTAAATCCAATTTGTATTTTATGCTAGATATTCCATCATATAAATTTAGATTAGCGTCTTTTTGTGTCTCCACTTTGCGATGCCGGCGGAGAAAGATAAAATTAGATCGATATCATCGGGATTGTTACTCATAAGTTGGTAGATCTGGAAAATAGGGCAGAGTTCATGTGTGTTCCTGACTTATGTATCTTGTGCATGATTGGATTCAAGGTACTTTTGCCTAGATGCTTACAGATGCTTACAGATAGTTTTCTAAAAATTTACAACTTTTTTATAAAAACAGACAACTTTTTTTTAAGTTTGTAAATATTTTATTATATATGTGTGTAAGACTATCACAGAAATTGAAATTTATATACCAATGCATTTAAATAAAGAGTTTTAAACTGAGAATCATTGGAATTTATATTAATTTAAAAGAATTGTAATGCTTTTTAAATCTGTTGCATTAAGGCTTCTTTCGCATATTCCATTTTATTAATTTTAAATTTATAACTGCATATACATTGCACCATACAAACATTAATATGACTATTAGATATGCACACATATTCAAATACATGCACATACCCATAAATATATGCTATTACATCTTAAAACAATGTATTATAAGCTTATATATGTGGACTGGGAGGATCCAAATTGGGGGAAAAGATATTACTATGGCACATAGTAGATGAAATGGGATGATTGCTAAATAATTCCATTTCACATGGCATATTTAAATGTAATTATCAGCAAATTATAAATATAATAATAAATGGTATTACCTTTTCTTGGATAAATGTTCAAAAAGTTTACATATAAAAATTATTATTAGAGTAAATTTAACTGAAAAAAAAAAAAAAAATCTTTTTTAGAAAGTTTGCCCAACATTTTAACTTAGTGTTCTATGTGAATATTACTTAGTTATATATCAGTATAAATTTTATAACTTTTCAGCATAAATAATAGATTCTGTCAATCAAACTTTGAGAATATTTTATCTTAATGTAGAGAGGTTAATGTTAAAAGGAAGCATGAAAATAATAATGGGTGTTTATTCTTCTAGAGTTCTATGGTCAGACAGATTGCCACTCAGCTTTTCTAACCTTGTGTGGTTTTGATTAAACAATATAGATTAGTTTAACTATTATTCAGCTTAGAATTTTAATTGCAATTATTTAATTACTCTCCTGCTTTTACTGAAGTAATACTTTCTCTAATGATCTATTCAATTTTATAATAATTAAATTTATTCTTTCCTTTTATAAGTTCATTTGGAAAACACATGCTTTTCTGTAAATATTTTTTCATAGTTATTTCATTATGTTTCATATTTTTTAATTAGTTCATTTTATCTGTCTTCTTGTATTATAAACTATAAAGCTGTTTACAATGTAATAAAAATATTTCATCAAAATTATTTAATAAACATTTCAAAAACAATTTGCATTTTTTACAAGTTTAAATTATTTAAAGAAATATAACATTTCAAATATAAGTGATTGTAATTTTATTTTATGATTTTTTGATTTTGCATTATTCAGAATTCTTTAATTATAATTATTTTACCTTTTAAAAATTATGTACATAAAGAAATATGACATTTTTACTATATATATATAGTAATGTTGCTAGAGAAACTGCAAATAACCATTGATAGTTCCTGGGGTTAAACCACTTTTATACTCAATTGTTCACTAGTAGTATGTCTACCATTAGAGTAACAAAGTGGTGTTGTCTTGGGAACTATGAGTGATGAATCACAATTGTCCTAGCAACATTACTGCTAAACTATATTTTAAGTTTATTTACATGAAAATGACCCCACATTTTAATTTATTTACAACATAAACCCATGAAAAATACAATTTTAACACACACACATATATATATATGAAGTTCATTCATGTTTAATTAACAGAACCAAAATTTTGGCTTGATTGTACCTCAAACTAAGTAAGAATGGTTATTTTAAAAAAATGTAGAAATGCTATAAGAAACAACTGTGAAAAAAGTTTATATTCTGTAAGCTAAAAAAATTCAAAAACATTTTTTTTTAAAATGTAATAGCTATGGTTAAATAAAAGTCATAAAAAAAATCTTAAATCAGGCCTAAATCAAACATAATAAAAATAAGATTAAAAACCAATACTAATTAAAATTTGTGTTCATCATAAAAATGAGACTACAGACATCATTGAATGTATTCTGAAGTAGTATTCCATAATAACTATATACATTATTTAGTAAAAAAAATAGTAACATTCTATATAAAACTAATGGCATAACATTTTATATTATATCCAATGAATTTATAAAATGATATCTGAAGTCTGTGAAATTTTTATGTGAATGTGAGTAATTACAGCATTAGTGCTAAGAATGATGAACATCATAATGCAGAGAAGTATGTTATCATTATCATTACTACTCCTCCATATTATGGATAATAGGTGCAATATAGAATTTTCTAACATCAGTATTCCAATCAGATATGGAACTACCAAAGAAAAATCAGAAAAATTATCAAGAATTTTAAAAAGGTAGACTGCATCTTCAAATTATCTCTTATTTTTAAAATCTGTTAATCAAAACAAGTTAATTTTATATTGTGTTCCATTCTTGTTTATTTTTGACAGTTTTAATCATTTTTAAGTGTTGTTTACTTGCAGCACCCTGCTGTGTTATGAAATAACATATCTTTCACATTAGATAACATATGTGATTCAAAATAGTACTATTAATTGCATATAGATATTTCTAGATAACACATATCATATTTTCTACATACTTCTGAAAGCTTGCAATAAATATAAATTATTTTTATTGCAAAATCTTTCAGACCAACTTTTCCTACTACATATGCATTCACCAGAGACCTAATGCCCTGAAACACATATAAATACCCTACAGATTGGTAATCAAACTTTCTATTTAATTAGATGTACAATTGGAATATCTCAATAATTTATATCCCTCTTATCTTTATAAAGTCGAATTTCGTGTTGTGATTTGTAGAGGTCTCTCTTGCTAAAATTAAGCACTCAAGGCGCATGTACTAAAGTTTTAGCTTTATATAAGTATATTGCAGACATTGCACTTAATAAGAATTAATATTTATAATAAAAATAGTAAGTATTCATCTATATCAAAGGTTCTTAAATAGGGCTGAATTTCTCTCATATAGAATTAAGTTTGTAGCATGACAAATTCAACTATTAGATTATTGATTTCACTACAATTTGTAATTCTATGGTTCTACATAATATTTAAGAAATCACACTTTATTGAATGATAATGTGAAAAACAATGTTTTATATTTCTATTTTGATAATAGTTTATTTAGAATTAATATGTTTCCTTAACAACAACTTGCAGATGTTTAGGCAAATATATCTTATATTAACATGTGTATGTTCAGGAGTTATAAACCCCTACTTCACCTGATGAGACTAGTTTTCTGATGAATTACAGGTAGAGAAAAAAATTGATCTGAAAGAATATTACAGTGAACAGTAGTTTAAAATTTGTGAGTTATAGAGAACTGAAAGCTTAGTGTATTTACATACATATTGTGAAAATAGAGAGATTGATATTACTACAAAAAAAACCCTTCACAGAGGAATGTTATTTATCAGTTTAAATATATATATATATTGCTTTATTATGTTCAAATAATATATATATATTATATCTCATAGCATTGACTGGGAGGCGAACCTGCAACAACCATCTGCAACCAACTGCTTGCTTGCAAGGCAGCTGCACTGACCTCTCGGCTAATAATGCTTGACAAAATTGATTGGTTTTTTTTTTCATATGTCAAAGTGTTGACCAGGAAGTGAACCCATTCCCAGCTGTTTGGAAGACAGCTATGCTAACCACTAGGCCACCAAATATTTAAACTAAAACTAAGAACTTAAATACATAAATAAACTTGTCATTTTTAAGAGATGATTGAGAGATATAAAATGATTAAAAATAGCTTAAATGTATGATTGTACCCCAAATTAAATACTTTTTAGAAACTGTATTGCTTATTGTTTTTTTTTTTCACACAATCTCCCTTGTTTGTAGGAATTATTTGTTTTTAACCACTACTCTAAAACATGACAAGATGTTTTAACTCATAAGATTCTATTTGAATTCTTTATTAAATCATCAAATAATAAAATAACTTTTAAAAAATGTATAATGTCTAGACAAATTACTAGCAGCTACTGAATGGTCTGTGCATTAGAACCTAAAAAAAAGATTAGAAATTGTCCTGGAAGGAAAACATGTTACAAAATTCATTAGTAAAAACAATTTGGTTTTGTTTATTATAACCTTTATTGTAATCCATTTTGAAATATTATATAAATTTAAAATTTTAATCCTACAAGTCTCACTTTTTTTCATTAAACGTTATTATTTACTGTCATTATGCTTATTCTATTCTTCTATCATATGTTTTTACTTACTTTACAAGTCATTAAAAATGGGTGCTAATTGCTATGGTGAACTGTTAGTTATTACGTGGTATTTATTAAAAAGTAACTTCAAATTCTGTTTTTGTTTCATATAGTTCTTCCCTTGGTTCACTATTTAACATTCATTTTCTTGATATTTAATTACATTCAATTATGGCATCATTATTGAGAATCATATCCTGTTAAATATCAAAAAACTTAAATATATATTTTAGATTATATATATTTATTATATTTGATTAATATTTTAATTTGCAAAGCACAGATAGTTGGCTTAGATGTATAAAAAGAAAAGTAGAGAAAAGTGTGGCTGCCCTTTTCTCGTAACATCTTTGTTGTGTGTTTGGGGTTGGATGTCATTTGGACAGCTATTTTTGACATCTGATTGGCTGTCGGTTACGTATTTAACAAATGCTAGAGATTTGGCAGTATCTCAATTTATTTCAATTTTATATTTGATTATGTTTTTTTACTAATATGTTGTTGTTGCTTTAATTAAAGTTTTAATATCCTAGGCTAACTGAAAATACTTTCCGTCATTATGTTATATGTCTTACTCTTAAAATTTATGCTTAATATTCATGTTTCATATAACTGTATAACTATATTTACTTTATATAATACTAAATCATCCATGCAGTTTACCACTGTTACACAATGCTTTATTTACCACCCTATTTTACAGTTTACAGTTTCAAAGTTAGGAGATATGAGTTCTGAAAAAGATTGCTGGGACAATTGAAACTGTAATCTGTAAAAGAGGGTGGTAAATAAAGCATTGTGTAGCAGTAGTAAAGTGCATGGATGATTTAGTATTATATGGTATATATTTGACAATGCGATAAGAAAAAGTAATTATTATATTTACTTCACTGTTATCTTTAATTCACATTATGTTGCATCTCAATACATGTAACTTCATATTAATTTATTAGCTAAATGTAGAAATAAAGCATGTTTATTCCTTATATTTATTTCCATGCTATTTAGCTGAATATATTTTGAAAAATAATAGAATTAATTTTGAAGGAAATAATAAAATCCAATATTATTTTAATCATTTTAACTAGGTTATAAATGACTTGCATTTATGTTTACAGAATTCAATTCATTTTACTTATCAGTGTCTATTTGGGTGTGAAAGTATTGTTTGCTCAGTTATCAGTATCTGAATTTTGACTGTTATTAATTATTTTTATCCAGGAAAAAAATAGGTTGTAAAATTAATTGAATGAAGTAATATTTAATAAGCTTACTAAACTGTTTATAATTTTTTATTTCTTACTTGCATACAAAAATTTGTATTGTTTTCCACTTATTGTGGACTTAGTTAAATAAATATTTGGTTGATAATTACTTTGAGACCAAACTTCAAATATAAATAAAATTAAATAATGTCCTAAACATAATTTTTTATATTTGATTTAGCTGTAAACAGACAGATGGGTTTAATATAACTCAAATATCGTATAATATACTTTGATTCATTTATTTTCTTTTGTGTACTCATTCATCAAAAATTATTATCCAAAATCCCAGTGAAAAATCAGCAGCATCCCTAAGATTGGTCAACCAGGTATATGCCAAGGACTAAAGGAGCATTACACTGAGCTGACTTAGTTTAATCAACAACACAATATTGTGCTTTACACAAAAAAGTGAAGCTTAGTATTATTAGAAAAAAATTACATGGCTGAGCGCTTTCAGAGAACTTAAGTCTCCATATTCATAGCCTATTTTGGGAGTGTCACCTTACATTGAGATTTTAAGTGAAGTTTAGCAGTAATTTATGCAAAATTTATTCAAAGTTTTCTTTCATAAAGACCATTTTCTGGAGATTGCAAAGCACAATTCTTTTCAATTTATTGCATAGTTGTCATTTGCAATAAAGCAAGCCTCCTTTATCTTTCGTTTCATACCATTATGTTCAGTGCACAGTGCCCTTGCCATAGTGGGTTTGAACACATGGTCTGTTGTTTTTTGGTGCTCAAAGAATATGGATTTGTTTTCAGTATTATTTAGAGCTCTCCTGTATAAATATTGATGTTGAGATGTTCTGGTGGTGATGTTGGCATGGGTCTCTCCATAATATGCTGCTCTACCTCCATTGGTTGGGCATGGAATTTTATAAACTGCTTGGGCTATTTGATCAGAAGGTATTTTGTCTTTGGTATTATTTATCATTCTGTTTGTTGAAGGTGGGTGTGGAATCCTAATTCGAAGAACTCAGCAAATATTTTATATTTTCTAGCAATTGATGGTATGTAAGGTAGCAGAATTCTTGGTTTATTGTTTCTAACCATGTCAGTTTGTAGCTTAGTTTGAAATTGCCTAATCTTTTTGTAGATAATGTTGTGTGAAAATCCATCATCTTCACTTAAAATCTCAATGTAAGCTAACACTCCCAAAATAGGCTATGAATATGGAGACTTAAACCATGTAATTCTTTTCTAATAATACTAAGTTTCACTTTGTGTGTAAAGTGCAATTTAAAACTTACCACTCAAAGGTGAAGTAAAAAACAAGGATTTTATTTCAATATATATCTTATACATTAATAGAATAGACTGAGAAACCAACATTTAATGCAGGTTCTTATACATAAAGCTAAAGCTTACTTTGGAAATAAGCACATCAACTTTCCAAATGCCTCATCATTTGAACATTTTTATAAATGAGCAAATAACTGATAGTTTGTAACTGAATAGTCCCATGCTTCTGGTTGAACTAAACTAGTGATGGGGATAGTGGAAAATGTCAGTCACCTGTCCCATCTAGTAACACTGCTTACATCAGCACCATATTCAATGAGGGGTTGTGTGTTGCATTTATTTATCACCTTTTTTTATTTACTGAGGGCCCCATTCCATATTTGTGACCAGGGCTTCAAAATCTAAAAAAGCAGCAATGTCCTTCATATTTAGATGTTTCAATATAGATTAAATATTGTCAAATTAGTTTAGATTAAATATTATGTAAATATTTATTTAGATATTGATATTATCATAATAAGAACTCAATTATTTATTATATTTGAGAGTCCATTGTAACTAAAGTAATATTTATTATACTGTGTTAGTTACAGTTTCTTCTCTCTCTCTTTTGCCTACTAATGTATTTTTTTTTTTTTGAGAGTGGTTTAAATTGCCAAATTGTAAAAGAGGTACTATTGTTCTGTTGTATATAACAATTGATTGCTAGTGAACGCTTTTTATTATTTCATTAAGATGCTAATAATTTAAATTTCAAATCAATTAATTATTTATTATTTGCAATATTAACGTAAATTGGAGAAAGATTAAATGATTTTGAAGTGTTTGAGAATAAATAAATTAAATGTGAATGGAAATTTTTTGATTGATCTAATGTTGCTAATAATTCTTATTAGTATCATTTTAAAAACTAATAATTAAAATTTTGGATGTAGGAAATGAAATCTTTTACATGCATTTTCAAATGTGGATTATTATGTCTTTGTGACATTCTACTGATATTAACTGTATTATACGTGTTCTCCTTGCAATTTCAATGGAAGGTGTGAATAAAGTATATCGCTCTTGAATTGTTGCAAATTGCTGTGTTAATACTGCATTATAATAAAGATAATATACATATCTACCTATCAAAATGGTTTTAAATATATCATAGCCCTAACTTTGTTTGAAGTTTTATTATATTTTACCTGATTTTTTTTGTCGATAATTGAAAGACCGGATATATAAATACTTTTTTAAAGATATTTATTGAGTGTATAAATTAAAGTATTTATTCGAATACTTACATTTGTATAAAGATTATATTGTTCGTGAATTGCCTAAATATAATAAAAAAATAAATAGTCCATATATATTAAATAATCAAACTTTTGATTAATTAATTTTCAACTCTTGTTTATTTAATTGTTAAAATTGTATATATTTATTTGTGAGTAAAACTTTATATTTACGAATAGAACACTGTGTATACAAATCGTTACTTAACGGATACGCATATATATATAAAGAAACTCATAAGTGATTGATTCTTATTTTCGTAAAGGTTCATTTCATATGTTATCCCAAAAATAATAAAGAAAAAGAAACTCCAATTTGTAACAATCGAGATGAAGTCTAGCATGTCATTATAAGCGTTAAGCCTTTTAGTGATTACGGCTTCCATAAAATGAGAAATTAAAACGCTCGCTATTTCCTTTCTAATCGAGCGACAGGTGCCTTCGTAATAGAGTGCTGTGTAGAAACAAAACTACTGAATTTTTTTTTACATTGTCGGCAGAATTTTCAAAGGCTGCGTGTGAAAGGTTATCAGTACGAAAATGCTACACACTTCCTTTACTATGAAATGTTAGATGTAACTAAATTAGATTTTAAAGGCGTACTCATAATAAAAATGCCAATGATATTTCTAAAAAATTTGTTTACTCATTTATTATTATTTCTGACAGTTGACACATCAAGATTGATTTGCATTCAAATGCAGATGTGTTCGTAGCGTTCAATTTTCATTTCCATTCTGACATTAAAATGTTCAGATTTCTTTTCATTCAATTAATCATTACCCACCTACTGATTTAATAATTTATGTATTCATGCATGGATTTGAGTAATAACTAGCGGATGCTTCATCATTTCACCCAAGAATCAGCTTCATTTGAAAATTTATTTTCAACTACTGTAACGCCATCCGTTCCCAAATGTCACGGGGGGGGGGGGAGATACAGATGCGTTTTAAAATGTTATATTAGAACATCACGAAATAGAATTTTGAACTGAAATAGCAGACGACATCTGAAAATAAATACGTGTTAAAATAATAATTTGAAATTTAGACATGCTGATGTTACGGTCATAAAAACACAAGAATACTGCACACGCTAATATTAATCACACTTTTCACCTGTTGTGTTTGACACTGAAAAATAATTTGCAATAAAAGATCTTAAAAAAATTAGGATTGTACTTGACAGTTGGTTGAATGTTATTTGAACTGACTGATTAGAGTCATATATATTTCATTTAATTCCTATGAGTATACATATACAACAAAACATATCTTTTGTAATGACAACGACGTTTCAAAATTGAAGGAAATAATCACAAATTTTAAATGTTATCTTGGTCAACTGAATTTTAAACTGTTATATTCAATCTTTCATTGGAATACTCAAATCTCCCATAATGCCCTAAGCATGGCTGAATCAGTCAATTTTGGTATGAAATCAAGTCTTAAAAACTATAACATTTAAAATTATTGAACACGTTACTGGTATTTGTATAGATGGGACTCAAAGTGCAGAAATACTGCATCTTCTTGTCTATTTAAGATTTGGGGTTCAAATCAAGGCTATATAAATAATGCTTTTTAAGAAGATTAAAATATATATATATTTGATAACTGGTCTATGACTAATTTAAGAAACCATTCAACATTGGTTGGTAAAAGGGAATCTGAATATCCTTAGCTATACAATACAAAAAAAAAAAGAAAAACCATTCAAACTGTCATCACTTAGCAACTAACACGACAGGTAAATAGTGACTTATCATTTCCTGTTTATCTCTGAGAGCTGTTGGAGAGGTTTTTGTCCAGTATTGGATTATTTATTTTAAAAGCTATTTTATTTTCTTATTTAAAATAGTTTATTGAAACGAGCAATTGAAACAAAATGAAAAAAAAAATGTACTAAATAAAAAAAACACAATGCAAATAAATAAAACAATAAATTAAAATATAATAAATAATAAAAAAAAAACTGACCAATAAAAAAAAATATTAAAACAACTTTTGGGTTTTTTCTTTTGATCTGTCAATGTATTAGTATTTTTTTAAAAAATTTACCTTTTAACAACGTGTAGAAACAGTAATCACTTTATCACATATAAATTTTAATATTCTGACTAGCTGAGAAATAATTTTTCGTAGCTTTAACCTTTTAGAACATATTTGTCAAACTCTTCGGATAATTTTTCGTAGCTTTAATAACAGAACATATTTGTCAAACTCTTTGCTTAGATTTCTTTTAACTCTTTTAAATTCAGATATTTTTATTGTTACATCTCTGTATTGTACCGGTCAAAATATGTTTATCCATCTAACATGAGCTGGAACTCACAAAATGTACTTCAAACCCAGTCCAGCCCAAGATTTAGGTCAGGGACTAACCTGGATTCGAACCCACTCCATAAGCTCCCGATCAAACACCTAATGAATAACATAATAGTGATGGCACATGAGAATTAATTTTAATCCGGCCGACTAGTAAAGCTGAGCAAAACAATGAGACATCTATAATACTATGACTAAACTAAAATATATATAAGCAGGCTTTACTTTTGGAAGTGGAGAAAAGAAGGAATTCGAACTACTCAAATAAGTTAGACAATAAAATATATTTTAATATACTGACAAATTATTATACATTTATAAATTAAGTACATTAGTATGTGCGTGAATAAGCAAGCGGTAGATAATTACATAGTGTCATTCACGCTATTATTTCTCATATGCTCTTTATTAGCTAAATAATATATTACAAATAAACACACATCTTTGGTGGGTCCAATATTAAGATGCCAATCGATTAATAAAAGGATTTACATAGAATTGCAATTAATGCTTTTATTTACGGTTCATAAACATGGTGACTAACATATATATTTGTAGGAGCATTCTGAGATTCATTACAGGTATAATATAAACCATTTCCACGCCATTACGGTCTGAAAATACTTAAAATACATTTGAAAACATATTTGATTATACGATAAAATACTTAATGAACATTTTTTTAATTAGCGCTGGTAAGAGGAACGCTTTATTTTCCCAAAGACATATAGATACTCTTAAATATAGAAATAAGTTACGATAGTGGGATTGTGTGATACGATTGAAATAACATTAGTAATTAATCTAGCTATTAATATTTGGCATTGATATACATTTTGAGCAGAGCACATTTTTAATACTAGAGCATTAAAATTGGGTCATGAAGCAAAAGAAATAATAATAATACGAAGAAGTTTGCGGTGATGATATAATAGCCTAAAAATAACAGGAAAAGTTGTGCTTCTGAATGAAAGATAAAGTGGATGAGCATAGCATGTGCTAGACTTAGGGTCACCACCAGAGTCCCTTTTATATGACATAAATGGTCCTGGGTAGTTTCAACTATCGCCAGGACAAGACTTGAGAAGTGATATGTATAGCGTGTGCCAAACTTATGGGATCACCGCCAGAGGCATTTTATACGAAATAAATGTGATTCCGGATAGCTCAACTATCTACGGAACGAGATATGAGAAGAAATCTTTGGGTTCGAACTTGTCACAACTCCCAGATTAGAAGACTAGAAGCACGTAATATATATATGAAGATATGCTAAATGTCAGTAACGCAGTATGACTGAATGTCCCTAATGACATGAAATATAATTTACTGCTTTAAAAATAAATGACCCTTGTTTTAATACCGTAATTTAGACAAATAATACACTATGCAGTTATATATATAGAGAGAAAGATTTTCCTAAATAAATATACATTAATATTTTATCTAGTAGAAGAAACATTAAGATTTACTTAATAACTAAAATAATAAAATATTAAAATTTCCCTAATATGTTCAGATTTTATTTAGTAAAAAAAACATGAAGATTTACTCCCATCCCTTTTTCTCCTATTTAAAATAAATCAATCCCACCTTTGTTGATTTCACAACAACTGGAATATATAAGTATATTTTAAGAGTAACTAAAAAAACAGTTATATAGAAAATAATTAATGGGTCACTCTTTCAGAATTGAATAAAACAAAACATTTTAAAAGGTTTCAAAGCGTTAATTAGTTTAAGTTCCGAATTTACCCCAGGTAGAAAATTCAGAGTTAAACAAATATATTTTTATAATAAACCAACATAAAATGTTGATTCATAACAACAAACTGGCGAACATATTAATTTATAATGCATTATATATATATTTAAAGGGGATGTTAATAAAAACTTAATAATGGAGATTTAATTGAAAGATAAAAAGGATTTTAGAAATTAAGTTCGCTAGGTTGCTGGGAATTGGTATAATAATAAGCAAGCAGGTATATAAATCAAGTAATATATAAATAAATGACCGCACCAAAGTTAAGGAAAGTTAAGAGCATATGAGAGAGAATTAAATTTATATAAATTATTTAAGAGCAAATTACATGTTATTTATATATAAAAAAAAACATATTAATTTAAAAGATCGAAAATTGAACAATACATTAGAATCTTGATAGCAAGATTTGAGATTAGTGAGGCTAGATTCATTTTCAAATAGTAGCATAAAAGTTACCTTGCAATTTTAAGAGTCCAATTTAAAATATTGCACGTGCATGGCAATTAAAATGCAAGTTCTTCGGTGGCAGCAAGCTTCTATTAGCATGAAAGTTCTTAGATCGGATTTTTACTTCTCTTGGGCAGCCGAATGGTACAGCCATGGAAGATGATGACCCATAGGGCCCAGAAGCATGGTGGATTTATTACTACATCATTTTAAGTTTCAAGCAATGTGTAATAGGTTTACAATCAGTTCTCTCAATAGTAGCTAATCTAATCTGTGACTCAAAATTCAGTCATTTTATACCTTTTCTTTATTGGTTGTTTTTGAAGATATAACAGTAAGATAACATCCAAAAATAAATTCAAATCTATTTCCAGATTAGAAATAGATTTGACAACTTGTTTTTAACAAAAATATCTCTTATCTTAATTTCATTTTAAGTAAAAACTTTAATTAGAAATACCTTCCCCAGATTAAACAATAGTGTTTCCAACCCTTCATTATTTTTAGACAATCAACTGTAGCATCTTCCATTTTGGATTTAAAAAGAACAGTATAGTTTAATAGGAAAAAAGTAACTTTGAAAGAAAAAGTTTAAAGAATGACATATAATAAAATATTTAAAATCAATATTGTTAGTAAGTTTTTGCTCCTATATATATATATATTTGAATCACACCTATAAAACTTTAATAAAAAAAAATTAATAATTTATAAAAAAAGAATTAATAATAATTTTAAAACATGTTATTGAAACATTAAATTTTATAATTTAGACATGCATTTCAAATATATACATGAAATATATATACACGACAAAAGGAGCAGGATGGGAAATAGGGATTTAAACATGGGTTAGTAGGTGGAAACATGAAGCTCAATCTTAAGCTAAAATTGACTGCTTCAGTATAAAATCTTGATTTTATAATTAAACCCTGTAAATTGGATTTGATTTCTTTTTAATTTAATTTTATAAATGAATAATAATCTAAAAAAAATATTTGGATTTTATAAATATTTAAAAACTGATTTGTAAATTAGAACAAAATAATGTAAACATCACTACCAATATTTTTTTTTTTTTTTTAAAAAAATATAGAATTTTATTCAGAAATTTGGTTATAATACATGATAATGATTAAACATAGAATATATAACATGATAATCAGGGGGATGAAAGTTCAATATTGATTTCTTGTTCGACACCAGCCACAGGAACTAGTATGAATCATATGAGCAAGGGATGAGTCCAGAATACTATCTTGTTGATCAGTGATCATGCTTGCATGTCTCATACAGTTCAATGATAGATATAATCCTTTGTCCATGCTCTGCATGACCAAGTTGACCATTCATGTTGGAGGTTACTTCCATAAAACTCAGGACCTGAGCAATAATCATGCAGAGCAAGGTGAGTCATTACAAAGAGATGCAGGCCATTCAGCCTCAAATCACTCTCCAGGGAAGATTTCCATTCAGAAGTGAACAGGACCAGCTTTTGGGGGCCAAATAAATAACCTCCATGTAGAATCATAATGTAAGAGGGGGCCAAATCTGGTCCCTTTTCCTATTTTTTTCCATTTTGTTAATATAGAGCTCAAGTGGGCATTTCAGTGCATGATTAAAGGTGAGCCAGCACCATGTGTACCATAGTGAGAACAGTATAAATGTTGTTAATCGTATCTTTGGGATTGATCCATATAGTATATTGTCAATGAGAGTCAACAGAGCAGATGTATTGTTATTTAACATGGAGACTATAAGGACTCTGTAGGGGTGAAGGGAAACACAGTGGCAGAGGAGGTGAAGAGAAGTTTCATCCTCTCTGAGGCATAGTGAGCATGTGGACTCTATGTTTGAGAATCCTTGGTGATGCATCAGAAAGTGTTTAGTAGGCAAAGCATAAATATTTATCTTTCATCAGGAAATCAAAATGTTTGGGTTCAAGGAACTATCACTTAAATTTCTTGATTAGCAGATTTTAGTTAAGCCTGAATTGAGTTGATCCTGCAAAAACATCAGGATTAAAGATGTATTATGCATCCCAGAACTTGGATTTTCATTAAGGATGATTTGTTAGGAAGCATAGTAGGTTTGGAGATAAGACATGTGAGGGTTGCCAGCCAATCAGTCCTAATAGGGGGAGGCATATCTGTGGTAATGACCTCTCCGGAGGGTGGGTAGTTGGGATACAGCAGACATATTCTGTAGAAAGAATTGTAGGAACATTGAAATATAAAAGTATCTATGGAATGTAGGGATAATCCATTGAGTTTTGTGGGTTTCTGTAGATTTCTCAAGCTTATGGTTGCACTTTTGCCTTCTCTAATCAGATCAGTGCACATCTTGTGTATCTTCCTGATGAAGACTTTGATAAAATTGACTACTGGGGTTAAATAGGATATTCTAAGGAATATTAGTATATTGATAAGGGAGGACTTGGTGAACATGGACATATAAACTTTGGATAGAGAGGATGTGATTCTCTGTATGGATATAATTAGCTTTCCTTGGATAGATCTCCTTATTGCAGAAGTGAATTCAAATATAGGGAAGCCCAAGAAGTTCTGAGGCTTTGCTGCAAATGGACCTGGAATGGTTTTAACCAAAGATAAATACCAGGCTTGGCCATATTGATTGGAGACCTGATTGATCAGAGAATTCTTTAAGTATTGATAAAAGTCTGGGAATTAATTTTTTTGATGGAAGGAAAATGGCCAAGTCATCCATATAGGTGATGTGATGAATTGGATGTATTTAAGATTGGGATATGAATGCCCGGAAGAGATCTCTCAATTTGGAGAAATAGAGGGTTGAGGTAAGTGATAAAAACAGGGTGCTCAGAGGAGAGCCCTGTGGAATGGAGGATGTGGTGCAGAATGGGGGAGAAAGTTTCCCATTAAGTGAGATGCTCACTTCATGATTGTAGAGGTTTCTAATAATATTTTTGATTCCAGAAGAAATATCATGCTCACCAAGTATGTTTAAAAGGGTATTGAGATGGATAGAGTCAAAGACAGCTGCATTGTTGAACTGCACAACCACTGGTCTAAATTGCCTGGAGGATCTGATGTGGTCAGTAATGATTTTAAAAAAATTGATAGCATTTAAGGTTGAGCTGCCTTTTTTTGCAAATTGACATTGCAAAATAAGGGGAAGAATCTTATTTTGAATTTTGTCCTTGATAATATATTCAATGACCTTAACCATCAGTGGGGTCATAGAGATGGGCCACAGATTCTCCAGTGGAGAAGAAATTATGTTGCGCTTTAGAAATGGCACCATCGCATTGGGATAAAGACCATGGATCTCATGGACATTGGAAGAAAGGTGATTAATCAAGTTGTACATGATTGGAATCTAGAATTTAGACAGGTGTAGCAGTAGGAAATGGGGAATTGCATGGAGCCCCAAATGGGTCCTTTCAGTCATCAAGGTTAACTTAGCTAGAACATCTCCCTCCAAAATGCCATGGTCAGAGGGTGAAGAATTCCAGGTTAAGTCCTGTTTAGAGTCAGGTGTGTGAGTAGAAAACTTTTCCCTGAAGAACGAAAAGATTTTTAGAAGCATGTTAGATCCTGAATAAAGGTTATTTCAAACCATAATAGATGAAGGAGTGTTTTTCTTGCCTCTATGGCCCAGAGCCTAATTAATGTAGCCACTGGACCAATTGTGGTGCTGACTCAAGAAAATTGTTTGACTTTTTGATTGAGAGATACTCTGCCAAAATCAACTGCTTATTTTTGTATTGGGATTTCAGGTTGATGATGGATTCTATAGGAATTGTATCAAGGGGAAGATTTTTAAGGGTGTTGTTGAGTGATTCAAGTTCCATCAGGAGTGAAGATGGCCCTTTATTACATAATGTATAGTTTGAGATCAATGACATTAAGATATGGATGAAGGCAAACCAGGCATCAACTGGTGGCAAAGACAGGATACTAGTGAAATATTTTTTCAGAAAATGAAAAAAATATTTTTTTATTTAAAATTTTTTTTTTTATGTGAATAAATAAATGAAAGTGGATTTATTAATAAATCTATCAAAAGCTGCTTTAAAATCTAATATTTATTTTATAATTATTAAATATTTGGAAAAAAAATTAATACCATATCAGTTTTGAGAGGGGATAATATATGATTAGTTTCACCTGAAGTGTCACCAAGAAGAAAGATCATCATACAAATATTTTTTTCTTTTGAGCACAACTAGACAATTGATATTTGCTCACTGTTCATAAGATATTGACTACTTCATATTTTATTTTTCAATTAAAAAAACAATAAAAGTAGTATGATAGAATTTACAATATAAAAAACAATCTTATACTAACTATCAGTTATGATAACATAGTGGTCTAAAACAGTGGAGCTACCACACTCTTTCTGAGGGAAACACCCAATTATTTTCAATGAGAATGAGAGTTATCAAATTACTATATATCATATCATTAAAGATTTATTCAAGTAAAATTAAAATGCTGCATTTTTTTCAAAGAATTGAATACTTTTTTAATAAAAATAAGCAGAGTTAAAATGCTCACAATCTTTATATTAATAAAATATATTTCTGACATGGGTGTGTTCCCATATCACTTATTGTATGTGTGTAATTTTTTCCTGGGTTCTGACCACCCAAACTTTTGAGTCTATTCGATTACTCCTATGATCATGAGCATGTTAGCTATAGATGTATATGTGAATTTTTTCCTTCCTGAACCGAATATTTGTAGAGAGAAGAGATGTGCGTATATGTGTGTATAATTTTTTTTTGTCCGAGTTCTGATGCTGTAAATTAGGAATTTCGAATAGTATATACACACTCCCTTCGATTGATATATGTATAAATTTTTTCTCTCCAGGTTCTAGAATTTTAAGGATGTAATCACACATATATCCTGAGTCAAATATTTTTCCGAGTTCATTAATTATTTCCATAACACTAAATTGAATGCGGGTGAGTGGAAAATATATATATAGGTATTAGTTTTTTTTGCTTGATTCATTAATTATTTTCCACTACCTCGAATAGAATATATGTGGAAGTAAGAAATATATATTTGTACTATTTTTTTTCTCTTGGATTATAAACGCCCAGATGTTAGATTTCGGTAATTGTTTTACACGACCGTTAATTGAATGCATGTGAGCAGAGAGAAAAGATAGGAAGGAGATAGATATATGTATGTGTACTAATTTTTTTTTTAAAAAAATATGTATTGATTTTTTTAAACAAGCACATACCTAACTGATAATTTAGGTTTAAATAAAAATAAAAAGTAAAACAAAAGAGTTTTTTTTAAGATATATAAAGTTTTTTTATATATATATGTGATATAAATTTTTTTAACACGATTCCGGATATCCAAGCATGAGGTCCTCGATCTAGTTCACACACTGAATATGTGTGTATGTGTGTGCATAATATTGACTACTTAATGCATGTAGAAATTTTTCATCCAGGTTGGAATACTTTGTTGGGGAATAGTAATCTATTTCATACACTTAGTTGGTCCATATCTTCACACTCTGTGTCAGTAATTATATATATAATGAAAATTTTCTAGTTTTTTTTTTGTATGCCATAACTTCTGTTATCAAGATGTATGTATGTTTGTAATATATTGATGCAGGATAAAACTTGTAACAGGATAAAACTTGTAACAATAAAATGTTTTTTTGTTTGGGTTCAAACTTTGTCAAATCGTAAATCCCGTTAGTCGCAAATTCAAATTATAAAATAGTATGTGGATGTAGGATGTAAAATATTTTTCTCCCATACTATATATATGTAAAATATTTTCTTGTTGGCATGTCCTGGAGAGTTTCTAATGATTTTTTTTCTTTGCTGGTGCAGAGTTGTAGATATATACACATGCGGCTATTGAAATGAAATACTTCGTTATAATTAGAGTGGTCTAATAAACAATTAAAGAATTTTTTTTTAATATATGATGTGCATAAGCTTAATGTTACTTGCTCACTGATGACTAGTGCTCAGAGAATACTATATGTCTCTCATAATAAATGTTGTCATCAGGAGTGAGAAAAGCATATTAATAATAAAAGAAATTCAATGTTTTTTTTTTTTGGTAATATTTTAGAGTTGGATACAGACAATGAAACAAGTTGGGCAAGATTCATAAACTATGTTATTGTGTGGGTACTCAAATAAAGTTAAAACTGGCATAGTAATAATGATAATAATCTTAAGCACAATAATAAATCTTTATAATTTTTTTTTTAGTAGTAGACACAATTGCAGTTGCTTTACAAAAGAAATAAGCACTTGGTAAGAATAAATTTTAGCTTACTAAATATTGATTCATGAATTTTATATAACATATTTTAAATTTCTAGTATTATAATTTATGAACTATATCTATATTAGGCAGAAAATTTAATGGCTATATTGGGAGTAGCTATCATAATTTGATTAAATTATTTTATAAGTTAAGTAAGACACTATATATAATGGAGATAGGGCAAGTTAGGAGTAAGCTGAGGTTATTGGAGTTGGGACCATAGGTAAAACCATTTCTGGAGGGGAAGAGTGGTGATTAGCCATATTAATTAAATATTTAGAAAACTTTTAATAATGAATGATAGTATAAAAGAGGAAACATTCAGTGAAATAACCCATAAGGGATATACCAAGGCAACATGGATCATGATGTTGGATGTGTCTTTAATAATAAAAACAGAAGAGGCAGCCACTTGATACCGGACTGATTTGATATATCACCAGGTGCACCACCAGTGTGGGTTTCCTAATGAGGGTAAAAGAGAAAAGGAATTATTGGAGCTAGAGGAAGTTTATCAGAGAGAAATTTTAGACATAGAAGAGGAATACGTGGGGGCGGCTAAAGATAGAAAGAATTTTGAACAATATATCAAGGAAGCAGCTGCACAGATGAAAAAAGAGCAGAGGCTTCATGTCAGCCTGAGCCAGAGGAAAAAGAAGAAATGTCTGGAGGAGAAGGTTGTGAATCCAAAGATGGGGAAAGTTGTAATTTTGGAGACCCCAAAGATAGATCAGAAAGAAAAGAGAGATAATGTAGAAGATAGAAGAGAGGATTTGAACAAGCAAGAGAGTACAGAGGATCAGATGTACCAGAGTATAGTAGAAAGCAAGAACGATCCATGTGAGCAAGAGGTAATAAAGAAAGAGATAGAGACTAAGATAAGGAAAGAAGGTACTGAATCAGCCAAGTATACCACAGATAGTAATGGTACAGTGGAAGAAGAAAGGGAGAAAACAGAAGAACCAGAGTATATGAATGAATTAGAGAAGATTACGAAAACTGTATAACTTGCAACCCAAATTATATCAAAGGAAGTGAAAACAGACTAAGAAGGAAAAATAGAGGCTATTAGAGAAACTATAGAATTTGTGAGCCCACCTTCAGAAAAACTAGGAGAAATTCTTAAAATTGCCGAAGGAGAAGCTGGACTAGATGAACAGATTGAGGCACAGATAACATCAATTACAGAAAGAGAATTGATAAAGATGAATATACCAGTGGAAAAGATTGAATTAGGAGCCATGAAGAGAAAGTCAAGCCAAGTGTTTTAGAGAGATTGGGGGTAGAAATTGTCAATGAGAAAGAGGACATTGTGATGGGAAAGGAAACTATTAAATTAATTCCATTAAGTGAGGAAGAAATAGTGCCCATCATACCTGAAATTATGGAACCTTTAAAGACAGCAGAAAAGCTGGAAGCTGTCAGTGATGGAACAGAAAGATTAACTAGTTGATTTAGAAATGATTGAGGAAAGAGAAAAACTGCTTTCAGAAATAATCACTAAGGTAGAATACCTTCCAACAAAAGAAATAGAAAAGACAGAGACAGTAATTCCAGCTAAATTACTAGGTGAAATAGTTGAACAAATGGATCTTCACCAGGAGGTTAAGGAAGAGAAAAAAACTGAGAAGGGTCTGTCTGTCTGAGCTAGGAATATTGAGTGGAGTTGAAAACTTTAATATCATTGGTCTGGAGGTTGGTAACAGTAGTGCCACAGTGAGATGGAGTGTGGCTCTGCAGGAACTTGAGTGTAGGATAGCATACCACTCTGGTCAGGGAGTCCTGAATAGTATCGATAGATGTCCAGCAAAATTTAAACACATGAAATACCAACAGTTGACAATGTTGACCAATACAGTGGGCAGTTTGGTCAGGTGGGATTTCAGAGACCTTCATTGCTCGCAGGGCAGACCTCTAGAGTCCTTAGAAATTAGGCAGCTGTTCAGACAGGCGCATAGGTTTATCCAAAGCAGTTATAATAGGTTAGATGAAAATCAGACTGTGGCTGCTGGTCTGGAGAAGCATTGGTTTTGCTGTAGACCTTGGAGAACCAAAGAAACCACTGGGAAATCATCTGGCTGGGCTGGTTCATGGGTTAACATCTTGACAGTGTTTGGAAAAAACCACCAGATAAATCAGCTGATTTTTCTTGTGTTTTTGTTATTTGATGGATGGAATCAACCCCTGATCCAAATATTGTATTACCAGCATATTGACAGAGATAGAGATTGGTATGCTTCCAAGATCAGATTCAAACCTAAGACCCCAAGAGTGATGCCAAGGGGAGAACTCTTATATGTAGATAGGATATGGAAAGATAAGATGGTGATGGCATTGAAAGAAAATATGATGGTCATAGGAGTTTACCATCCTCCTAGACTAAAGCCAAATATCAAACAACCCCCTGATCCTACCTAAACAATTATAAGTACATGGATCAAACCCCTACTTTTACTTGTATATTAAACTAACCAACCCTGGGGTTTACTAACAACATCTAATTATTTTTACATTTGTTTTTTTTTTGTATCACTTTAGAAATGTAGTTTTTTTTTTACATACATAAATTTATATTATCTAATTAGCTTAGGAAGGTTTTTCTGTTGTTTTATATATCTATTTCTAATCTAAGTTGATTTTTTTGGGGGTAGAGTGTGAGTGTAATAGCTAAGCAAGGCTAGGAATACTTTGAGATATGTTATGACAGGAGTAAAGTTTTTAGTTTAGTTGTTTAAATAAAAAACCAACATTTGATCTTTGATCATTAATAATTCATATTAAGTAAAGGCATTTTTTTTATTTTTTATTTTAAGTAAGATTGGGGATATGAAATGGTCAGTTTCATCCATCTGCCCATTTCACTTATTTTACCCACACATCTATCTATATTCCAGGTTTAAACCCTCCCAGGGTATCCATCTAAATAACATTAAATTATTATATATGCAGAATCATGTATATATATGCGAGTAGTATGTCTGTAATTTAATTGTATATGTATAGATTACAGATACATATCAATTTTATAAATATTTCTAATTTAGGAAATATTTTAGTCTAAATTATTATGTTATTGATATATTTTACAGATATGTATATTCAATTTATAAATATTTCTAGTTTAAGAAATATTTTAGTTAAATTATTTAGCAACTTTATTGTTGTATTAAAGCAACTAACATTTGATTTTGTAAACAGATTTTAATGTAGGCCACACATTTGTTCCCAAAATAGTCCTAAAATAGCGTGGATGTTATTTGGTAAATATAAAATGTTAACAACAAAATAAGCAGGAAAACAGAATCTAAATTACTTTGTTATAACTAAAATTGTTTTTCTAAAATAAATAAATGTGATTCTCAACCAGGTGTAAATATTAAATATGTTTTGCTAAAATAATTAAATGGACTTTTCAGCTACATTCAAGCTCATAAAAATTAACAGGTGGACAGAGGTTAAAAAGTATAAATACTTAAAGTTTTATTAACAATGGAGATCAGATATATATTAAGTGAACTGTAGGCCGAATCCATGTCGGTTTCACCTTAAAATGTTCGAGTAGACAGCCGTAATTCACCGCTTCTCTCCTCGCAGTGAATGGGAGACTTGGGTCCAATGAAACCTAATGCTGTAACCAGCAAAAGTAGCCCATGGAAAATCTCTATTAACTGTGCATCATTGTCAAACGTGTCATCTTAATATCCTCCCAAGTGCTTCAAAACTAACTGCAATGGAAACAACTAAATGGTAAATTTTTCTCAGAGCTCTGTCTATAAACTGTGACTTTTGTTTCTTTTAAAAGCTAGCTATTCATTAAATCTGCTTTCCCAAACACCTTTACTAAAATCTACAAAGAAGATTGTTAAATGCTATATCTTACCTGATTGTAAAATGTTAAATCTTGTCTGATTGTAAAACTTGAATTTTCTTTTATAATGTAAAACTTGAATTCTCTTTTAAAATATAAAACTCCTAATAATCTATTTTAAATGTATAATTTTCTGCGGTCTTTTTATGCCTATTTTTAAATCTATTCAATTTATTCTATGATTTTATTATTTTAATATTATATGTGTTTAATATGCCAAATGACTCGAAACTGCGAGTATTTATAAATATAATTTTAGATTATCGATTCGCGAAGATAATTTCTAATCTTTGCTATAATTTAATATTAAATAATTGAATTATTATTCTTCATTCTCACTCGCTGTCTCGAGATCATATTATTTTACTGTTTAAGTTTCGGGTATTAATATTGCAATAATCAGTTATCTAGTTATCTTATGTAGTTTGCTTAATTTTAGTTATGAATTATAACTATTTATATATATATATATATAACTCATATATCATTGGAACTAGCCAGAGAGATATTCTCAAAGCATATTTTAATATTTTATTTGTAATTACCCTACAAATATGATTTATCCACCTTACATTTATATATGTTGACATGCAGGTGATAATATTAAACTAGGTTACTAATTAATTTAGTCACTTAATAGTATATTTAAAATACTAAATTTGAGAACTGGATTATATAGATATGCAAATAGACACTATCTAATTTTAAGGCATGGTAATATAATGTTATGCAATTGCGTTATATGTATGTATAAGTTGCGTATGTGTCCTTACAAAGTATGCAATGTACGCTTATCAGCTTGCTGCATGATTCTCAATGATGTGCTTGTGGAGGTCACTCTCATCCACTTTAGTTCGGGTTCAAGCATTCATGGCAACTTGAGCAGGCTTAGGGAAAACCGAGTCTTTGGAGACTGAAGCCCGTGAATAATGACCCATTCACATCTTTTTGCTTAATTAATAGTTTAATATGTGCCATAGAAGATATAGGTAAATCTATCATAAGCCAGTTTTCTCTCCCATTTATATTAAATACTTATCTAGCATTAGTGTACATCCTAATCTAGGTTAACACACCAACCTGTGTATCTCTGAGCCTAATTACATGCTTGAATTAATTTTATTTAGATAGATGCCATAGGAACTCTATTATAGTTAGTTATATAACTTTGGCTATAAAGTTCTGCATGATCTAGCAGACTACAAAAGAGCTAGAATTTTGGCATATTAATTAATATAGGCATGAAATTCCAATACTGCTCTACACATTATTAAACGCTTATAATGAGATATGTAACATTGATCTCTGCAGATCTAATGCCTGCGAGCATTATATCTCATGTTCCCATTATATAATTTGGTATGTTTTGATTTATTGTTTGCCATTGTTTTATTAAAGTAATAGTATTTAAAATTATAACTCGTTTGCATATTTTATTGTCCATGAATTCATTTTATCCAACTCTAGATTTAATTTGCATGTATATCATTATATCTGTAGGTAGACTATTTTATTAAATTTCATGAGCATCATTGATATTATAATTAATTACTTAGCCATATGTGTATATGTCTGACCAAATCAGTGATAAATTAGTTAAATTATGAGTCTCTTGTTCCACCAGGAGTGACTTCCAGACTGAGGGTAAATTGATTGTCTGTGTACATTGAGGAATGTCATCCATAGGGTATTAAATCATTGAGCAGAGGTGAAAGGATTGAATGTTGGTCAGATTCTGGATCACAGCATCCAGTTTCAATCAGCTTTAGTGTATTTTGCCTATGTTCTAGATTTTGTTGCATGGAGGGACAATTCTTACTGTTACAGCAGATAATAGTCAACTTTATATGATCTCATGTTATTAAACATAAATTGAAAATATCTTTATTGGATTAATTTAAAATCAATAATATTATAACTTTTTTTCTGATATATTTAATATAATGGTGAATTTTACTGTAAACATAAAAAAATATAACATTGACAAAATAAAAATTTAAGATTTAACTATTTATATTAGCAATATTGTAGCAGTCAATTATATATTATTATTTTTTTATCTAATTTTTATTTAATTATGGGTATATTTATATAAAATAAATTTGTCTGTAAAACAAATTCAAAATTTTATTGGTTAGATACTTAGAACATAGTGTGCAACAAAAATAAATACTAAAACGTACATTGCCTTTAGTTTTTTTTATTATGTTTTATTTTAATTTAATAAACAATTATTCAGACAGGAGTATTCTCTGACTACATAAAAAATAATTTAAAACTAAAAACTACTCCTGCAGAAATGTTTTTATACATTACATTTAATCATATGTTAATACTATTTTTATTAATATTATGCTTAGTAAAATATTTGTTCATTAATTAATACTTCTTTCAATTTCAAGCTTTATTTGTTTGAATTCACATTTATAATTCAAGATAATTATTTTTTCTCATAGGAACTCATTATAATTTCTTACTTTTTCTGGGAGATTTTTTATTTTTGAAAAATTTTGGAAACTCAGTTGAACTTAGTGTCTAGGTAAGGATCTACTTCAACATTTGTCTTGTCTTTTGATTAAAGAAAAACAGGCAAAATTGCTTGGGAGTTCATAAGAATTTCCAGCACCAGACTTGTATCAGAACCAATCTTGGTATCTCCTGATTTAAAGTCAATGCTCTACCACTGTGCCAAAACATGCATTGCAAGAAAAGCTAATGTCATTATTATGCATGAGTTCATAAGAAGTTCAAATGCTAGAATTAATCCTGGGACTTTTCAATTTCAATTCAGATACTCTCCTGCTGCACCAATCTGCACAGGATGATAAAAATGAAGTTGGATATACTTGGTTTTAAAACAGAATAATTATATTTTTAATATTTTTTTCCATGGTTTAGTATAAAGGCAATGTGTAGATCCAATGTCACAAACAGTCTAGTGTCTGTCTCACTATGAATGATATATTACAATCGTATATGAATATCCATATAAGCAATCAGAACAAACTTAAAATTCTCTTTCCTGTCAATTAATAATAACTGATATATTTTTCTTGGCCAATAAATGAGTTGTCTATCATTAATCGACTTCAGGGAAATTCCTAAGCCTGCTTTAAGAAGTGTCTTTTTTTTAATCAATTCACTATTTCTCAAAAATTCATTAAATTTGTGGAGCTATGTATATATATACACACACATAAACAAGATACTTAGAGCTTTTAACAGCACATGATCACTATCATCTATTGATTACTCTGTCTTGCTTTGAGTGGCACTACTGTATGGAGAGAGTTTTGACTATTTTAAGATACTTAGAGCAAACTAAAATTATAATTATGTTTTTAGTCGGACCTAAATAAATATATTAATCTCAAAAGAATTTTATTTATGAAAAATAGTGTGTTTTACATAATTTTAACAGACAAAAAAACATCGTTTTACACATTTTAAACAGGCTGTAACATTTGTATATTGATTATCTTCTGATTGATAATAATGTACTGATGAAGCTTTTTTAGCCACCTATTAGGAATAATGCATAACGTATCTATTAATCATCTTTTGCCTAGTCAAATCTACTAATGATTTGGTGGATCTGATATATTAAGTAAATTCCACATTTCATTGTACATGAGTTTTGATGCCATGATGAAGTCTCTGTTTTTTACTTTCCTTATAATGTTCATGAATAGACCTACTGGTTCAGGTATGGACACAGTGAACATTACCTTACATCTGCCATTTCATATAGCATGCATAATAAAGATTGAAAGTCTAATAATAGGAAACTGTTTAGTTTGTAAGGCTTATTTTATAGACATAATTTTATAGTAATCTATCCTTAAGTTTTGGTATTTCCTTATAATGTTCATGAATAGATCTACTGGTTCAGGTATGGACACAGTGAACATTACCTTACATCTGCCATTTCATATAGCATGCATAATAAAGATTGAAAGTCTAATAATAGGAAACTGTTTAGTTTGTAAGGCTTATTTTATAGACATAATTTTATAGTAATCTATCCTTAAGTTTTGGTAAATGGCTAAATTTATTTTATTAATCCCAGGAATGAGTATATTATATGGTTGAACGACTCTTCTTGCTTTTTACATATTTGACAAATAGGGTCTATTTTATTGTAAATCTTTTGAAATGAAGGAATTTATTCGTGGGCATGGCTTCTAAGTTTATTTTAATAATGAGATTAAGGTATTTAAGCTCAAGAGTTAGAAATTTTAAAATTGTTGTTAATTTGTAGTTGGTGAACCCAAGATTCGGAGTAATTATGGGAATATTTGGATTAATTATACTGTATACCTCCCAGATGGTAATTTTTGATTTTTGTAATTTTTGAGCTACAGTTAAATGCTGTTAAGTGTCCAGCCAGCACATTTTACGAGGCGGAGACGATCTGAATAAATATATTATGTATGACTTTTATATGTTTGACCAAAAGTATCCAATAATGTGTAGAATTTATTTATAATAAAAACAATTTAACCTTCAAAGCAAACAGAAATTATTGCTAGATTTAAAATCTCTTTTGTTTCAAACTTAAAAAAAATAATAAACGTCTACAAAGCTAGTACGCCCTCTATTTTAACATTGACAAATTCTATCAAACAGTTCATATATAAAGACGCACACATATAAAACAATATCTGTATTATGATTTTTTTAATTTTCAATAGTTTTTAGCAATACAAATATAAAATCATATCAATTTGTCTTTAAGTTAACGGAGTAACAATATAGTAATTTTATTCAGTTTTAAATAAGAAAATATTATTTTACTCCATCTACTTGAATTAAATTTATTTTCTTTGTTCTATTTTTTTTTGTAATAAGCTTTAGCTAATATTTTCTTTTTAGCTAATATAAATAATATCGATCAAATTACATAATACTAAATCATATATATAAAGATTTGGTATTGTTCTTCTTTGTATTCAAAACTAATTGCGTTCAATATTGATTTAAACTTTGTAATTTTCTCCACTCGGTTGGATATTAATTTAACTATTTAGAAATTAAATTGGATTAATGAGGCTTCATAAAGAACTGTAAAAAGTAATGATCAATTAACTTAAATGCATTTTCATTTATTGAACTCCTGTCACTCAAGGCAGAGGAAAAGACTCACGTGCATGTTCTTTTGTTCAAATCATCTAATTAACATTGTATTGAATATAAAATTGAAGTTAACCAAAGAAACTTGCAGGTTGAACTTTATAATGAGCGATAAGAAATTAAGAAAATTAAATGATTAAGTTTGATTCTTAATGTATTAAAAAATACAGTTAATAATTCTGGTCAGACGAATTATCCGAAATTAGATTCTGCTCCATAAAGAAACAATTGCTCCAGTAAAAGGCGATTAACAGCCTTTTAACTGACAACATTTAATTGATCGGAAAACTCACAATCAAATTGTAAAGACAATTATGTAGTAACACTTTCATAAATATTATCAATGGTAAAGTTTTATTTGATTAAGATTAAATTGTTCAATATATATAAAATATAACAACAAGCTATCGACAGTGTCATAATAAAAGACAATAATTTTTGGATGCACAGTTTAAAAAAAAGCTCTTCCACATTATTTTTTTGCCAAGTATCAAACAATCATAGATTAGTAATGTATAGAATATTGATTTAGAAATTGGATTTCTTAATAAAGTTTAGTATTATATATAATAATATGTCTGTCTGTCTGTGACCATAACCTAAGATTCGAATCTATATGAAACTTTGAACACCATCATCACAAACCTTCAGGAAAACACTAAGTTTAAAATTTGTTTTCAGTAACAAATACTTGTTCAATTCGTAATCCAAATTCATCATCATTTTATACCACTATAAATTTAATACAAAGTGATTGATTGTCTTTCCACATTTAATCCAGATTTTCCGATGCCTAGATTTTTTTCGTTTCAATCTACTTTTACAAAATTACTATTTAATCTATCTTAAATATGATTTCTGCTTAGATTTTTTACAATGTTAAGTTAACCAGTTTTAGTTGTCCATCTAATGCCTTTTTTTAAATTTTGTGGTATATACAATCTAATATTATTTCATATTTTTAAGAATGTTACTGGTAGTGTTTGTGATTTTACACATTTTTCATCTTTGATCGATTGTTATTCTCATCAAATATCTTTTTATATGTCTCTGTATGACCTAAAATTAGTATTGCTTTATTATTGAATATCTAAGATTTATAGTCACAAGTTTGCCTAGTACATTTATTAAAATTTTTCTTTACAATTAATATATTTCTTCTCAAAATACTTTTAAAAAAAATTCTGTGATTATTGGACAATAAATGGTAAGAAAAAATCTTAGCCAGAGGTTTAAACAAAAAAAGAAAACCATAAACTCTTCAGATTTGACATTTGGATAAATCAGTTAGTATTCATTATTTTCTCTTTTGCTAATTTTCTATAAAAGGTTTGTGAAGAAGTAGCTGAACTTTAATATACTATTTATTAATAACTTCATTTATTTATATATTTATGTAGTCAAAACAAAACAAAAAAATTGATTAGGAAAATAAAGCTATTTAAAATTATTATTTTCAAGCAGTTTTCAAATATCACCCAGGTCATATTATTCTTTTTTTTTTTTTTACATATCTTGCTTTCTATTTTAAATATTTTTAAGCACTTTTTTTAATAAAATTATTTATTAATTTACTTGTTTTTAATTTTTGTTTTAGTAGAAAAATATCCTAAAAAAAAAAACATTCTTCATTTTACCTCTAGGATTATTGAAAGAAATTAGATGAATACAGATTATTGGAGGTTATTCTAGTAAAATTTCGAATGAGTTGGAATAATAGAATTTAAAATAGAGTTGGGATAATAGAGTTTAGAACAGAGTTGGATTATGAATCAAAGATTTTAGGATTAATGTTTTACCTATAATATCAGGTTTTTAAATATCATGTGGCCATTTTAATGCATAATAATTATATTTTATTTATCAAAATAATTAGTTTTAGATTAATGAAAGTATTTTCTGTCATTTCTTTTTTTTCTTTACTTTCCAGATAAATAATTAGATACTTATTTAAAAACAATAATTTTCATATTGTTTTTTACTTTTATAAATATTCATTTTTTTTTTTTTTTTCTGCCAAAGCAAACAATTTTATTTTCTGTCAAAGTAAACAAATTGAATAATATTATACTAAAAATTCAATATAATGAAAAGTGTGTATTTTTTTTAGGCATAGAATATTTTTAAAAAATTAGCAACATAAAAGTAATTTTAATTATATGTAGAATATTTCCATCATCTAATATCAATTGTTTAACGTGATTTTTTTTATTTTTATAAAAATTCAAACTTTATTTAAACATTTCAAATACATTTACTTGTTAGGAGAAACTCACAGCTTTGGTAAATATCATATCATTTTAAATAGAATGTGATTGTTCTCTTGTCTTCTTCAGATGAGTCTGACTGGACCAATGGCAGTATTAGCACGGGAATTAAACCAGCGATCTTTTGTTTCCACACTATTTAATTTAAGATAATGCTCTAATCAACTAGGCTATAATGCCAAAGACAACAATAAGCAGAAATTTGATTTCCTTATCTATAAAAGCCTTTCTGATTTCTTCACTTTTTTCTCAAACAAAAGGTTAATGCGTTAAAAAGTCAAGATTTCCCTAGAAGAATATGTAAAATTTTTATTGACTATAGCCTTTAATATTTTGAAAATCCTTTCTGTGTTCTCCATTTTTCTCATCAGAGAAAGGTCATTTTCTCGCACTGAATATTGACAAAGCTAAAATTCCTAGTTTAATTACCTTACTGGTACTATCACAAGTCAGGCCAACAACACCTGAAGAAGATAGGAGAATAAGATCACTCTATATGTTGTACTATATATCAATCTATGGGCTATTACTTGAATGTACTTGAAAAGTTTAAAGTTTGAATTTTCCTAAAGACCATTTAACAATTAATATTGGATAATATAAATATTCCAAGATATAAATGTAACTACAATATCATCATCACAAACTTTTAAACAAACATGAAAATAAATTACTATCTAAAATCATTTATTTTTGTAATTATGTTCAGGTAAAAAGTTTAATATATAAGTACAATTCAAAATATGAGTCTTTTTAAGTTTTGATGAATGCTAGATTTTTATTATTTAGTAGTTACAATTTTAAGTATTAATTTTTTTTACATAAATATGCACATTTAAATAACAATAACAAATACAGCACAAAAATAATTTAATTAAAAACACACCTTAACCTTTATGCAGTTTATACCAAAAGACGCTGAACTAATACTGGATTGTTGCACAATTGAGCACTATAATTTTATAATCATACAGAGCAGCAATATATATATATGTTAAAATAAAAGGCAAGTTGCTTTGTGTTTTAAAACTATTTTTATTTTTATTTTAAGGTTGTTTTTTTATGTTTTTAACAATATTTTTAATTTATAACTATAAAATATATTATTTTCTTATAATGATTTTTTTTTAAACATTGAACACCCACATAATATTTTTTTTTCAAAATAATATTATTATGTAAAGACACCGCTATAGCAGCATTTTTTAATTTCTCAATATAATTTACATATTTTAGAAATACTGTCATTATTTTAATTAGTTTTTTAAAATGTTTTAGGTAATAGATATGTTAAAAATAATCTAATTTTAATACAAATTGAAAGCTATATACATAAAAAAAATAATCTTAAATTTTAAACCATGTCATAGTTATATTTACCAATATAAACAAAGGTTAATCAATGGATTCACACGGCGATTTAGGAAATGATAGAATATAATGTAAAAAGTGCATTATTGGAAACAGTATTTATTTTAATATATTATGCAGTTGAAAAACAGTTACTGAAATATATGAACACATGTTTCTGAAATTTCTTATTTAATAATTAGAAATGTTAAATTTTATTCTGATTTATTTATCTGTTTATTACATGTACACATATTAATATTTTAATTTTCCTTAGCACTTTCTGAAAAATGTGCTTAATTTGAAGGATAATTCTGAGGATAAAATTAAAATATCCAATATATATTATTAATTAATTGTATAGCTGCAAAGATTTGGTGCATAACATATTATAAGAAAGAAGCTTATCAAAAAAATCTATACATTAATTTGTGAAAATATGATAGTATACATTGCAACAGCTTATGCTATTGAACCTTATTTGAAACTGGGCAGTAAAATATTGGATTTTATTTATGTCAAACAAGAAAGATGGGTGTCCAGGATTGGTGAGTAAATTAGTGTTTAGCTATTATTAGATAGAGACAAAAATTACAGTTTAGTGAGTTGATCAGATAAATATAACTTTTATAAAAGTAAAAAATATATATTTGAATTTGTGGTTATCAACATCACTTTTTACTTAAATTATAATGGAGCATATAGTAAGCACATTGGCACTATTACTCTCATATTTGCTTTGAGTCATTAGATATTTCCCTTAAAAAATCATGGTAATTCTGTGGCTTTAGAATAATGTTTTAGTATTATTATAACTCCTATTAGTGAAGGGTATTTTAAATAATGTAAGATTCTCTTGTACTGCTTTGATTGATTTTTTTTAATTGAAAAAAAAATCTGAATAAGTCAGTATCTTATGGAGTGATGACAAATATCAATTGCCTTTATCCATTGTTATTGAAGGAAAGATTTATTTGAAGATGTTCTTGTCTTCATTATAACACTTTATGTGAAAATTATTGCAAACAACATCACCCATCAAAACTGATATAGTTTTAGAATTTTTTCAAATATTTTAATAATTACAACAGAAACATCAGATTTTAATGCAGGATTTGATAGATTGAACTTTGGTTACATAAAAAAAATCATAAAATAAAAGGTTGTTCAAGTTTCTAAAAGTGTTTACACTAGTTGTTGACAATGTGGTGCACTGTTCTTACTTACAACACTGTTTTTAAATATTTTAAAATATCATATGTGATTTTTTTAAGAATATTAAAAATAAATTAAGTTCAATTTATTAAATTTTAGTATAAAATACAGATTTTACACAAAGTGAATGGCTGAGCATGTTCAAAAATTTTCACTAGGTAAAGCAGTAGAAATTGTCAGAAATTTTAAAAGATTAAGTAAAAACCCATGACTTGTTCATACAAGTAAAACATTATAAGTGGGAAAATACTCATCTAGAATTTGCTGAGAAATGATATATATATATATATACAACTTGATGTTGTTCAACTATGCTGCCTAACATAAATATTTGATTGAGGCATATTGCATGCTTTAGTGTACTGTAAAAGGGAGAGCAGGTTCAAAATCTTAAAATTTATTGATTTACACCCCAAATTGACTTCTGGTGTTCAAATTATTTGTGAACTGCCAAGCAATGAATTATTATTTATTTATGAGGGGGTATATTTTATAATGTTAATAAAATATAATTAATGCAATAAAGGATTATCTCAATCTTTTATGAAATCATTGACCATTAAGCTACAATAAAATGCTTCTGTGGATAATCTTCAATTGTAATCCATTCAAAAAAAATATCTCAAGCCCATTATAGGTATCCTGATTTCTTAAACCAATCTGTCATTACATAAGAAAGATTAAATGAAAGAATCACAAGAACCTTGAGCCCCAAATAATAATAAAGGCTTTATACCTCCCCACCAACAGTGAACAGTTTATATCACAATATAGTGTTTTTATGTCAACCTTATCAACATTTTATTAAACTTATAATTTAAGAAATATGATAATTCCTGGGAGTTATTAACCTTTTATTCATAGGAAAATTTTTTATGGAATTTTTGTTATAGGGCTTCATCAGTTTGAAAGTAATGCTTATATTCAAAGAAGTCAAATTTCTTCCAATTATATTGAATTGGGTTGTAATCACGAATTTATTAGAAATATCTATAAGCCTAATATTACTAAAAACTCAAATGTTAATGAGAATAAAGAGTTTATTTATTTACCATTTAAATCATCAATTTATACAATGCTTTCCTGAAGGTTTATGATGATGGTATTTTAGCTGTATTTATATATTGGACTATTTCTAACATTTAATATTAAATATTGAATGTCTTTAGAAAAAAATAACTTTATTTAAACTTTCCAATTACATTCAGCTATCGATAATAGCACCAGGTTATTAAACACACAATATTTTAAGAAACATTATTTTCCACTATTTTCTTTTCAGGTATTGCTGAACAGTAACAGTACTAGCATAGGAATCGAACCTGGACCTTTAGCTTCTTAAATATTGAATTTTAAGGTAATACCAAACAAACTGTTGCTTTAAAATTTAATATTCAAGAATCTAAAGATCCAGTTTGATTCCCATGCTAGCACTGTTACTGGTCAGGTCAGCAACTTCTGAAGAAGAAAGGAAAATAATATTTCTCAAAATGTTATGTGTATACTAACTCGTGTGCTATTATTAACAATTGAATGTAATTGAAAAATTGAAATAAAGTTAAATTTTTCTTAAGACATTTAATACTTAATATTAAATGAAGAAAATAGTCCAATATATAAATACTATTTCAATAAATAGTCATTTATTGGGTGGTATGAAAGTTGCTTGGACAAAAGGACTTTATTTAAATTCATTGTTAAATAGTTTAAAACAGTTAATTAATAATATGTGTATTCTGATATTATTTATAAGATTCCTTGTAGTTGCCATACAATTTATACTAGTCAAAATAAAGTAGGTCTTAATGAAAGAGTTAAAGTTCGTAAGAATAGAGTTAAAAATACATATCATAACTCAGCTTTATAAAATATTATTTGGCAATGCAGAAGTACTCTTTTACATAAAAAATAAAGAATTAAAGCAAAGAGTTAAGAAAACTCAGATGATAAATCTTCTTTAATTTGAGGCAATCAATCTCACAAAAATTTTCTTTGAAATTTAAGATGGGTAGTTTTTAGATTGATTTATGGGCTATTTCTGTTTTGTATGTATATATGTAGGTTTGTATCTATTTTGAATCTCAGTTGGCAAGTTCTATTTCTTAATAGATAAAACCATAGACCGTGAGATAATGCTAATATAAATTTGTTATGTAGATAGTATTTTAATCTTATATGATTTTCTATTTTATTTATCATTATTAGTATAGTATTAGAAAGTATTAAATTATATATATATATGCTTATGCAGTTTATCCTGTGACATAGTAGTATATTCAATAGCCAATTTATGACGAACGATACTTATCATTGGAAAATAAAAACTTTCTCAGTAAATCCCTAGAATAAGTGAACATGACACAATCTTTCCAGTAACAATTCGTATTATGTCTTATAATAAAATAAAGCAATAAAGTGTCAAAGAGTGAATACAAATTGTAAAGATGAAAAAAAACTCATTAGAAAGCATCGTTAAAAGCAGGAATGTAAAACTCTGTTTAGATTTTAATATAGGATTAAGTAATCCATAGATGAATAAGACTATACTTGGTTATGATACCTTGATTTTTCAAAAGTATTCATAAGTTATGGAATTAGAAAAGTAGATATAATTCAAAGCTAGACTTATTTTTATCATTGTAAATCAAAATATTTTTTTTTTTTAAATATATAAAACGGCATTAAGACTTTATCATGTGGTTGAGTGTTAGTATTCATTCATTTATAGTTAAAATCTTCAAAGCGCATGTGCAACAGCGTAATGCTGTTTTAAATATTACAGTTTACAAACATCGCGCTATATAAAAATGATTTATTTAAAATATATATATATTGTACGAATATTTAAATATATATTTTTACAATTTTGTTTAAGTTACTGATAATAAAATTGCATCTGAAACCCAAATGGGTGTTTTTTCTGCAGTTCTTCAGAAGCGTAAAATTATTTATCATCTTTGAGATTACAAAAGATTTTGAGGTTATTTTAAGTATTATCACATAAATGTTGTAAACTATTAGTAAAAAAAATGTAGTAAAAAAAAGTTACTGGACAACATAGTTGACTAACACCCCCACCCCCCAATTATTAAGTACAAACAAAGTATACCAAATTATTGTGCATAATTAAGGTTATAAAATATATACTATTTTATAGTGGGTAGAAAAATTTAAATAGTGTAGGAAGTTTTTATCTTCACTAATATATTATTAAATATATCATTAGAAAAAAATAAATATTTCAATTTTCATTATTTGCTACAGCAGAACAAATACTCTAAATTCTCAAATATAAGTGTATGTTTAGAAAATATATAGATTAATATCACTTATATTGTAAATCAATTTTTAATAAGTTTGAGAATGTTTTATAAATCTAATATTAATTAAACAAAAATAAAAATCTCATTTAAGTACATTTATCTGCAAGCTCAAACAGAAAGAAAATAAATATATAAACGTACATACATTCTTACCACACTATTTTTAACAGTTAAGTGAAAAAAAAATCTCCATACACATCCACACTGGAGATTATTTATAAATTATTTCAACATATTTTCTTTAATTCGGTATTCACAGTGATATTCTCAATGACAGACAACCTTTTCCTATTCTTTAACAATTAGATTGTCTCTTCGGGGTACTTTTCTTCTTAAAAATGCAAAACTAATTTCTGATTTGATAATTATTTAAATTTTTGTTACTTGATATAAAAGTTTAATTCTTACTATTTTTTTCATAAGCTTTTCTTTTTACTTTTATATATTTCCAGTATAATATTGTCATTAAGCACTTATTGATCATTTACAGCTATTGGTAAGTGAAGCATTGGAAGGTTAAATCTGATCATTTGACAAGTTCCACGGGATTTAGGCAAGCTTACATTCTGATGGGTCATCATAGTTGGCAGATTTACTTAAGTTTATTGTTTTATTCTTACTATTCTAATAAAAGTGATTTCTTTACAAATAATGATAAAATTTGATGCACACAAAAATTTTTTGTACAGTACCATTACTTACTTTTTTCCATTTACTTAATTTACTTTGCTTGATATTTGAAATGATTTTTATTTGTGTGGAATTAGTTGGCAAATGATTTCTTCTAATGTCAGTCTGATCTAGTTCTTTTAAATAAAATTACAGTTTAAATACTTTTATTAATATGGCATAATAAGATTGCAACAAACACTGCACCAATTTTTTTAAGATTAAATTTCACTTCCCTTTACTATTTTCAAAAGTCAATAACTTAATCTAAAAGCAACATAACTTAGATAATCCATATATAATATGGACTTTTCTAATATCATGTATGTCATGAACTGTCATCAATTGGATTGTCTACATATATATATATATATATATATATATTGTAATGGGATTCATCAATTGGATTGTCTATATATATATATATATATATATATATATATTGTAATGGGATTCTCCTTTTGCACATTTTTAAACATATGAAGTAAAGTTTGTACTTGGATTTACGAGTTTGAAACAAAAACTTTGCAGGTTTCTTCTTATTTTTTTCTTCTGACCCTTATAATTTAAGTTATTAGCACTTAATTTATCATTAATTATTTTACTTTGTGACCCCATTACTCAGGCAGGAGTAAATATGATTAATATTTACATATTAATCATATTCCAGGTCATACCTTAATAAAAATATTAAAATGACTGTCACATTTCCAGAATGAGGTAACACTCTCTGGCTACATAAAATGTGAAACATCTTGTGGGAATACTTATAATGGGTTTAAATCCTAGGGAACCATCTAGTAAACTAGAGCAGATCCCAAGAGACAATGTTAACATGCTTCAAACACTTGACCCAGTACTAGTAAATAAAAACATGAGATTCGTATCACAGAATAATTAAATAAAATTATCTATTTACTCATAATTAAATTGAGAGAGAAATGTAAAATGACACTAATAATTTACAATATATTTATTAATTAATATAACATAAATAATAACGAATATTAAAAACATAACACAAAATATAAATACTTCTGAATGATATCTAAAGTTTTATTTAAGAGAAAATGTAGAAGTTCAATATTGGTAATAAGAATTCAAAATTTCTATTAAGGACATCAGTGAATATATTTACCTAGGATTTTGTTCAGTCTCTGGGTTCTTTTTTCATATTAGTGATAACCCCTTTCTTCTTATCCGGTCAGATTCATATTTTTAGTCTTGTGATGCTTCTTTTTTGCTCCCCATCCTATGGTGTGGGCTGTTTTCATTGATTTGGCATGGCAGGTTAAAACATTGGCAAAAGGCAAATCAGAGTAATACTGCATCTGGCTAGTGGCACACAGGAGATGAGCAGATAAAAAATGAATGAATACCCAGCTTTGGTCTAACAATGCATTTTTCTTGACATGACTGTAAAACGATTGTTTCATCATGCTGGACTTCATTGTTTTAGCTGCTTGTAGATTTTGTTCACTGTTGCTGATTGACCTTGGTTAAGTCTTTGGTCAACTATCTTATTTATTTATTATTTTTTAACTGTTTCAATAAAATTCTCTGGATAATCCCTTTGAATGAATTAAATCATCTGAACCCTCTGAATAATCTGAATCATCTGAATAAACTGGATCATCTAAATTATAGTCATTTTCAGCTTTTTATATTATCTGACCCCACACCTGCTTGAGTTTTCAACCAGGATATCAATTTATTTGATCTTTATTTTTTAATTAGTACATTTTTGTTCTCTTATTTTTCCATTTTAATTACATCAAAATTAGTTCTTTATTGTTTACTTAATCAGTTTGGAATCTTAATCTCCAGAACCTGATTAATCTTGTACAAATTGTTTCAGTTAATTATAAACTTTTAATTAAAAGTGCTTTTAATCAAAAGTACTTTTGAAAAAGTTACATGTCAAAAATAAAAATACATAAACGAAAAGAAAGATAAGTTATAATTAATAATTTTTAACTTATTCCCTAATATTAGTACTTTTTATTTATTTACCTTTTTTTTTCCTTTTTCAAATTTCTCTATGCACTTTTCACACTACTCTCAATCAAGATAGAAGACCATTTTATAAAGTATTAAACATAATACTTCAAGAATCTATATAACAATCAATGACTACATTAAATTATCCTCATGATTTAAAGCCATGGTAGAAAGCAGATTCCCAGATCCATGGATCACAATTCAAGTTTATCACCTCTGGTGATCAAAATTTATATAAATTTCTAAATACCCTTCTGAGATGAAAATCACTTAGTTAATATTATTTTATAGCAATTTAGGTCACACTAAGAATACTACTTTTTTAGTCTCTCTTATTTCAAAATAATCTTCATCAAATTGGTCTACAAATGTAAATATTTTAACCACCTTCTTTCATTATGCACTACTTTACTGTAGAAGATATAATGAATTTTGAAAAAAAAAACTGATACTTATATAAAAAAAATTAAATCCACTTAGGGTGATATGTTATTTATGTTTACATAAAGTGATGTAAGACACAAAAGATTCCTCTTAAGGGATTGACATGAGAACAGTTTACTGACAGATTCAAATTTCAATGTTCATTTATTCTACATCAAAAAATCATTATATATATATATATGAAAAACAAAAAACAAGTTAAACTTGCCAATGCTTGTATTTATGATCAATAGATGGCATTTTACCAAAAACACCGTCAAAGCATATGTTTGTTTACATAAACATCAGAGTAAGCATTCACTATCTCTTTCGTTAGTTCCACTCTAAGATCATGATTTTAAGCTGATTTGCTATCATCAGTGAAGGATAGGAATAAGAAACTAGATCTAAACACTAAACTCCAAGCATTTATGAAACAATTTTTATTCAGCTTGCAAGCATGAATCTTCTAGACACGTAATGTCTTCAAACTCAGCATAGCAAGCCAAATAGCTATATGGGTCTGATATCAGTTCAGTATCACCACATAGTAGAAGCCTCTGCAATATATATCATTGCAAGAAAAATTTCAAAGGTACATTTATGAAAAACAAAAAACAGTTAAACTTGCTAATGCTTGTATTTACGATCAATAGATGGCATTTTACCAAAAACACTGTCAAAGCGTATGTTTGTTTACATAAATGTCAGAGTAAGCATTCACTATCTCTTTCGTTAGTTCCACCCTCAGATCATGATTTCAAGCTGATTTGCTATCATCAGTGAAGGATAGGAATAAGAAACTAAATCAGCTTGAAATCATGATCTGAGGGTGGAACTAACGAAAGAGATAGTGAATGCTTACTCTGACATTTGTGTAAACAAACATATGCTTTGATGGTGTTTTTGGTAAAACGCCATCTATTGATCATAAATACAAGCGTTAGCAAGTTTAACTTGTTTTTTGTTTTTCATAAATGTACCTTTGAAATTTTTCTTGCAATGATATATATTGCAGAGGCTTCTACTATGTGGTGATACTGAACTGATATCAGACCCATATATTTATCTGGCTTGCTATGCTGAGTTTGAAGACATTACGTGTCTAAAAGATTTACGCTTGCAAGCTCAATAGAAATTGTTTCATAAAGGCTCGGAGTTTAGTGTTTAGATCTAGTTTCTTATTCCTATCCTTCACTGATGATAGCAAATCAGCTTGAAATCATGATCTGAGGGTGGAACTAATGAAAGAGATAGTGAATGCTTACTCTGACGTTCATGTAAACAAACACGCTTTGACGGTGTTTTTGGTAAAACGCCATCTATTGATCATATATATATATATATTGTCATAACAATAGTTTTTATTTAATTGACATTTTATTTGTATATATGTATTGTAATCTTAACTGTGGTAAATATAAGAAGCAGCAAAATGTAGAAGGAAAATGATATGATAGTAGTAGTTAATTAACTACAGCCTCATTCTTCATACAAATATTCATTTACTTTAGCTAACATGCACTCCAAACATAACACATAGGAGAGCATGTTCTCAGAATTATGGGGGGTATTTATAAGTTGTGTGTTAATTGCATATATTTTATCAGCAAGTATTATATCTGAAATAATTAATACATTTGTAAATAAATAAATAATTTATTAATGACAAAACAAAATAACTAAATAAACGTAATAATAAATAGCTAATAAAATAAATAACTAGAATCTTCTTTGGGATATTTTCTTTCTTGAATGCTTTTCAAGTTAGGAATTATAATAAAAGTTCAAATGTTGTATTATTTGGGAACTTTACATGTCAATTTCTCCCATAAAACAAAATGATGATAGTTTATTGATAGATAACTTTTCTGGAAAAAAAGTTCATTAAATTTATTATGAAAGATTACAATATAGTTCTTGTTATAAATAATTCAAGTTCAAATATTATATCCTTATAGTTCCTTCATGAATAAAAAATGTAATAATGTCATTTTGACAAATTGCAAAATAATTTTCATGGTTTAGGTTTTAAAGTTTGTAAATATTGCTTTATTTGTCTTAAATATTCCCAAATAACAAACAATATCAAAGCATTAAAAGTTCTGGCTTTAAGATATGTTACCACTACCTTGAAAGTTTTTCCTTTAGATATTTTCCTTCTCAATATCATTAATTAAAGCATTAATGGCAGTTACACAAAGTGTCACTATCCCTATTTATTCTCTGACAATCCATTTGCAGAGTTCTATTTATCAAAAGCAGTTTTTTAAACTAGTTGATAAGGGAAATAGATTGGGTGATTTTACTAGGTTTGAAATCAATGAGTTATTTACTTTAACTTAGCACTTTATCTTCCAAATAAGCCTTGATACAAAAAGTATCTCCATCACTTTATGTAAATTAAATAATAATTATAAATTTTCAATTCTTATGTATATAAAAAGGATTATTTGATAGATACTTTATTTTGACTTTTTCCTCTTCAAAAAAAAGTGGAGAGAGGGAATGAGAAAAAAAATCAATCTCATTTTAATATTTTTCAACTTCATTTATATATCAATGCTTTTTGTTATATTTTCATAACTTTTTGGTGTCACCTCCATAATAAATTTAGAATAGCGTATTTTTTTAACAAAGAGAAAATTAATTAAATGGATATAGCATGTATTTTTCAATAATATAATAAAGTTGGCATTGCAATGCAATTGTTCAATATTTATATATAATAGTAATAAAAATTAAGTCATACATCATGTGATTAAATTTAATAAACTTATACTACAAATGTAATATAATGAGCACGTTAATAGGTCTTAACAAGCTTTTAAGAATATCCCTAACCCCAAACTGTTTTTCAAGTTGCTGTTTATATTAAAATAACAACTTAAAACACTTGAAATACAAAAGTTTATCTTGTTAATTAATCTCATTGTTAAAAATCAGTAATTTTTCATTAAGTAGATAAGTTAATATGTTTTAAGCTTACCATGCTCCTTCTTCTTCATCATCATATTCTTTTTCTTCTTCTTCTTCTTCTTATTAATAATAATAATAATAATAATAATAATAATAATAATAATAATAATAATAATAATAATAATAATAATAATAATAATAATAATAATAATAATAATAATAATAATAATAATAATAATAATAATAATAATAATAATAATAATAATAATAATAATAATAATAATAATAATAATAATAATAATAATAATAATAATAATAATAATAATTACAGATCATTATGAACCAAATATTATGTTTGCAAATAGATTAAAATTACTATACAAGAAGTTGCTATTATCCAGCAGAATCATTTAATATATCCTATGAAATATTTAGCCATTGCTTGTGATCTTATTATAAAATTTATTTTAGCATCTTTAAAACTACATCCAGAATTTAATGGAAAAATATTAAGATGCATATAATGATTGAAGCTTGTTTTTTTTTTCCTGAATAAAGAATATCTTTTACTAATTAAATCTGATTGTTTGTAAAAAAAAAAATAAAAATAGTTCACTTATAATCGTTAATTTAAAGTTTTTAGATACAAAAAAATAGCTCCAATAACCTCCAGTTTTAATAGCTTTTTAAAAATTCACCATTTATTTAAACCCATGGCAATCAATAATTGTTTATGCAGTGTATATTAAATTCTTATCTAGTGCTATTGTAACCCCAGTGTAATTTTTGACACAAAGCCTTCTCATATATCTATATTATAACAATCCTAACTAAAAGGTACTGATATCAGATCTGTATAATAACATTAGAAAATTAACTTCAAAACATTAATATATTTATAAGTTTCAGGCTAATAGCTTGATAATAAGATATAAAAAAAGAGTAAAAGTTAACTATAGAATTTAAAATGTCTTAGTTAAAAAAATCCAGGTTTTATATATGAATTAATGCATAGCTGTTCATTGATGAAAGCTTTAAATTGGCAAAGTTGGAGAGGAATAAATAAAATAATTGGTAAATATCTCTTTTTAAAATTATATAAGATTTTTTTTTCTTTTAAATATTAATTAAGCTAAATTATTATATTATATAAGAATATAGAATAAAACAGATTTTAAATGGTACATTATAGGATAGCCATTGCTACTGGCTACTGATAGGTGATGAGATTTTAAACAATTTTTCTTCTTCATTTATCCTCAGCTATGTATAACTAGATACTCATTTATAAAAAAATAATTGAATAATTCAAACAGACATACGCTATTAGCAGCTAATTGGGGAAAAGAAAAATCTATTCTTCATTGGAAAGTTAAAAAACAACCAGACAAACAAACATAGAATTTTGTCTGATACAGATATGAACCCAAATCATAGAAATGATGGGCAAATTTGAACTCAAATGTTAGAAATGATTGGCAGATTTGACAGGAGAATACAATATGTCTAAACCGTGTAAAAATAAAGTTATTAAAATAATGTTTTGTGGTTAGCATAATAGTCTTCTATGCTCTTGATGTGGGAATAAAATTTGGGTGAAGTTTAAAAATTGTTTTATGAGTCTAAATAAGTTTAGATATTTTCTATCAGGTAGAAGCTTCTTAACCAATTCGTCTAGACTTCAATCTGCTTGTCGATCAATCTGAATAAAGATGTACTTACGTGTGATATGACCATTATAATTAGTTGATACATATCAATTTTACTTTCAACGTTTTCTTGTAAATGGGAAAAAGAACCCATTAATGAAGTATTCAAAGGTTGTTTTACCTTATTCTATATAAGGACTACATACACATAGAGCTATGAAAAATGTAAAAAAAAAAAGTTTATATTCATAAATGTAGAGGAAAATGAAATGTGCACATTGAATCAAAATTTTAAAAAGTAATATAGAATATTTATTGTTTAAAACTACTAAAATTTTAAATATTTTATGACTAAATCAATAACATGTACTCATTACACTTATATTTTTTTGTCTTTTTGTTTTTCTATCTCTATTTGTTATATAAAGGGTTTAAATAAAAATTTAAGGGGATAATTTTAATTTTCTTTAAAATTTGACATTTTAATAACAAATGCTTTGCGCTGTCCTGCCTTGCTCCATGTTGATTCGTTAGATACGATCACAAATGGCATTTTTGAAAGCGGGAGAAAACTGATACGTCAATGGCAGTCACTTTTAACAAATTACCCAAGAGAATTTTGGAAAAATTCTTCAAATTTTTCCGTCATGTGGCGCAACTATTGCTTTGAATTATCATAAGTAAACGTAAAAGTCAACTTTGTAGATTTTGTCCTTAAGAAGTAAATGATAAAAAATCTTAACAAAAACTTTCTTTTGTTAAACAGAACCAGTCTGCACAGAAGTAGTACAAGACAGGTGCTTTCACTCCACTTAGGAAGCGAGTCTATGTAATAAGCCTCCAACAGTTTAATTCCTAGTCCACACCACGTGCCGCTGTAACCTGAGTTGAATTCAAGCGTGCTGATGCCATGTCTTCTCCTGCGGCAGTAAATCCTTTCCCTTTACAAGAGAAAAGGCATACAGTCATTGTCCACTTTTTGAGAAGATAGTTTGGCAGTTTGTAAACTAAGGATTTGGCGTATTTAAGTTAATAGGTATTCAAATGAGGATAATAAATCTTTCCTTTGTAAGAACGTTATAATTGCTTTTAAGATAATTAAACATTACCAACAACGATATTCAAACGGAAAAATTATATTTTCCAATAAATAAATAAAACTTTCGAATAATAAATATAAGTTATTCTTAAAATAATATCTTTATATATTTATTATTGATAATGTAGCTCTCATCCACTCTTTAACGTAATTTATATTTTATTTGATTTTTTTTTTTTTTCAAATAAATATAAATGACATTCGCTGAGACTAGAAAGGTCAAGAGTTCAAACTAGTCAATTGCTTTAAATGTCCTTTACACACATCTGTTTCGTTAGATTTTTTTTTACGAACTCATTGGATGAAAGTTAAGTTTAAACCCATAATGTATTCAAGTTTATAGATTTTAAGAAATGAAAAAAGAAAGTTGGTCATTTTCGATTTATAAAATATACACATGCTTTAAACCGACTGATCTTCTCATACAAGTCTTATTTGTCTTGTATCAAATAATACAGAATTTAGTTATTATTGGTATTTTCATGTCGTATCTTTAACAAAAATTAATGTAACATTTGATTTTTTAACTTGAAATCAATTTTTCGTTGTTTTTTTTTAAATTTTGTACTAATATTTAGAAACATTATTTTGTTCTCACATTTACATATCATATAAAGATACATTTTACATAAATACATATAGGAATAGAAAAAAAAATCAGAAAAAAATCTCAACATGATTTAAAGTTTATAAAAAATATTAACAATATATATTAAAAACAAACAATAACACAGACATATTTTTAAATAAATTCTCTTGTGATTATCAAAGAGAAAAATGTATATGTATATATTAAATTTAGCTTTTAACTTTTTTAACATTAGCTTATAACAAATTGATAATTCTTATAAACTCGTAATTGAGTATTATGAAAAAGTAAACGTTGAAATTCCAAGACTTTTATAAAGCACTAAAGCATGCGTTCTTGCACATCACTGCCAGAATCATATTGCAGTATTAATTTAGCAGTTACAGAGGATTTGAACACATATTTTCAAGCTCCATTCAGTTATCCACTGTATCTCATACGACCAAACACTGATTATATATATATGTGTGTTGAAGATGATGACCTGGACTAATTGGTTCAGTATGTAATATGTATATTGGAGATCATTTATCTTTTTCACATGTATGTGGTCATGTGTATCGGTTGCATGAGATAGAGTGGATGGCTGAAGAGAGCTTGAAAGTCTGTGTTCAAATCCCCTATAATTACATCTAAACTCTTAAGTTTATAAATTATATTTGTATTCAAATATTAATTTAGCAGTTGAAAATTATGCCTATATATGGATGTAATTTATTATGTAAATGAGGCTGCTAAATTAATAAAGCACTAGGATTCTGGCAGTGGTCTGCCGAGCATGTGTAGTATATTATAAAAGTCTTGAATTTCAACTTCTACTTTTCTGTAATACTCGATTTCAATGAGTTTATAAAAAATATATTAATTAAAGAAAAGAGAATTAAATATTTAGAATTTACAAATTGGTAAATATTATAGAAATTGAATTTTCAGAAAATTAAACAAGAGATTTATACATTTTAGAAACAAATCAACATTTTGAGCAGTCAGTGTCAACATTGGTTCGTCAAAAGTTTTTAGTAGTGAAAAAGTGAAGAGGAAGATATTATATATGAAGCTTGCCAAAAGATGAGTAATAAGTGTTATAGGTTTTCTATTTCCCTAAGAGTAAATAGAAATCATTGTTGGATGAATAGCTGGATCTGGGTGTTTTTAAAAAAAAATTCTATGCAGGGTAGATGTCAGAAGAAAATTCAAGTTTTGAACCCTGATTTAAAACTGAAAGAGATGATACTCGCAAGTAATATACTACTGCCACAATTCTTTTCTAATTTTATGTATATATATATGCAAAATCATAAGAGAAATTATTAGATTTTTTTTCTTTGAAACTATGAAAATTGGCACTAGCAAAAATAATGCTATTTGGGAGGGGTGTGTGTTATCTGTTTTATTTGAATATTTGTGTATTACATGCTCTGCATAGAAGCAGCTTATTCTGTATTAGTAATGTATCCCTTTACCAAGTTAAATAGGCACCAATGTACATCAAGGAACATTAGAATATGCATTCAGTAAATTTATATATATTTTTTCTTACATTTATTAAGTAATAAGCTATTTGCCAGCTCTTTTTATCTAATTTATTTGGTAAGAATATTTAGTTATTCTAAGCTAGAAGTAAAACACGAATGAAAACTATTTCAAACATTTATTGTCGAATTTTTAATAAGAGTAGTCAATAATATATTTATTCTTTTATGAGGGATTGTTAGAAAAGTCCTTGTTCTGACATGATGTATTTAAATACAATTACCGCTTTATCTGTATATTTTACGCATGCCTGCTGATGTATCTACAGTCTGTTGGCTAATAAGCACTATCTTTACAATAACACAATACCGAAACAGTTTATTACTTTTAATTATTAATAGTTATAAATGTTCATTTAAAAAAAATAAAATTGTTCAATGTACCATACTTTTACACGTAAGCAAATAGAAGAGAACTGTATATATATTTCTGTAAATGTTTTCAAAATCATTTGTCTTATTTATTTTTTTTTTTTAAAAAAGAAGTGTTTATTGTTATTTTAATTTTAAATTAATATTAAAACAGTAAACATTTAGCTTTCCAGTAATGAATCAACTATTAAATAAAATTAGCTTCATAAAAAGTTCTGCAAAGACAGTAAGTTGCTTTCATCTCTAGTGAATTATATTTGTTTACGGCATTAATACTTTAATAAGGTTTACGTTGATTAAAAAAAGATAACGATTTTAATAACAATCTTCCTCTTTAAGAAATCAAAAATAATAAAACATCTAAAAAATAAATTCATTCTTATAAGGACAATTAATAAATATATATGTATATCAATATTTTATTAAATCTTGTATGTGTAGTAATATTCATTTTTTTACTCTTTCAGTTCAAAAACACATTCTAAGCTTCTAAAGAGTACTCCATATTTTTTTCTCGATCTTTTTACTACTTGTTTTAATTCTCTGTAGCTCAGAATATCGGCATCTATGTGTAGTTGATTTACGGAAGTGTATTAATGTGTTCTTCTTGTTCATTTTCCAAACACTTCCAACACTATCTCTCTAACTAAGTTGCAATATCTTAGTATATGATGCAATTCACCGCCTGGTTCTAATTTAGAAGTCAAATGATTCGTTTTTTTTTAATCTGGCGCATATTCTCATCACATGTTTTTTTCCTGTTTTATTCTCTATCCACCTTTTTCATTGTTCTGCAACTCCATATCTCAAAAGCTCCCAGTCTTTTAATATTATTAGCTAAAACAATACAGTTATCTACTCTATATGAAGCAATTGGCCAAATGTAGAATTCCATAATTCTCTTATAAAGTTAAAATCCAAAGACTTTTAGGGCAAAACTGACCAATTCTCATAGAAAGGCAATTTTACCATAATAATACTTTTATAATTAAAATAGTCATATTTTTTCCAGAAAATATTTTTTTATCTTAACACACACACATATATATATATAATACAATAATACTAAATATCTGCTAAAAATAAATATTGTAATAAAACGTAATTATATTTCAAATAACAGTAAATAACAAAATAAATGTATAGCATGTGGATGATGTCATTGTGTGTATGCCATAGCGTGTTATTGATAATATAATTAAAGAAATAATAAGGGATCAGGATTGAACTAGAGAGTTCAAAAAAAAAAATGGGGAAATTTGTTTTTTAGATTTAATATTAATAGTGCGACAATGCACTGAATTATTAAAGAACATTTAAATCATTTGATATTAAGGTTGCTAAATGTTAAGTCTTAAGTATTAAAAGTGTTTAAATATGAAAGGTTTAGAATGTTTTTGCATCAAAACATTTACGTAAGTTTAAGTCTGAGAAAACGAAGTTTATATTTCGTATAAAAAAATGATATAAATAGACATATACAACACTTGAAATATATAATATAAATAAATAAATAAATATAATTAGTTTAATGCATGCATTGAAATTTGATTATGGTTTCAGGACATCTGTTACTTGGAACAGATTAATTAATAAAGCAAATTATAAAATAGATTAGATGGACTGATCTAATATCATATATGTTATAGAATGGTAGTCAATCAAATTTTATACATAAATTTTGTGGAATGAAATAAATCTTCACGCATGCCCTATTGAATTGATATATTAAATTTACATTTCATATATATATATATATATGGCAAATGATAATCTGGACTATGTGATGAATGCTGGTTCAGCATAAAATACGTATATTGGGGATTATCTTTTTCGCATATATGTTGTCATATGTATTGGTTATATAAGATGGAATGTCTTTTTCCCCTTACTTTTTATTTTGTTGTTTTAAAAATGTTTGGTCTGCCTCTCTATTTCAGTTTACCATTGCTTGATCACCTGATATAGTGTGGCGTCTTTTAAATTAATGAAATGAAATTTGAATTGACTGCTACTTCTGAGAACAGTTTGTATAAATAGAATATCTTGTTTTAATTTTATGGAGAGAATTTAATGTAATCAATTATAAAATGTTTAAAAAACCTTTATCAATTAGAGGATTTGTACAACACAAGTCAAATATTTCTCTTATTCATAGGTCAGCTGAATTTAGAACATTTTTTTAGAAATAAAATGTTTAAATTTCAAAGTGATAAATTATCTAATATTGTAATATGTGCTAATGCATTATTGAATATAGGATAAAACAGTAAAAATATTTTATATCAATACCCATAGATGAAAAAAGGGAAATACTGAAGGCAAAACATGGATATTACCTTATATAAGTAAACAGAGTGTAGAGTGTGATTATATTACAGTTTTTTGTTTTTTTTTGCATTTTGATATTGCATTTAATTTTGTACCGAATACTGGTAGATTAATTACTAATGGAAATAATGCTGTTAATAAAATAGAAAATATAATATATATATATATTAATTCTAATATTTTCACGGATAAAAGATGTCATATTATTATTACTATTTGCGGGATATTCCGTGTAGTGAAAAAGCTAAATGCTGACGTTTCAGTACAATATCAAGTACGTTCCTCAGAGCGTCCTCTTTTTCAAATCATAAAAATGCATGTGAGATTTAAAATCGTTTTTATCGTTTTTTTTCTCCTCATATTTAAATTCTATTGGTTGAGAAGTTTTAAAATTTATTTTCTCTTCCAATAGCTTCTTCCAAATGTTGTTAATCTTCTTTAATTCACACTTTTCATTTATGCTTTTGGGCCTTATAAAAATCTCTATAGCTTTTCTTAGCAATCTCTGGTCAAATTGTTCAATTTCTGCTAACATATTTGTTTTTTCAAAATTGATATCATGATTTGTTAATTTTATATGAGAATAAATAGCTGATGAATTGGATTTTTCTCTCACTGCCAGAATGTGTTCTTCCTTTCTAATATTTATTCTACGATTAGTCTGTCCTATATATGTATGTGAACAGACCCTACATGGAATTTCATATACACCATGACACTCCAAAGCAATTTTATCTTTAGGAATGGAAATATTTCACTAATTTTTTTCTAAGTAGTATAAATTGTGTGAATATTATTATTCTTTAAAATGTTACCAATTCTATCAGTTACTTCTTTTATATATGGCAAAATTGTCTTAATTTTTGATGTATCAAAATCTTTTTTCTTTTGATATGTATAAGCCCTATTAATAATATTGTAATTAAAACCATTATGAAGAAGCATTTTATTAGTAGCAAAAAGGTCCCCGTGGAAATGGCTATCATCAGAAAGTCTCTTTGTTCTATCCAATAATGTCTTTGCCACTGAAAATAGTTGTGCAGGATGGTGATGAGAGGAAAAATGCAGATATCTCCCAGTGTGTGTTGGTTTTTTATATATACCATGGGATAAAGAACCATCTTCCCTTCTTTCAATCAAAACATCTAAAAAAGGTAGTTGATTATTATTTTCTATTTCCATGGTAAATCTAATATTGTTATGAAAAGAGTTTAAAAAATTAAAAAAATCATCAATAGCATGCTTACCATGAGGCCAAATAACAAAGGTATCATCAACATACCTCAGCCATATAGATGGTTTTTTAACTGCTAAAGTCAAATTTTTATTTTCCAAATCCTCCATAAAAATAGAAGCTAATTCTGGAGAAATTGGTGAACCCATAGCTAGACCTGATGTTTGTTTATACATCTGCCCATCAAAAACAAAAAAATGTATTCGATAAGCAGTGTTAAATCAAAACCACAGCAAAATTAGGCAACTGAATATTTTTTAAAACTTGAATCGCTTCATTTACAGGTACACTAGTAAAAAGTGAAACAATGTCAAAACTTACCAAAATATCATTCTTAGTCAATTTAATATCCTGGATAAGCTCAAGAAAATGTTTAGCATCTTTAACATATGATGACATCATTGTTAAATGCGGCTGTAAAAAAGAAGTCAAAAAACGAGCTAGTGTCTGTGTAGGTGAACCAACTCCACTAACAATCGGTCTCAATGGAATATCTGGCTTATGAATTTTTGGTAAACCATATAATTTTGGATAAAAAGAAGATTTTTCCCTGGGACTAAGCTGTATCTTTGTTTCTAAATCTAGATCAGTAGAATAAATTAATGCTTTCATTTTCTTTTCAAGATAAGTCATAGGATTTCTATAAATTTTTTTATAAATATTATCATTTAATAAATCAAGTATTTTTTTAAAATAATCAGCCTTATTTAAAATTACTGTAGTATTACCCTTATCTGTCGGAAGAATAGTAATAGATTTTAAATCTCACATGCATTCTTATGATTTGAGAAAGAGGACGCTCTGAGGAAGGTACTTGATATTGTACTGAAATGTCAGCATTTAGCTTTTTCACTACACAGAATATCCCGCAAATAGTAATAATAATATGATATATATATATATAAGTAACAAAGGGTATATGAGCACAGACTTTCAGATGACCAATCACTATCCACTCCATCTAATAACACTGATACATAACATATATATATATGATAACATGCTGATGTGGGACCTTGGGGTATCAAATGTGTATCGAAAAGCCAATGGATGCACATGAACTTTTGTAGAATAAATTGTGGTGTTCACTGGATAAAACATTCAATTATTTAATATGGAAATTTTTGCTTTGACAGTGTTTGTATTTTACCTATGAAAATTGATTTGTAGAAAAGAAACATGAACGATTCATGTTTTATAAATATGACAGACAATTTATTTAATAAATGATATAATTATGATAATGTGCATAAATTTTGAAAAGTTGAACATTTATATAGAAATATTACTGTTGTGTGACATTAACTAGTTTTTTAATTCAAACACAGGTCTGTGTGCAAAAATTGAGAAAAAGTATAGAAGTACAGTTGCTTATGCAATCATTATTGGGATATTTTGCTATTTTTTATTATTATTTGAAATTGAGAAATTCACATATATTTTATTCTGATATTTTAATTTCAAAAAAAATATAAAGATGACAGAAGAATTGCAAAGCCAATCATGTCTTGATATATGTCCTCTTTGTTATTAAGTTCTCATGTGCTTTGTGAGATTACTTCAAGAAAATATCCAAAACCTTTATTTGTTTGCATAAAATTCATGATTAATTTTTGCATAATAATTATGTAATAATTATCAAAAATCAAAAGTATACATGATTACACATTTATTTTTTATGTATGTTTTATTTTTAAATATTGATGGTTATAACTATTTAACATAACATTAACAAAGAAAATCTCAGCATTTTGGTAAATATATCTTTTTAAACTGACTGTGTAATAAAAAATCACTGATATCCTGTTAAAATATATTGCAACATAGAAAAAAACTATTAAAATTATATTTTAAAGCATAATTTCATAGTTTTATCAGATATTGACATTTATTCATTCATATTTTAAAAACAAATACCAATAATTTTTCGTTTTAGTTTTAGAAAACAATCTTCTCATAGTGATCATCTAATTATGAAGCTTTTTTCTTCTTCTCACAATCTTATTTTTTCAGTATTTGCAAAGTTGAAATATATATTTTTTAAATTTATTTTCTTTGTAAATGTAGTTTATGACTAATATCAAATGTTGAAAGTTTGTAAATCTCTCACTAGGGAGAACAATAAATCTCATATCATTTACACCTTCTTAGACACTTTATCAATACTTTTATTTGTATTACACTAACAGTTTTGACTGTCCTGCAGTCATCATCAGAGCTACAATATTCAAATATATAATTGTACAATTAGTACACTTATCCATATATATATATATATACAGTATATAATTGTACAATTAGTACACTTATCCATATATATATATATATACAGTCGAAACTGTTAGTGTAATACAAATAAAAGTATTGATAAAGTGTCTAAGAAGGTGTAAATGGTATAATATGTTATAACAGAAATCAATACATAGGATAAGAAGAAGTAGAACATTATATTACTTCCATAACAATAAATCTGTCATAATGTAGTAGGGTTAATGAGATATTATTTTAAAATAAAAACATTTTAACTGCATTATGCTACTCAGGATAAAAGACACCATAATCAGACCATAAGTATTATTTATTTTTATATATTAGTATTTTGAATATTGTAGAAGTTATCTGTGTTCTTATTTATATACATATATGTACTCATATCCATAAAAATCTCATATATTATCATCATCATCATCATCATCAACCATTATCAATCCACTGCAGGATGAAGGTCTCTCCAAGTTTAATCCATCTTCTCCGATCTTTAGCTTCTCTTTTCCACAACACCCCTGCACATTTTCTTATTTCATCCATCCATCTCACATGTGTTTTCTTTCTGGGTCTTTTACAATCTCTTGGAATCCAGTTTAAAATTTCAATTGCCCATCTATTATCATTTCTTCTAGCAATATGTCCAGCCCAACTCCATTTCAATCTTTTAATTTTTTCAATAAGATCAGTAACACCTGTTTGTTGTCTTACCCATACATTGCATTTTCAATCTCTTCTTGTTACTCCCAACATACATCTCTCCATACTCCTTTGAGTGGTCTGAAGTCTCTGTATTGCTCTTCTATTAAGTGTCCAAATCTCAGATCCATAAGTAAGAACTGGTAAAACACATTTGTTAAAAACCATTCTTTTCAAACACATAGGCATATTTCCTTTTATATCAAGTTATTTCTACCAAAACACTAACCAAGTTTAATTCTATGATTAATTTCATCCATTATTTATCTTTAATAACTCAAGGTTTTTAACTTTAACTTCTCTAATTCTTCATAATCAATCTTTATTTCATATTTTGAGCAAATCGATTAAAAATTATTTAGTCTTTTTAACATTTATCTTTAGTCCTACTTTTCTACTTTCATCTCTAACTCCTGCAACATTCCTCCTCTAAGCTTATTCAAAAACAACTACATCATCTCAAAATCTAAATGACTTAAATACTCTCATTTACTTTCATTCCTTTGTTTCCCATTTTAATCCACAAAATACTTCTTAGCACTGCTAAAAGTTTTGAGATATGGAGTCACCTTGCCTTACACCTTCTCAATGTTATTTTCCAGTATCATTATTATCTAATTTTTGCATTTTTATAAATATTCTTTAAAATATACAATATCTGGATCTATACCTTGATTCCAATCTTTAATCACTGAAGAAATTGTATAGAATCGAATGCCTTTTCATAATCTACAAATCCAAAACATAATACAACTCATATTCATTTCCTTTCTATACTTCTCTCAATACCTGGATTATCTATTACTAAAACCACTTTTAAATCAGCTTTTTCTTTGGAAATCCAAAGTTCTTGTAGACGGTTGTAATTATCTTGTAAAAATTTTATATAAAACTGATAAAAGGCTGATAGGTCTGTAATTTCTAATTCTTTTTATCACCTTTTTAAATATTAATATTATTATTCATTCTTCCAATCTTCCGTACATCTTTATCATTTAGACATTTATATAACTTTCTAAAATTGTTCTATTTCTTCACCTCCTTCTTTTAATATATCAATTATAATTCATCATTTCCTAGGCCTTTCCTTCTTCATACATTTAATTTTCTCACTTCTTCATTTAAAATTCTGGGCAATTGGAAGATGTAATAGATATAGGAGGTACTTGTTTTTATTACTATATAATTCTTGATAAAAATCTTCTACCAATTTCATGATTCATCTCTCTTTTAGTAATAATTCATCTTTTTTCTTATAGATATAATTTCCTATCAATACCAAAATGTTTTTAACATCTTGAGACTTTTATTTTTTCTACAGCTTCTTTATTTACAGTTATCTTTCTTATATCATTTCAACTCTTTATACATTTTACAAAATTCAGATATTCAATTCTTTTAATATCATTTTGTATATCTTCATATTCCTTCTTTCTTCATAAATTCTCTAGTCTCAGTAGAAATTTTATTAGTCAATTCTCTTTTTCTACAGCTATCTTTGTTGAGTTTTTAAAAGTGTATCAGTTATTTTCATATTAATTTCATTCAAATCTGAATCATGTTCAAAATCTCCTAACACTTGAAACCTATTTGTAAGTTCTAATTTAAATTCATCAGAATGTTTCTGAAAATTAGGAATATCAATTGTAAAAATTGTTTTTCTCAATAATTTTTGTCTCTCTAGTTTTACATTAACACGTAACTTACACCTTACTAATCGATGATCACTTCCTGTGTTAAATTTATTAAGAACATTACAATCTTGAAATATGTATTTCCTGTTAGTCAAAATATAATCCAATTCTGCTGTACCTTCATTTGGATGCTTCCATGTCCATTTCCTTTTAACATTTTTCTCAAAAAATGAATTCATAATATAAAGTTTTTATTTTTCTACAAACTCCACAAGTCTATGTCCTCTCTCATTTCTATTACCATAACCAAAATTACCTACAGCAATTTCATCTTTTATTTGTCTACCTATTCTAGCATTAAAGTCTCCCATAACAATTTTAAAATGTTGTTTACTCTGATCAAAAGCCTTTTGACATCCATATAAAAATCTTCTACTACTTCATCACTATGAGAACTTGTTGGGGCATAAACCTGAATTATCTGCATTTGGTATCTGCTATTAAGTTGTATAACTAATCTTGCAACTCTGTCCGATACACCATCAATCTTCACAATATTGTTCTTCCACTTTTTATTTATAATGAACCCTACTCCACTTGTATTTCCAATATTTGTGCCTTTATAATAGAGTATATGTCCACTTTTTAAATCAATTGTTTCTTCACCTTTTCTTCTAACTTCACAAAGTCCAATAATGTCCCATTTAATATAAGACAATTCTTCTTCTAATTTTTGCAATCTTCCTTCACTTGAAAGTGATCTGCAGTTGTAAGTACCTAAATAAAAAGTCGTCATCAAATGGCAGCCTGGGTCCACAATCAGGGGATTCTTAGCACCCTCCGCCTTCGGCCACCAACCGCTGCCTTGGTTGGTGACTTTACAGCCTCCTGGGAATAAGGGTCATGCTTTATTTTTGTCTGTCATAATTGTATATATGTATTGGAAAAATATTTATCATTTACACAAACATTCATTCTGCCTTATCAGGCACTGAGAAGAAAGACCATGGTGTTTCTTGATCTTAAACTCAAAGGTAAAAAGCCAATAAACTCACCATGCTGGCTAATGCGTGTTGGTGAGCAGCCCATCCATGTTCGTATACTATATGAATAATCACATAGTAATAATAGCTGCAACGACAAGAATGTATGGAGTGGACATTAGGAATTTGCCCTGCTCGGTTCCTTTAAGGCCTCCATGAGGAATCAAAGGGTCTCTTTTCAGTTAATAGCAAACTCCTTATACAAATATGAATATCATAAAATAAATGGACATATTATTTTTTATATTTATTGTTCTATGTTAAATTTATCTAATTACCTTAAAATTAAAAATGATCCAAAATGTAGCTGATTTAATTATTTTTTAAGATCTATTTTTAATCTATCTTAATTATTGTTTTCTGAAGGATTTTAATTATGATATTTTAGATATAATAATATTTTGGACAGTTTTCATCATCTTTTCTAGATATTTAGCATTTAATAGTAGATGATGGAAATGGTTCAACATAGCACATCTACCTTAACTATGTTAATTTTCAAATAAACACAAATACCAACCTAAATGCCTTCATACATTCTTTTAAGCATAGTTTTCTATTTCAAAATATTAATTTCATAAAAAAACTAGCTACATTATTTTTGTCTCTATTGTAAAATATTATTTACTTTTTTAAAAAATTTCAAACCTTCATATTTTTTGATAAAAACACCTACTGCATTGTTATTTCCAAAAAATATTCCAAAGTATAATTTTTATAATCCCTTTATTAGAATTCAATGCTACTATTTATTAGCTCATCTTACAATTACTATTAACCAGCTCTTTCCTTCATATAAGAAGATGCTAGACCATGAAATAGATAAGACATTATTTATATTATATTTTTTAATTTAATAAAAAAAGACTGAATTTATATTAATCTTCTGCTTTTCAAAAAGGCTTCAAACCTGTGGAATTATTTAAATATTTTATGCCACCTTTGCTTTCTAGCAAGAATGCATATTTATTTAGTATTTCATATTGATCCATTATACAAAATAATATTCTTTTCATTCAGTTAGCTGTGGCTTGCTGAACCTGACAATCATTTTGTCACCAACTTCAAATTGACATGGTTTATTATAGCTTTGGCTTGTGTTTGTTCACCCATTTCTTATTCCAGTCCATTTTTTATTCATATCTTCTGGAATAGTAGCCAATGGGGTTTAAATTAATATTGGATGATGTTTCCCAAAAGAAAGCTGGGAAAGTGAAAAATGTATGAGCACATGTTCATTCAAATCCATATGGTTTACTATTGGGTTTACTTGTCCACTAAATATTGATGGTTCATGATGTCTAACTAAATACTGAAGAGTTAATTTAAATTTATGCACAAGTTGCTCATAGGTGTTTATCTGAGTGCATAGCTTTATTTTGATACATGTTTGATTACATTTTGTTCTACTCATGTTTTCATTCACCTGTTGTGAATAGAGCTCCATTGTCAGTAAAATGTTATTTGGTTTTACTACTATATATATCTGTTGACCTCATTGAATTATGAAAGTTGTTTTGGAATGTGTCTTCCTGATGGAATATGCAAAGAGATATTTGGAAAATATATCATAGAAAGTCACCAACGGGCATAAATTGCCAAAAGAGTGATAGAGATCCATAGAATTCAATGGCTAAAATTTTATAGAGTACTTGAGGAATAATTGTATGAACCATCACATCATAGGACTTATTAATATATTTAGCTTTTAAATGGACTCCACAGTTTTCTAATACAATTAATATCTATGCATACATTCTAGGCAAAATAGATTATATTCACAAGATTTGTTCCATTTTTCTCAGACCATAATGCTTACACAAATATAATATATGCATAATCAATTTATTTCACATATCTACAAGTATTAGTAATTTATATGGGTCTTTTCATAATTGGTTTTGATTGTGTACAAAAACATACATTTGTAAAATTTTAGAATAAAATTGATGACAAGATGATAATGTCTGTTTAGGATATAAAATTATGTTATGATATTGGGATTTTTCTCTTGGAATTTTTTCAAATATCATAGATCTTCCTCTACTCATTCATCCACTTAATGCCTCTAAGAAATATATGTTCCATGGTTAAGTGCTGGTTTATTGACCTTATATTAAAACGTTTTTAAGAATAAGCTCCGTATAAATATTCCAAGCATGTGATGTCAAGAGCTTTCTTTTCATTTACCAAATAATTATGCTCAGCAGTGTAAACTGCATTGTTAACAAAATATAAGACTTGATGCAGTTGTGTTTCACTAATTTAAAACACCATCCAACTCAGTACAATCCATTTACTTGTTAAAGGCAGGAAAAATCAGCGCTAGCTAATATAATCTGATTTAGAGATTGGTTTATCTGCAACCAACTACTTGCTTCCAAGGCAGTTGTGATGACCTCTCAGCTAACAACACTTGACATTGGTTTTATTAGTTTGATATCCTTTTTGTGTTTTTTGAAGCAATCTCAATGACAATCAGTACTAAGTTCATTGTGAAGAGACTCTGTGTCTTGTAAATAGTTCCTATAAAATGTATAACAATTGCATAATCTTAGAAAGGATCACATTATTTTTTAAATGTAGGTATTGGGAAATTATCAATAACCCTTCTTTTATCAGGGTGTTGCCAAATTTCTTCTTGTGCCACCAGATGGCCCAAAAGGTGCTTTTGTAAAGTATAATATCACTCTTTGTCAAGTCACTATTGATATATTTTGAATATCATTCTTCCAGAAACTGCTGTAAATGATTAAGATGCTATATACACAAATGACCATAATGATTTTTTTTTGCTTTTCTGACAGTACTCAATCAATGCATCTCAGATGGTCTGCACTACTGTTGAGCAGATCAAAGGGTATGTAGTTGAAATCATAAGTATAACTCATATTTGAATGCAGTATACTTCTAATCTTGATGATATAGGAATATCATCCAAATCAAGTCAAACATTAAGAAAACTGACCAATCTTTGAATCTTATTGAAAGATTATTAATATATAGTGACACATCTCTTTGTTACAGGGAAGGCATTTAACTTTCAGTCATTCAGATAGGATGTTATGGTAGCATATTTTTGTTATATACAAGTAACAGATTGTGATATGATGAAGGACATTTATTTATAACAACTCCCTCCATCATCAGTTATTTTTTTTAAGTAATAAACTTTATTAAAACATAATATATTTACATAACTACAAAATAAATTTCTAGTTCAAAAAAAGAGAGAACAGTATTATCCTTCACTTGTTCATTATACACATTGCATCATGTTCACTTAATTTTCCTGTCACCTGTTAATTGTCACTGTTTATGATTTAGACCCTTTTTCTTTAACAACAACATCACAATTCTTTATTATATGTTTTAACTCCCAGACTTCACATTTGGAGAGAGCAATTCCTCCCCATACACACTGGAAGATTTTTTGGGGCCAATATTTTAGTCATAAGTTAAAGTAGTTTTCCCAATATTTATCCATTTTTTTAACCAATTGAATTTCTTATTATCAAATAAAAGTGAACATCTTATTGCCCACAATGATTTCAACGTATCGCATTGTGCAAGTTGAAGTTTATAACATATTTTTCCATAAGATATTTGATATTTGTTATAGGCCTTTGAAAGACCTTCATTCTAATTTCTCTAAAGGCATAACAATCTTCAAACAAGTGTATAAAAGTTTCACTGGCCCTGTTACACATAATACAGGTTTCATTCAAACTCAATTCCAATCTTTCATTAATATAGGTAGTTGTAGGTAGGATCCCATTGATTAACTTAAAAAATAAATCTCATTGATGTCTGATGAGTATATTATTTTCATTTTGGCAATTTGCCTTTTTAAAATCTTTATATCTAATACCATCTAGGATGATTACATCAAGTTCATCTTGTAAATCTTTATATGCCATCAATATATCAGTAAGATACGATCTTTTTCAGCTCACAATCCATTAATAATAAATATGCCACCATTTGTGAGATTAAATGACTGAGTTTTGGCTATATTCATATAAGCTTTAGCAGTAATAAATTGAATATAAGCTTTTGGGCCAATTAAATTGAGACCACCCTTATTTATTGGAAGCTGTAAAAGCGAGGTAGGGAGGAGATAAGTTTTCTTTCCCCATATGAATTTTTTTGCCATCTGTATAATCTTTAGGCTTGATTTATTATATAATTTTAACCATGGGCCATAATATCCTAGCACTACCATTGCAATTGCATTAAATATTTTGGTTTTAGTTATTTCATAGAGTTTAAAAGGCATAAAACCATTAATTCTTTCTTCTATTTTCCTTGTGACTAATTGGTTTAATAGTCTATTCATCTTAGTTTTTGATAAATATAATGGAAGGCCAAGGAAGGACTTAGGCAGGCTACAAACTCATTGGGAATTCTTTTCCCTGTTGCCAATTGCCAAGCTGCTGATTTATTTACTTGAATTAATGCTCCAGTTGCCTGCTGAAATTTTATGATTATATTCATTACAACATCAATATTATGACAGTTTTCAAAAATTATAATATCATCTATAAATGCCATGACCTTTACTGAAACTCCCAATTGAGGCAGGTAAATTCCATTTATTAGTGCCTCTATTTCTTTTATCATGGAATCTACATAAATTGCAAACAACAGTGCTGCCAAAGGTAATCCTTGCGGGATTGCTCTATCTGGGGCAAAAAACTCTTATCTTCTCTTAAAATTTTTATAAGAGATTCTATTATTCATAATGTAATTTTTTATTGCATTCAATAAGAATTTATCATCTTCTATTAACTTCTTTAGTGTATTAAATAGATAAGACCAGTTAACAAGGTGAAAAGCAGATTTAAAATCAATTTGTAATGCAAAATATTGTGTTAAATTATGCATCCTGGCATGCTTGGTAGCTTCTTGGATTTTAATAGCCACATTTACTGCTCTCTTGCTTTTTACTGCATGATGCACCATTGATATCTTGTTACTGACATTTCTAAATAATTTTTTTTGTAATACTCTAGCAATGATTTTAGCATCGATATCCTCAATTGTTATATTTCTTAGTTCTTCAAAACAGGGCATTTTCATATTCTTTTCTTTTTTAATGCTGAAGATTATTCTGTTGTTAATATATGGCCAGTCAAAAATCTCTGAGCACATTTGATTATAAAATTTTAATAAAGAACCAATCAGAAAATAAATAATTTGCTTATACGCTGATGCTGGGATTTCATCATTTGCTAATACTGTTTGCAACTTTAATCTCTTTATTTCAACAAAGACCTCCTGATGTGAGATGTAACCATTCATAGTTTGCTTTAATTGCATCGAGAATTGTTCACCCTCAATCCTTCATTTGTCCATGATTTCTTTTAATGTTACAACCATATATTGATCCACCTCATCATCTGATATCATAGAGTCTTTGGCTGTTATCATCAATGGGATACCATTGATGTGAGGGATCTTTATTTTTGCATAGTTAATTGTTGACTTCACTATTTTATTGAGATCTGGAATTAATTTTCTTATTCTTCATGTATATGTTTCTTCATGCATTCTTTTATATATATCATTGTATTTTAGTTGTAGTTTCTTCACTAAATCTTTATTTTCTCTGAGGCTGGATATAGTACTTAGTATATTATTGATTTCAATAATTCTATTTTTCATTTGATTTTGTGTTAATATATTATTTGTGTTATTACAGCATAGGCTTGAGATAATTTTTTTCATTTTATTTCATGCAATACATGAAGGTAGCTTTGACTGTCTTGTATAGTAATTTGATATTATCAAAATGTTAGACATTTGATCAACTGTAAAGTTTATCTGGCTCGTAATGTTTTTTTAATAGTAAAGACATAAACTTTATCTTTTATTACATCATAATTTTTTATCTCCAGTAGTATTCTTAGGTGATCAGAAAAGCCTACTAGAGAAGTTTCAATGAATGAGTCTTTCACTTTACTATTCAACACAAAGAACAAATCTATTAGTGACATATACCTGCTGTTAAAAAATGTGTAGGCATCCTTACCATATTTCGTTTTCAATGGATATACTGCAAGAGTTTCTAGTTTGTTTTCCAGGCTTTTAGGAATATCCCAGTAGGAGCAATTGAAGACACCTCCCACCACAACAATACTTGGATTCTGCAGTAACTTATTTTGTATAGCATGAATTAACTTAGAGATATCATTACCTTTTCTAATCGAGTATCCTGCAATTAAGTAATAAAGCCTATCACAAAAGGTAAAGGAAATCACTATAAAATTTATTTGTAACATGATTATTTGTATGTTTCTTATATTTGATCTCATATTTATTAGTAATGCAACTCCCTGTGCTGATTTTGTATTCATTTTGTACAGAGACACATTTGCCTTTGCATGTCTTTCAGTAATCCAACTTGGTGTGTTGCTACTGTAGTCTATAATTTTAATCACTTTATCACCTGCATTCATTCCTCTAACATTCATAGATATTATATTTAGTGATTTCTTCATATCTTGGTAATTTAATAATCATTTTATTAGCATATTACACCCCACATCCTCATTTTTTCTTTTAGTTTTTAATTCATCCTCTTTCTTATCATAGGAGTCATTGCTTAATGCCACCAAATTAATATTGAACATTATTTGATTATCAGCATTATTATCTTTCATAATTTTATTAATCTTTTGATGTGTATTTCTTTTGAATGTTTTCATACTATCCTCATTACCATTTACTTGCTTGTTGCTAAGTTCTGCTATTTTCATACTATCTTCATTACCATTTACTTGTTGGTTGATTACTTCTACCAATTGTGTTAACATAACCATGTCTTTGTTTTCATTTTCCATTTGTGAGTCTGTATTATTCTCATCATATGATTCTATAAGACTATCAATACCTGTGACATCTCTAACCTGCAATAGTTTATTTTGGCCCAGTAACAATTCAACTTCATCCAATATATCCATATTTTTAAGTTATCAATTTCTTCTTCATACAATAAATGCTCATATCCTGTGTTACTAACTATATGAGCCCATGTCTTAAGTGATGGTGAAACATTACATAGGTGATTTATTCAGTCAAATTTATTACACTTCATGCAGTGTCACAGCCTGCTGCAATATGCCCCACTCGATTACATTTAAAACACTATGGTGAACTACCATTTATTATTATAGAAATGGGCATTTGATCTTTAGTTATTATATGTGATATCTGTTCTTTCATTACTCCTTTCTTTAATTTAAGTACTACTGTCCATGAGTTTGACTGAATTTGGAAAGCTGTGCCCAGCATCATTTCTCTTTCCATATTTATTATGTCAGCATAATCCCCTAGTTGGATTTTAAAAACTTCAACATTGAAACTTGGAAGTGTATGCAATATTCTTCCATAGACCAATAGATTGGGATCTTTTGTAATGTAGTAAATGTTTTTATTTTGAATTTGTTTAATTAGGTTTTTAGCTTTATCTTTTTGTTCCGTATTGAAATATTCAATAGAAACGAACCATGTAGCAGGAAAAAAAGAAATATATTTGACTGTGTTAATGAGTTCATGAGAATATAGAGCCTTGAAGTATTCATCGATATCTGGTTTATCAAGTATATGTTCTCCAGTTATTATATTAGTTTGAATAACTAAGCTAAAAATTGATGTACTTGGTGACATACACTTTACAAATATCTTTTTCTAGTATTCATTTAATTTCATAAAAGATTTTGTGGTAAGTTTCTTGCTACTTATATTATAAGCATAGTTATTATTAACGTCATTTTGATTATCTAATACATCTCTTTTTTAATTAATTTTGATCTTAATCCAGCTTGTTTTATTGCATCAGATTGTAAGCTCAACACTTCACTTGAATCAAAATCATTATCGCTGTCCATTTTCCTTTTTTTTACTATTATTTAGTATTATGCACTCTGGATTTTCTAGTCCAACGTTACTATTTAGGCTTCTCTCATTTTTTTTGCTAATTGCTTTTTTTTATAAGTGCTATATTGGATTCTTGACTTACTGATTCATTTGTATGTTGTTTTAAATTTATACTACCACTATTATTATCATTTTCCTCTCTACGTTTATTTAAATTAGTATCACTATTAGTTTTTCTTATTTTACTTTCTTTTCTCAGAACCTTAAATGCCATTTTCTCATTATGATTTTTATTTTCCTCCAGATTATTATTATCTGAGACTTTAAATTTATCTTTAACTTCACAAATACTTACTTTGGTATTCTCGTTCTTTTTATTCTTTCTCCCCATTTTATTTTTTTTTTATTTTAAACAATTGCCCCCTTAAATCAAGCAGGAAAGATACTTGCAATACCAGCCATTACTTGAAGTGGAAGTCAAAATCATCAGTAGTATTTTTGTTTCACTTCTATATATTGGTACAGTATGGAATAAGATCTACTTTGAAATTCAGTAACAAGATTAACTACTCTCTTGCATTGGTGGTCGAGAGGTCAGTGCGACTGCCTTGCACTTGCAGGCAGTTGCCCGGGTTGCGGGTTCGCATCCCGGCTGATGCTATGACACTTTAAAATAAAAGATTAACTACTGATTTATTTTTATTGTTGATCATTCATGATTAGGAATGATTATTGCTTTTGTTTAATGGTGGTGAACTTCTTGTTGCTGATCTCCCATGCTCATTCTTTTTATATTAATTTTGTTTATTTGGGAATGGTGATGATTTTCTATCATACCAGGTTTGCCTCTGCTTCTCTGTACTATTAATATATATATATATATTATTTTATAGTTTGTTTCAATTTAATGATTTGATTGAAACTAAATTTAAAATAAACAATGGTCCATATGTTAAGTATTTATTATCTTACAGTGTGCAATATGACTATTCTTAGCATTATGAATTATAAAATCATGTGGCTAGAAATGAGAGTTGTTAACTATACTCTATATATGGTACAATGTTATTTTACTTATAAAATGTACTGAATTTTTGTTTATATGTCTGTGTATGTGTTGGGTTACACTTATGGTCATGCAAAGTACCAGCACTTAACTAAATACTAAAAGTTAATATTTTAAATAACTTTTTTTCACTTTTCTGAAGTAAGAAATGATTCCAAATTATTTTATTAGTCCACTGCTTTAAGATTGAGATAAACTTCAAAAGGCATCTTTGCATTCTTACACATAACATGAAGATATTTATAAACCATACACATTTTTCTTAACACAAAAGAAAGACAGATATTTTAATTTCCTTATATAAATTTTATTTTAATAGTTAGTGTTTAACAGTAATATATCTATGACTTCTTAATTAAATTCAATATCAAATCCTTCCCATCACTGCCTTACTTTTCTACAAAATACACTTTATGTATATAGATTTATTGTGTGGCCTATGAAATAAAGATATATATAATATAGAGCATTTTCTATAGGAATGCTCATTTCTCCAAACATAACACATTTTTATTATTGACACATACAAATATTAAAGATCCTCAGTGATAGCAAAAACAAAGATTGTTTTCCTAACATAAGAATAACTGCTTCATTTTTTCACATTCGTGTTCATAATATGTTACATGTTTCTTAACCCAATGACTTAAAAAAAAATCATAAAACAATCTAAACAAATTAGGTAATATTTAAAATGAATATTAGCATCACTACTTGAAGTTTGGAATCATTCACAATATGATAAACCAGTGACTTTACTACATTTTTGGATTTTATTATTATATTGTACTATTTATCATTATAGACTTCCTAATATAAAGCTGTACCTATATAAATAGTTTAATCAAGTAAAAGTTACTTAAAATCCAATGTGTATGAATAGTTATTTAATCAGAAATCCAATTTAAAAGTAAGAAAAATGTATAATTCAAAATGTCATTGTCTTTTTTTTAAGTGTCATAGCATTGGCCAGGACGCGAACCCACAACTCAGGCAACTGCCTGCAAGTGCAAGGCAGTCATGCTGACCTCTCAACCACCAATGGAAGATGTCATTGTCTTTTTGTTGCATAATTTAATACAAAATAGCACTTGATGTTTTTGATTTTTTTCAAGCAATTTTATTTTCTTCTGATTATTTCAGCTGTGCTGCATCCTTCATCAGATATTTGTTTAATCTTTAAACATAATTCTAATAAAAGCTTCAGGTTCAACAAAACAGTAGAGAAAAAAATACACTTAAAAATGCAAGAAAAAAAAAGAAGTGCCTGTATTGTAAGACAAAATGCAGTTTTATTTTGAATGTTCCACAATCTAATTTTTATCTAACAGATTTGTAACATACCTATAATGTAAGTGTGGTTTGGAGCATCATCAATGTTTGAATATATTTAGGCCACAACCTGGTTGTGATTTTTTTCCATGTACTTTGCTTATTATCAAGAGCAGATTTTCAGTTTGTGGTCTGTAAATATATATTCAGCCTTTTTGAGTTATAGAATAAAAGCTTAAGTTATCTTAGTCTGATTAAATGATTGATGATCTACTGAATGTAAAACAAAGAATAGATTGCAAAGTAATGACACATTATCACTGAGCAAAGAATGTCTTATATCCATAATTAACTTTTTTATATTTTTGTTGGTAGATATTAAGAGGTATCACTGGATTTTTGCAAATTATTAATATACATTAAAATATCCAATTAAAAAACTAATATGGTTTAGAATAGGTGTTGTTCAGCTATTTCTGTGTTTCACTGCTTTGGTAAAAAATATAAAAGCAATATAGGATATTGAAATAGTTAGTTTAATACATCTACCTGTTTCTTGTATTTTACCCCACTTATCTCTATGCCAGGTTTAAACCCTCTCAGAGTCTCCATTTAAACAACCTTAAATTACTATATATGCAGGATTGCACATATATGCAAATGATAAGTCTGTAATTTAATAGTATATGATATGTATTCATTTTAAAAGATTTTTACTTTAAGAAATGTTTAGTCTAAATTATTAAGTCAATTTTATTGTTATATTACTGAAATCGCATATGTATATTTTCATTGTTATTCTGCCTGTATAGTAATAAAATTAGTTTTCTACTAATTATCAAAGCAACTTTTAATTCTCCTTGTAAATAATTTTTAAATTAGGTCACGCAAAAGTCCTAAAATAGCGTGAACTTGATTTTATAAATGCAATATTTTAATGACAATTTGCAATAAACTGCAGGGGGAAAAAGTAGAAAAACTAAATTAGTTGTTGTCATTAAATATGTTTTTCTAAAATAAAGTAAAGGGTTTTCCAGCTACAGACAAGCTTGTAAAAATAAACAGGTGTCCAGAGTTAAGAAAATACAAATACTTAAAGTTTTGTGGCCAGAAAAAAAGAGTATTATATATGAGTTATTAACTGAATTCACATTTATTTTATCTTTAAAATGACAGGGTAAAGTAGTCCATAACTCACCGCCTCCTACCCTTCCCAGAGAGGGAAGAATTTTGGCCAATAAAACACAATGCTGTACTTCAACAAAGCAAAGCAGCCCATATAAGATTCTCCATTAATGTCTAATCGTTGCCAAAAGTGTCAACTTATTATCATCCCAAGTGCCCAGAACTGCAATGAAGACAACTGACCGGTAAATTGATACATTTTCACTCAGAGCTCTGTTCATAAACTGTGACTTTCAATTCTTTATTTAAAAGCTAGCTACTTATTAAAACTGCCTTTTCAAACACATTTTCTAAAATCTCCATAGAAAGCTGTTAAAAGCTAATGTTTAAACCTTGTCTGAATGTAAAACTTGTAATCTTAAATTCTCTTTTAAAAATGTAAAACTGTGGTAAACTATTTTAAACTAAATGAATAATTTTCTGTGGTCTTTTATGCCTATTTCTAATCTATTCAATTTATTCTATAATTTTATTATTTTAATATTATATGTATTTAATATGCCAAATAATTCAAAACCGCAAGTATTTATAAGTATAATTTTAGCTTATCAATCTGTGAAGATAATTTCAAATCTTCGCTATAATAAATATTGAATAAATGAATTATTATTATTTTTCACTTGCTGATTCGAGATCATGTTATTATTTTACTGATTAATTTTGTGCATTAATATTCTGAGAATCAGTCATTCTCTAGTTAAAATGGTAGTTTGCTTAACTCTAGTTATAAATTATAACTATTTATATATGTAACTCATACATCATAGGAACTAGCCCCAGAGATATTTTCAAAACATTTTAATGTTTTATTCGTAATTATCCCACAAATATGCTTTCTCCTCCTTAGATTTATATATGTTGAAATGGAGGTGATAATCTTAAACTAGAAATTACTAATAATTTAGCCCCTAAATAGTATATTTGAAATACTAAATTTGAAAACTGGGTTGTATAGATATGCAAATAGATGCTATCTATTTTTAAGGCATGCTAATATAATTTTACGTATTTGCGTTATATATGTATAAGTTGCGGATGTGTCCTTACTAAGTATGCAATGTACAATTATCTGCTTGCTGCATGATTTTTGATGAGTTGCTGGTGGAGGTCACACTTATCCACTTAGTTTGGGTAAAGCACACTCTTTTAGAACTAGGGCACAATGACCTAGATTATTCATAATTAATGCTTATCCGACTCCCTGAACTGCTAATGTTCCTTTTCATAGCAAGTTGAGTGGTTGTAGGGCAACCAAGCCTTTGAGTCTGAAGCCCATGAATAATGACCCATTCACACCTTCTAGTTTATTAATATTTTAATATGTGCCATAGAGTATATAGGTAAACCTATAATAAACCCGTTTTCTCTCCCTTTATATTAAATGCTTATCTAGTGTCAGTGTATATCCTAATTAACCTGTGTATCTCTGAGCTTTATTATGTGCTCAACTTAACTAGATATATAGATAGACACCATAGGAGTGCTATTAAGTTAGTTATATAAATTTGGCTATAAAGTTCCATATGATTTAGTGGACTACACAAGAGCTAGAAAATTGGCATATTAATATAGGCATAAACTTCAATACCGCACTACACTTTATTGAATACATAAAATGAGATAACATGTAATATTAATCTCATTAGTTATGTGATGCCTGCTTGCATAATCTTTCACATTTACATTATGTAATTTTGTATATTTTAGTTTTACTACCTTTTATTTTATTTATTAAATTAATAATATTTAAAATATAACTCATTTCATATTTTTATTGTCCATGAGTTCATTTTTATACAACTCTATATTTATTTGCACATACATCATTATATCTATATGTAGATCAGTATGTTAGATTTCATAATCAAACCTTGATATATTAGTGGTTCACTTAGTCATATGTGTGTATATCTGATCAAATGTGTTAAATTAGTAAATTTATGAGTCTCTTGTTCCATCCTGGGTGACTTCTGGACCGTGGTTAAATTAAATGTTTGTGTAACTTAGGAAATGTCATCCATAGGGTATTAGATCATTGAGCAGAGGTGAAAGAATTGAATGTTGGCCAGATTGTGGATCCCAGCATCTGGATTCAATCAGCATTAGTGTATTTTACCTGTGTTCTAGATTTTGTTACATGGAAAGACAATTCTTGACGTTACAATATATTATATAAAATAATGATATATCATTTATAAGGGTTACAACATAAAGTTTATTTTATAAACCAAATTTATTTTGATCAAAGTCCCTCATTTAGATTGTACTTATTAGCATTATTGTATTAATTTCAATTTCAATTGGTACATTTTTTTTGGCATAAAGTTTAAAAATCCATTATTATCAATTACATATGTAATCTTTCTATCTGGTAAATAAACATATGCATAGGTAATCATATTCAATTATCAATAATTAAGTTTTTTTCCTATCCATAGTTGACTTTCATTTCACTACTTCAGAAAATTCTCTCTTTTTATAAGATTTTTTTTCTAAGTTGTGATCATTCTTTTGATAAACAATTTAGGACTTCAGTACTCTATTTGTTATTACTTGTTTTGGAAGCATGTTCAGTCCATCTACAGTTTCAAACTCTTAATTTATTTAATAATGTCATTATCTTCTATTGCTTTCTTGCCTATCTGTTTTTTATCTCTTTTTTGTGACTAAAACAGAAATCTTTTAATATTCTGTTTCATTTTTTGTGAACTGTGAAAAGTTTTTCTATAGAGATATAAGCTTCAGTCCCATGAATTGCAACCATTTATAACAACAAATTTGTTAATAATCATATTTTTATGAATATTACTTGTATGATAAATATTTGAAGTTATTAACTTCAAATTCATTACAATCAACTGTTTTTTTTTTGAAAAACTATTATTATCAAGTATTTTATTTTATATTTATCTTTAGTCTTACAAACATGGTTGTTATTCATTATATGTCTATCACAATTCCTAAAAGTATTAGTTTTGTAATTTCTAATGTAGTTTTTATAGGGATTTCAGAAGGGAATTATATCTATGGCAAAAGATTTAGCACAATATATAATTCTGTCATTTTATCCGTTCATAAGTTTTAATATTAATAATAAAAAAAAACATTGAATAAAATTACTCTTAGCTGACAGAGATTAAGAAATAGATAGCTATACTAATTGGAAGACTTTAAAGAGTAGAAAATCTAATTTAATTTATTAAATATGCTTTATTTTATCCATTAAATGTATAACATTAAATATTGCAGTAAGTTTGCAGTTGAAGAAATTTTTAAGTAAATAAAGTAATTGTCAATTTTTTGTACACAATAGTTTTGAGTATCTGGCAAAAATGAATGTATATTGTAAGTTGTTATATTGTTTTTTTCTTCTGATTACATGAAAGTCAGGCCATCATAGATGTGATGTGATGTACCATGACTTCTCCTTAAATGGAGTCATGAATCTCTCAGCAACTATGCCCAAAGAAACTGTTAGCCACTTTACCTTCCCCTTCCATCTCCCACCCTAAGCTTTCCCACAATATGTTCCATCCCATTTCTACAACATAATCTTTGTCAACTCTATGATCTTTATATCTAAATCCCCCTTATCTTTTCCCAAACCCAGAATGATGCTTGGTGATGTGATTGCACTGCCATCTGGTGTTCTTGATTCATTTGCTGTTACCTAAAATAGAATTGTTGATAAAAATAAATATAAATTTTTCATATTATTTAAAGAAATGACTAGCCACGAAACAAGCACTGTATATATAATATAATGAGTAACATTAATTAATACATAAAGCAAATCATTATTTTATGTCTGTAACTGCCTATGTGGGTTGGAGTATGAAAAAGTAGCCCTCCCCCAATTCTCTTACCTTTTTTAAAATTTAAATAGAACTTATAAATTTTATTATTTATGCGGTAATATTTTTAATTGACGCATTACCGTTATAAAAAAATAGAACACAATTAAATATTCAAATTAATTAGCATAATTAATAAAGTTATTAAGTAAATAAATCATTAGCTTAATAAATTTAATGATATTCAGAAAAAAGATAGTAAAAATGACCACCTAATTTGATTTGCTGTTATTATTTTTTTTATTAGTTTTTTATTTCAGTGAATCAGACTCACTCTTTTACATTTGTTGTTTTATTAAGTTAGTATAATGATTAATATCTTCTGAGTATTAATTAATTATGCTAATGAATTTGATTAATCTTATTTTCAGCTATATTAAAATGAAATACTTCGTTTTAAAAATAAATGTGGATAAAATTTTTAAACCATTTGTTTAATTAAGAGAAAATTAAAAAGAAAATCCGTTGCCATTTTTTATTGTTTACACAATTTTTTAATAACGTTAATAAGCAATTATACTATGTATATATATATGGAGTAAAGCAGCCTTTAAATAGCTTAATGCTGAGACAAAGCCTTTTCAACTATTGTTTTGAAAGAATATTACTTATTTGGAAGAACAAGATAGGTGAAGTTAATGGGTTCTTTCTTTATTTACTTTAACCTTCATACACATATAGCTAACCATCTCCTTATTGGATAACAGTTTGATTCTGCAGCTTATTTACAAACTGATTACCTGACAACAAATCCAAACCTTATTTGTAATATAGAAAAAGAAATTACAAGTTTTTAACACATTAATTTAAACTTCATTTCATTGGCAATACATTTGAGAAATTGAGGAGGTACATATTTGTCATTATTTTAGATTCCAGCTAATTGTGATTAAAAATCCACTCGTTGACCAATAAATGAACAGCTAGCTAGTTTACTGTACATTAAACATTTGGAGGAAATTTTCAAAGTTGAAAATATTTTCAATATTCACTTGTACTTGAAAGTTGGAACAAGAACGCGATAGTTAGATTTGTACTTTCTAATATTATTTATATGCGAGTGTTTATCAACATATTTTGTTTTTGTTTTTTGCTTTCTGAAATAATAGCTTTATAAATTTATTTTTAAATTTCATAAATGTTTTGTTTTTGTTTAGTTTAGCGACAAAATGTATTTTATCATGTAAATTTCAATTTTTTAAAAATAAAACCATCCCTAAATTAAAAATTATTATAATTTTGTTTTAACCCTTTCACAAGAAGTGCAATTAGCATCAACTACTATTATTATTAAAGATTGTTTTCATAATATAGTATATACATATATCTGCAATACCTATGATAGAATGCATAGGTTTGTCCATAGCAAATATAAGATTTTTATTCCAGATATTCATTCAAATATTAGTCAGTAATTGCATATTAATTATTTTCTCCAATAAGATAAATAATATAATTAGAGGAGATTCGAACTCAGATTTTCAAGCTCCCTTCAGTCATCCATTCTATCTTATATACTGATACACATCCTCTCATCTCCTTGTGAAAAAGATAAACGATCTCCAATATACATGCTTCTGGATAGCTAGCACTCAGGAGTTTGTCCAGATCATTATCTCCCTCACACACACACACACACATCATATATATATATATATAATCAGTGCTCAGTTTATATTAAATTAGAAACTTACAAACTTTAATAGGTAGGCTTCAATCTTTTCTACTTTCCAATTATCCAGTCATCCATATCATTGAAAATCTGGTGATGGCCTGTTCAAAGCCATTGTTTTCTACCATACCCATGTTGACTGTAAGTCATTCTGACCTCTCATATATAGGACCTTAAGACCATTGGAATACACACAACTAGGATGGTCAGAATGCAGGCAAAATCTGTAATATTTAAATACAACTAATATAGTATATATACTTGAGTTAAATCTGTTTGAATTACACATATCTCAAGTATATATACTTGTATTTAAAGCTGCTTTCTTTTGAAAAGTTTGTGAGACGGTATTTGTCATGCTGATGAACTGATTCGAATACTGTTTTTATCATTTTTACAATTATTAATATGTCCAAGTTGTTGGAATGGAGTTAATGGTGAAGCTAAGATATGACATGTAATATTAAGTGACTGGGGCTAAAACTTCAGTTTTTTAAAAAAAAATGGTTACTATACTAAGGCACTACAGTTTTAAGATATCGAAGCTATTGATTCCATCAAATTATTGTATTTTGATTGTATATTTCCTAATCCATTACTGAAAAATGGAAATTACCTTTCCTGATTATAATAATAATTTGTGACTTTCTTGTTCTGTATCTATCTTTCTATTTTTTAGATTTAATGATGTGATATCAACTCATTGATCCATTAATCTACCTTGCTATCTATCCATTTATTAATTGATAAATTGATTTATCTATCTATCTGTCTGTCTATCTATCTATCTATCTATCTATCTATCTATCTATCTATCTATCTATCTATCTATCTATCTATCTATCTATCTATCTATCTATCTATCTATCTATCTATCTATCTATCTATCTATCTATCTGTCTATCTGTCTGTCTGTCCATCCATCCACCTGCCCATCTGCCTGCCCATCCATCCAGCTATCTATCTATCTATCTATCTATCTATCTATCTATCTATCTATCTATCTATCTATCTATCTATCTATCTATCTATCTATCTATCTATCTATCTATCTATCTATCTATCTATCCATCCATCCATCCATCCATCCATCCACCCACCCACCCACCCACCCACCCACCCACCTACCTATCTATCTATCTATCTATCTATCTATCTATCTATCTATCTATCTATCTATCTATCTATCTATCTATCTATCTATCTATCTATCTATCTATCTATCTATCTATCTATCTATCTATCTATCTATCTATCTATCTAGTTAGTTAGTTTACTTACCTTTATTTTTACAAATTTAATAATTTATAGATTTATGGTTGACTTAAAACTAGTAATTTTCACTTGAATATCAGAGAAAGCTGAAGTTTTATAATTTTTGAATCAAATATGAAATTTATTATTAGTTGAAAATAGACATATTGCTGTCTTGTTAATGCGAAGTTATAAATCTTATTCAGACCTCTTAGCGTTTGAAATGGATTGGGAAACCCTTGATGACTATTACTATATTATCAATATAAGCTAGTGTATTAATTAATACACATAGGTTAGATATACCCTATTTTGCAAAATCAATCTATTTAATACCAAAATTATTTAATACTACCAACATTATGTCCACAAAAGGTGGATGACATTATAGAATTTGTTTGATGATATAAACAAAAATAAACTAGGAATTAAAATTGTAACTATTAGAAATATTTCAAATGTAGTTATTAATGACTTTGAAGTTTGTAAAGCTGCTTTTAAAGAGTTAAAATTAATTTATTAATAAAGTACAGATGTAAAATCTATGTAGGCAACATGATGATTTGTAATTTATTAAAAAAGTTGAAGCAAGAAGATCTAATTTTTATTATTTCTATTCTACATGATGAATAAAGAATATTTGCAAAATGCTTACTTAATGGAAAGGGTAATCTAAACTGCTAAGATGGTAATGATTATATTATGGTAACGTTTAGCTGAGGGTTACAGTAATAAAAAAATAAAAAAATAAAATGTATCATAGAAAACTTATCTAACTTATCCATGTCAGTTTTTAATGTTAGAATTGGTAAATGATTGAAAGGTAAAAATACTGTAGGTGCTAGGACAAAAGTGAAAGAGAACCTAACCTTGTGGAGTTTGCAGAAAAAAAGTATTATATGTGAGCTCTTTCTTTAACAAAATATACTAGTGGAAATAGATAGGTAAAAAACTAAATGAAGTTATAATAAATTGTTTTTTATTTTGACTAACAGAAAATATATATTTTAAGATTGTAATGTTGTTGATAGATTCAACTTAGGTGATCACTGATTAGTGATACTAAAGACATATATACACACACATACATATATATATATATTAATGGAAATTCAAAGTTCAAAAATAATAAGATTAACAATATTAATAGTGGGTATTCCTAACCTTCAAAAAACTTCTAATGAAATTACATTATAACATGCACATAATGTTATACTTTGAAAATGCTTGTCTTTTCTGATATATTTATATATGACAATAGATGGCGATCTACCAAAAACACCGTCAAGCATAGTTTTTTGTTTACATAAACGTCAGAGCAAGCATTCACTATCTCTAACTTTAATTTCCACCTTCAGATCATGATTTCAAGCTATTTGCTATCATCAGTGAAAGACAGGAATAAGAAAATAGATCTAAACACAAACTCTGAGCGTTTATGAAACAGTTTCTTTTCAGCTTGCAAGTATGAATCTTTTAGACATGTAATGTCTTCAAACTCAGCATAGCAACCCAGATAGCTACATGGGTCTGATCACAGTTCAGCATCACCACATAGTAGAAGCCTCTGCAATATATATCATTGCAAAAAAGACCTCAAAGGTACATTTATGAAAAACAAAAAAACACAAGTTAAAACTTGCTAGCACTTGTATTTATGAAAATAGATGGTGTTCTACCAAAAACACCATCAAGTGTAGTTTTTTGTTTACATAAACGTCAGAGCAAGCATTCACTATCTCTAACTTTAATTTCCACCTTCAGATCATGATTTCAAGCTATTTGCTATCGTCAGTGAAGGACAGGAATAAGAAAATAGATCTAAACACAAACTCAGAGCGTTTATGAATTGCAACAAATATAATTGATACAAAAAAGTTGTAATTTTCCAGTAAATTTTCTAATGAGTCAGCACAATGTATCAAAAAAAAAAAAAGAAAAGCAATATGAAAATATTTAAGAATAATTCATTAAGAAGAATTATGTATCTATACTTATGTTTTGTAATATAAAAAAGTGTTACTAATAATATAAGAAAATATAGAGATGAAATGGAAAGAAAAGCTATACAAAAAAAAAAATCTAAAAAGTATAAAACACTATCTTGGTATTAGAAATAAAGTTATTTTTGCAATAAGAAAAAACAAATGTAGGTCTTTTTAAAAAGAGAGATGATTTCATGAAATATGTGGATAGGGAAATATCATAATAAAGAACAAAAAAAAATGTATCCCTTACAGATATCACATGTTCTAAATTACCCAGTATTTGAAATTAAGAAATAATACAATGAAATTATATTGATGAAAAGAGGAAAATACAAGAAATAATATGAAATATAATCAACATATTAAGAGAAGTAAAAGAAGAAATTGAAAAAGTGATGATAAATTGATATACAAAATATCTATATGATAATGATATACTAGATGATTGGAAGAATGCCATAGTAAAATTAATACTGAAGACAGGTGAAAAAGAAGACATTTGAAATTCAGTCTTTTAAAAGTTCTATACAAATTATTTAATAGCTATGCATGTAATTAAATTATCCAAATGAATAAGCTGGATATAAAACAAGTTTTAACACAATGGATCACATCCATATATTGAGAGAAATTAGAGATAATAATAATGAATAAGAGTTGCTATTATGCTTTGGATTTGTAGATTAGGAAAATGTATTTAATTTTATAAGCATTGCCACAGTGATTAAAGAGCTTGGTTATCAAAATATAGACTTAGTATATGATTATATTTTGAAAAAAATTTAACAAAATGCAACATCTATGATTAGATTACATGCTGATATTAAGAAATTGAATCAGGATGATTCCATTTCCAAAACTTTTATAGCAATTTTGCAAAAAATATTTTGTAGATTAAAGTGAGTAATGCATTTAAAAGTAAATGGAGATTATTTAAGTAATTTAAGTTTTGCAAAAGAAGTCATTATTTTTGCAAGTAATGTTAAAATTTCATGAAACGTTGCAAGAATTAGGACTAATGATAATAAATGCTAAAAATACTTACATAATTATCAATAAAGCAAGTCATATATAACATGATATTGCTTACATGATGTTGAATTAATTTTTTTAGAAGAAAAAATAATAATTGATAATCTTTAAATAGAAGTTAACACTTAAAAATAACTTAGCCAGATTATTAATACAGATAGAAACATAATGGATGAAATGAAACATGATTAGACAAGAAAGTTATTTGATGATTTATTTAAGTTTTACGAAGTGTTCTCATGATGATTAATGATTGACTGGGATGGAATTCACACTTGCAAAATATCCCTTAGTTTACCTCTTCTTGATCCTAGTTATGCCACATAGTTCAAACTCAGGGAGAAGGCACATGTACTCTATTTTGAAGTATGATTATTTCATGATTGACATGTCCATTGTATATGTGTATTGTGTGATTAATAGAAAAATAGGCAAATAAAATGATGAACAATCAATTTAATTTAATATTTAATATTTAACAAATTAATTTTGATGATGGTTTCCATTCGTGATTGTTTTATAACAAAAATAATAGTTTACTTAATTGAATAATTGTATATGCATAATGATCCTTTATTTGTATCCATTAACTATTTGCTAACCCATACCTATGATCCCTATGAAGGATAGTCATTTTCCATTCCAATTTAACAATTTCAAATTTACATTAAATACAATTTAAAAACTAGATTTTAATAATTAACATTTTGCTAACTAAACTTTCTGTCAACATTTGATCATTAATTTCCGATCCATCTACCTATATTTTACAATTTGTTAAAGGTTCTTTATATCCTAAGCCCCTCCTGTTCCGATGTCATACAGATTTATGATAGAACAGTCTAATCATTCAAGGGTTTAGTCATGCATTCTGAATAATGTTAATAGAACATAAACATAAACATCAAACATTGTAATTGTGAAAGTATGAGCACTTAGTATTATATAAAAACAAAGTCTCACCTTTGAAGTCAATAAATTACTTGGTCTACTAGCAAGCAAACTCAGGAATCTGCACCTATATTTTATTATTAAATAAAAAAAATGAAAATTAGAATTGATGACTCCCCTGCCCTATAGACTAATTGGGACTGGATGGATTGACTCTCTCTTTTCAAAAGAAAGAAAGAAAATTTAACAAGCTAAATAATAGTAAAATGTAATCTAGCCAGTTCAAAATATTATAATTCATATTGGAAAACATCTGAGTATCATTAAAAGGCAAAGTTCCTTTGCATTAACTAGATGGCAGTTTATATGATAATATCCAGTCACTATTTGGATCTTTGTGGTAATGATACCTTTTAGAAACTATCTTTCTTGTGATGAGTTAATTATTATACTTGAGGGTATATATCAGAAACTCTTGGTTGCATGATGAACAGCTCCATCCCCACTATGAGTTCTCATTTCCTAGTCACATGCGATTTGTTCTTTCCTCACTTATAACTTGGATTAAAATATAAGCTTTGTGGAAATGGTTGTGGGTCTTTTAATCAACTTTCTCAAGTTGCGATTGCAATGGCTTATGAGCTCTAATGTTGAGGATAGGTAATATGATGATTAAATTATTAGGAATTTAAAAAGTAAATTTTCAAGTTGTTCTATATTGTCTATGTTTAGACTACAAGAGGAATGAGATAACACCAACACAATACAAGAAGTACAAAATTCTTAAGACTATCTCAACAAAATTCATACTAATTATTTTTTTAAAACACAGATATAATTACAAAAATACTAGACACCTATTCAATTTACATCATTTTATGCAATCAAGTTATATAATAATTTTGTGTGGTATAACATATCACTTGTAGCTATTGGCTGTTAAGTGAAATATTTTCCAGACATCAGGGGAATTTGGTTGTTATTTATTTCTATAAAAATATGTATTGGTCCATTTTGCTCAAAATGCATAATTTCCTGTGCCATTTTTTTATCTTATTTGAATTAGCCATACTAATAAGGAATGTATGCAAAATAAGACTAGAAAAATGAAAAACTTGAGTTTTATTTTTTTCTAGTGTATAACATTTTTTTGCGATATAAAAACAAAAAAATATTCCAGCATTGTAGATTAAGACTGTAGTTAGATAGATAACACAACATATATAATTTGTTAGAATATTGCACTTCTGATTGAATTAAATAGAACTATTATAAAGATTGGAGTGAGAGAATAAATATCATTGACAAAGTAAACATTTTATTTTATTTAATTTTTAATTCAATATTTGCACTATGCTTAAGTTTAAATAGATGATTTATTCAGGGTCATTTTATATATGTGTTTTGAAAATATATGACAGCAACATTAAGAGCTTTTGAGGGCAGGGGTTAGCATAAGAACTGGGAATTGCTCATTTTAGCTTTAAATAATGAAGTTGAATTATCAATACATATTATTTGGACAACATATGAGGTGGCATATGATCAAAATTTATTATAGAATTATAATATATTAATATGTGTAATTTAAAGTGTTAAAATTATTTGCAAATACGTTAACATTTAAAAATTTTATATTTAGTAATAAAAACAAAAATTGCCAGATATGTAGACTATGGTTTAATTGTAATAGAAAAGGATAGGTTGGAAAAAAAGTTTAGCAATTTTGATCCTTCTATAAAATATGTTTTTAAAAGAAGGGTAGTAGATTTTATTAAATTAAAATTTATTGATTCATTAATAGTAACAGATTTAAAAAATATTTTATTTTGAAATCTTTATATTAAGAAAAAGATTTAATGTCTGCTATTAAGCCGATTATTCATAAAAATCAGCTTTAATGTACTTTTGTCATAGAAATGAAAAATTAAATATTTTCTATATAATTTTTTTTTTCTTTCTTTTTCCATGTGTCATAGCATCGGCTGGGAAGTGAACCTGCTAACCTAGGACAACTGCTTGTAAGGCTGACATCTCGACCACCAAAATATGATAAATATTTTAGTATGCATTATTACACAGATAAATTAAATAGTAGTAATCTGATTAGTAATAAAATTACAATTATGATAGAAATAGTCTAACTGCCATATCTGCTAAGTTTTTGTTCCAATTCCCCTCATAAACATCGTAAATAATAGCTCACAGAAGCTTTGATTATAATAAAATGTGTATTATTATTGAACTGCAAGTATAGTGCAAAGTACTTTTCAACATTCATTCACATATATAAACAAATGTTTTTATATGTATAGTATGCATGTATAAATTAAGTTTACAGTTTAAATAAAATTAAAAATTAATAATAATGTAAATAATAACAATTTGAAGAGCATATTTACATATATATATTTATCGTGAATGTTTTAAGTTATTCACAATCAATTAAAAAAAATAACTTACTGTACCATATATGTATATGCTAAATCAACACTCATAAGTGGGTCCAGTGTTCAGGTCCCTTCTAATTATGTTAAGTTTAGTATAGACAATACACATGTCTTTGAATATTACATATTCAGCCTGTATTCTGCCCATCCCTCTTCAGTATATTTAAATGGAAATATTAAGGTCTTATATAAGAGGGATTAGAGTGAATTAAAGTCAATATGGATATGACAATAATGTTGGCATCAACAAGGGCTTTGAGCATTACATCTTTGGATTTTCAATGATATGGATGGCAGAAGAGTTGCAGTATGGAGAAGATTAAAACTTGTTCAGTAAAGTTAGAGATTTGCTATCTTAATATAAACTAAGCAATGATTGAATACATATGTGTAAGAGATGTGATCTGGACCAGCATGAAATACATATATTAGAAATCATTTATCTTTTTCTCGTGTATGTGGTCATGGATATTAGTTATGAGATGGAGTGGATGGCTGTGGAGAGCTTGAAGGTCGGTGTTAATGTCTTTTCTAAATGAATATATATATATATATATTGTAATGGGATATATATATATATATATATATGTTACATTTAAATTTCAATACTTAACTTTTTTGTAAATATCTAATACTGAATTAAAAGCACAAATGTTCAAAATGCACAAATAATGAATTATTAATATGTTTGATTTAAATATTGAAATAAGATAAGTTTTAAAAAATTATAGAATCGAAGCAAAGATTCTAATCTTTAAATAAAATATAATAAAAACCTTTTGATTTTAAAAATAACAAAGAGAGTTTTTAATCTTAAAAATAAAAATTACAAACAGATCCTTGGGGCAAAATGACCCTTGAAAAGAAAATGATTATGAAATAGATAAGAGTCAAGGAGTAGAAACAAAAGTCTTGTTTTTCCCATGCAAAGATATAGACACAGACCTCAGTGGAAAAATCCACTTAGCCACAAACCCAAAATCTACTTAGCCACAAACCCAAAATCTACTTAGCCACAAACTCAATGAAACAATGAAATACAGATATGGAATATGTTTGATGGATCCATGCATTCCAGAGATAAGATGCCTCAGGACTATAAAAAGAAAATATCCAAAAGAAATAATTAATTAGAGAGAATTAGAAAATTAAAGTTTTAAATTCATTTATCTTTGCTGAAAGTAAAAATAAAAATTTAAAAAGCTGTTATCACCATCACCAAGAATGTAATCAGCTTCATCGTGCTTTCTTTGGTTTGGCTGGCCAAAGGCAGCTTTTATCTTCACAGATCCCAGGATTGAACTACTGGTGCCATATGCAGAAATTCCCATCAAGCTTCATAAATCGTCATCATCCACAAGGAAAGGGCTCTTGCATAAATTAGATCTTCGGCATGAAAGAATGAGCATGGACAAAGGAAGGTACAAATTTATAAATGATAAAATGAAATATAAACTCTCTTAAATTTAAAATCTTTGAACTTTATTTATTTTTACAATGAACTATAGATTTTCTCTCTTGAGCAAACCCGAACTTTATTTTTTATTTCTTTAAATCTTGCAATGTTAAAAAGTCATAGCTAAAGTTTTAAACGTAATCTCTTAAAATCTGTTTGTAATAGGGTAGGAGTTTGTGATTGCAAACTTAAATTTAGAGATAAAAACACATATCATTATTTATGCATTATTGAATTTAAAAGAAGAAAAAAATAGGTCAAATAGTATTTGCAGTAAAAATAAGTTAAATATAATGTGTCATCTTAAAATGATTTTAAAACCTTAAACTAAAGAGTTTTTTTTTTTAATTAAATTAATAAATTGACTTAAATGTAAGTTGAGTGTGGGTAGCCACTTAGCCTTGTTTAAATATATGTTAGTTTTAAAAGGGGTTTTGATTTTAGATTATTTGTTTCGTAGTCGTGTCAATGCTGGTGGAGAGATATATGGACGTTTACATCAATGTAATGTAAAGTGTGTTTGCACATAAGGGCAACGTGCCCAACTGAATGCATGCTCCCAAAGAGGCAGTCATGGCATTGCCATGAATGCAGACATATTTCCTGCACCATTGACCCCTTCCAGCTCTATAGATTGGGATGATGAGCCGGCAAGATAGACCGCTTTCCCATCCATGCATAGCATTAGTCTCTTTATTATATTACATGCATAATTCCTTCACCAGAGAGATGTACATTCCTGTACTAGACAAAGGTCATGTTACTTCAAATAATATCATACTGTTCAGATGCACATTCCTGTCTGCATGTTTTGATGCTAACATGTTCACATTGCATTGCTTGCGGATATATATCTGGAAGTGAGCATTGGCATGGCTGTGGACATCTGGCCTGGAGTCAAATGCTTTGAAGATCTTCTAAATGCATCGTCTGGGTGGCCTATCCATGCTCAACACTCTAAGATTAAAAATTAAAGTTAAACACAAATAAAATAATAATAATAAAACAACATAAAGCATAATTTTTTTCTTTTATAATAATTATTTTTCTTTAAGTTTGTGTGTTATTACTTATATATATGTAAATAAAAATCTTTTGTGTTATTAGTACTGGCAGTGATCTAGTTTTTTTGTTTTTTAATCTTTATTAAAAATGTATTTTAATGAATGTTCTAGGTCTCTGCTACTCCATGAGCTAGAGGCAAGGGCTCATGGTCAATAATAAATAAAAATAGGATCTTTAACAGCACATATCTGCCTACTATATAAATTTTCTAGGTTCAAATAGCCTAGTGGCGCCCTATTCAACAGATATGGTGTGCCATTACTTTTTGTATCTAAAAGTTTGTAGGCTAAGAATCAAAAATTTTAATTACAGCTGGAATCGTATCATATGAGGGCACCACTAGAAAAAGAACCTAGAGCCACAAAATTAGAAGAATCTTATATTCACAGCTGTTAATTTTTATACGTATGACAGATCCAGCTAACTTCCCCTTTGTAATCCCCTTTTAATATGTATGTATACACGAAGATCATATGTTTTATTATCACATACAAGCACTAAAGGAACAACCAAGTACACTTAAATATGTTTCAAATAATAATACGCTTTATTATAATTTTTACTTTTCTTTTATTCAAGACTATTGATAGAACAAATCATTAATAATTCCCCCTCTACCTTCCTCTTTTGTATAAACTTAACATGACTAACATTATCTTTCTTTTTTCTTTTTATATAAAATAAAAAAAAATCAAAGGTGAAGAGTAATATGAATTTTTCATTCTCAAAGGAATATGCGCTTTTACTTATATATATATACAAGCATCCCAGACTGGTCTGAATCTTGACTGGTACAGAGGCTAAGCAGCTTACTATTAGGGGCAAGTTATTACACTAAACCCCTACCCTCTCTTTCAATATTCACTCAACCCTTAAACTTTTCATTTATGCTTTCTTAAATCATTTTTACATTTTATTTCGATAACAATTTCTGGGATTCATTCATGGGATTATTATTATTTTTAACCTCCTCCTATAGTCTTGAATTTTGTCAAAAGTTTTTTAAAAACCCTCCGTAAAGAAAAAAACACAAATATAATTAAATTATGTATTTTAAATAAAACTAATTGGGCAATGCAAACATAAGCAATATATATATAACAAAAAAAACCCTTCTATTGTCACAACTTATAGTTCGTGGCTGATTAAATACAATCCGAATTAGATATGTTTTTATGTTCAGCAATCTATAATTCAATCAAAAAGCAAAGTTTATATTACCCTGATCGATCAGTGTCCATACACGTTCCTTGGGACCCTTTGGGAGTTGATTCACAGTAACAAATTTTGTCCTCTGGCTAGCTTTGCTTTCTCTTAGGTGGCCTTGTTCCATGAGGTGGTTTCCCAGTGTGATGAAAATCTAGAAATCGGTCAGTGTCCCGGCTGGGGATGGATTTTAGTTGTTTAGCCTTCTAACATTTTATTTTCACTCTATAATAGTTCTTTTCTTTTATTAAAAAAGCTAATAATAATCAAACAATAGGTTTGTTTTTGTATTTATAGTCGTTTTTCCACTGTCCTTTTATCTGTTCACATTCCCAGCCAGTGGTTGCATTTCTTTATTTTTTTTTAGTTTTTAACACCTTCCAACTAGAAGCCATGACAATAGAATTAATTACAATTCTTTTCCCCATCCCCTCCCTTCAGATTAGAAAATTTAATTAAAACTGTTTTCCAAAAACAAAAAAATATTTTATTATTTTTTTTCTTTTAATATCACTTTCGATGTAATTTCTCAATCCAATTAAAAAAAAACAACTAATCTACCATTTTGCCTTTTCTTTTCTTTCTGTTTTTTTTTTTTTTCAAATCCCAATAAAAAAAATAAATAAATAATACCCAAAACCTACTATAAAAAACTAATAAATAATACCAAAAAAACTTTCTATATACACAGCATTTATTTCTTATTTTATACCTAGTATATATATATGTAGATACATAATTTACATACACAGAAAATATAACACGAGCTGCTCAAAATTATTGGCTCAATGGTAAGACTCAATTAATCTCCAAATCCTCAACCATTATAATATATATTGTAACCTTTTGATTGGTTATCCATGGTAAGAATGGTATATAAAATGTATATTATCGCTCCAAAATTTTAAATTTATACTTTAAAATAATAGCAATGCTATAAACTTGGGTGTAACAGTAATAAATGACTTAATACATAAAAATTAAAAAAAGAATTCTGTAGAGATTTAATAATCATTGGTAGTTATAAATAATTTATATTATAATCTATTATAATAAACTAATAATCAGATTTTTAAGCTAATGCACATGCATTTTGTGGATCTTAACAATAAATGAATACTCTCATTTTCCAATACAAGATAAAGTCTTTGTAAAGAATAGGTGGATTCATTCTATTCTTTCACAGAGACTTTATCTTGTATTGGAAAATGAGAGTATTCATTTATTGTTAAGATCCACAAAGCACATGTGCATTAGCTTAAAAAGCTGATTATTAGTTTATTACAATTCATAAACATCACACTATACAAAATAAATATCTCCTTTATATAATCTATTATGTAAGTTTTAATACAATATTTGTCCATTTAAATAAACGTCATTAGGCATAAATTTGATTTTAATTGATTTTTTTTGTGATGTTTCTTCAAAAGTTAAAAACATAAAATTGCAATCAAGGAAAAAAGAAACAATCATTGAAAGATAATAATTTATTTTAAAATTACCATAATAATAACTTTTAACAAGTAATATCATTTATTAAAAAACATAATTATAATTGAAACTTTAATCTTAAAAAAGGATTTAAATTAATTTCATTTGTAAAATATTTATTGATTTTAATATTTCAAATAGAAACAAAAAACATTTGTTTTAAAAGTTATAATAGTTGATTTGGAAGATTGGCCAATGAGAGTTTAGAAAATAGTTTTCTGAAGTCTATTTATTCCAGGGTTTTTAAGAAAAAAAAACACAACAGACGATCTGAGAGGGGTTTTCAAAAAAACTTATAAAATAGATAACAGTCTTCATTTTTGTTTTCTCCATAAAAACAATTATAAAACTTAAAAATATGAAAAGTCTTAAATAGTAAATTCATCTTTAAAAAGCATTCTAAAATTATAAAATATTTTCAAGTAATTATTAACACAATGGAGTAAGCTAAACTAATCTTCATTATGACAGAAGTGCCAATCTTAATAATCTTATATCCAAGATAATACTACAAAGGAGTTTGAAAAATCCAAGTTGTTATTTTAATTTTGCCTAGGATAGCCATGAGGAAAAAAATACGACTGCATTGCTTCCAAGAGAAGCATGATGATAGCCACATAAGAAAACAGCCATTTGTCTATGCTAAATTAAGGGTTTTTTTTATTAATCATAGATTAAATGTGGAAAACAGATTAAAAGTTTCTAGAAATAAATTTTTAAAGTTAATAGAAATATCTTGTAGAATGTTAAAAATATTTACTTAATCACAAGTGTTGAATGCAAGAAAAACTAATCTTCATTTGATAAAAAATAATTTGAAAAATTTTTAAGAAAATATTTAGCTTATACTTAATAATGAAAAAAAAAAGCAGATAAAACTTAAATTAAGATTTCTCATTTTGTAAGTGATACATATCTATTTGTTAGCTAAACCTAACTCTGTCAAATTAAAAAAAATAATAATATTAATTCTCAATGGCTTATAAATTTATCAGCTTTTATTTTAAAACATATGTATTCCAAGTCTGTTTTTCATTTTTATATTTTTTTAATATTGTAATATGCAGAAAACCACTTACAGTTAACATTGTGCATAGTTTAATTTTTAGTTTATTTATTGTATGCAGTATCTGATACTGACAAGCAATATTTGTGTAACAAATTTAACCTTGCAGAGGTAACAATAGATTTCTAGATTATAATGAAAATATATAAAAAAGGATCAAATATTTTATTACAAAAATATAATAAAGACATAGTTGTAATGTTTTTACTTTTATTTCTTTGCATTTCAGTACATATTACTGATGAACATATTTATTGAATGTATGCAGTTTCTGCAGTAATTTTTTTGACTGTGACATTTATATTTTTATAGGTTTTTTTAAAAATTTTATCAGAAGGGAATTATACCCTGTACATATGCACTATATTGTTTTTAATAATTCAATAATGTTTATTGAGTATGAATAAAGAATACTCTCAAACTGAGTCACAAAATAGAGACTTTGAAAATGTAATATTGGTTGTATTATCTTTGTACCTAAATTCACTTATATAGGCCAATCAAAAGCATCTTGAGATGAGAGTATGAAGTACTTCCATTAATCACTTTAAATCCACTTATTTTTATTCTGTTTATAAACAATCATGGAATTTTCAAATTTACAGCCTGTTAATATTACAAAATATTATAATCTATGTAAATTACTATTTAATTTTCAATTACAGTGTTCAGATATAATTTCATCAGAAGGAAATTACACCCTATACACTTGCATTGTATTGTTTTTAATAATTCAATGACAGTTTTCCAGACAGCCATTCTTATCTTTTCAAAGTCACTGTCTTATGACTTGGTTAAAGTGCATTATTTGTTTGTACTCAACAAAACATTGATGAGTTATTAAAAAGAATACTGCACATGTGTATAGGATGTAATTCTTTTCTGATGCAAATTACATACAAATATCCTTTCTAAAAAGTATATAGTGATTTACATAGACTTTTCTTTAACATAACTTAGAATAAATAAATAAGTCTTGTATTTTCTTCAATAAATAAAAATAAAGGCAAATATATAATAATTTTATTTTTCTTTATTTTAGTATATAATAAAAATGAATGTATTTCATGGACATAAATGTTTTCCCTTGAAAATGTTTTGATTGCAGCCTTTACAGAATGAATGTACCTGCTTTCCTGGTCATTTCAAAATATTTTTTGTTTACTTCTAAATAGTAGCATTGTTCTGTGGTTTTAAAATTCCATAATAACATTATCATAAGTAATAGTGACATGATGTATTTTTAATAATATAATTTTTCCCATAATGCTTTTATTGACATTTTATTTTTAAAAAATCTGAAGAGGTCAGTATGTTAGAAACAGTTGGTTTAAATTTAAAAGATAGTCAGCTTAGATCGAAAGAATACTGCATTGTTTGACACATAAATGCTTTATGGATATTTATTTTCTTCTGGTAAAGTTTTCACAAAAAATTGATATAAATGAAATAAGATTTTTTTGCTTGTTTATAAAATATTTTGATTATTTGTACATAGTAATTAGTTGACTATTATTTAAAACAAAAAGGAATACATATATAAACATTCATTTTACTTATTTATCTTTTATATTCAGAAATAAATGTTAATAATCTTGACTAAATATAATGAAAAAAAATTACAGCATTTATTACATCATTACCAGTCAGAATTGACAATATTTTAAAATCTTTTCAATTTTGTCATTATTATAAAAAATATATATTTTAAAGCAGAACCCAACATATTGGTCACAAACTAGCCCTATTTATTTATATTACATAAAAACACTTAAAATAAAAATCATTTTCTTTATTTTCTGAAAAAATGTTCACACTAATTTGTTTGGCAACATGTATGTCATATTGTTTGATTTGAAAGTCAGTTTTTAAATATTTAAAAATGTCAAGTGTTATTCTTTTAGAATTTATTACTTTGTAAAATTAAGTCAGAAAAAATAAGTATAACTTATTAAGTTTCAGTATAAGATAAAAATTTTATACAGAAGTGAATGTGAGCATTTTCAAAAACTCTCATTAGATGGAATAAAAGAAAATGTCAAATTATTAACTAATTAAATTTTAATGAAATTTTACTCATAAAATAAATATTATTTTTCTTTATGAAATATTTGCATTTTAAATGTTTTTGATGGTAGATTTTGATGAAAGTATTAATTAATCTCAAATACATTAAGAAGTTTTGCCTAAATGTGTATCTAATAATTTGCATTAGTAGTTTTGTTACTTAAATATTATATAGTTTATATTTTTTAAAAATTTATTTATAAAAAATAGAAGTATTAATTTATTTGTATTATTAACATTATACATACATAATTTTTAAAATGTCAATTTTTTAACACTACTTATGTGATATCAGAATATAGTAATTGTGTAATTTTTATAAATTAGAGAGATATGATGTTAAAATATATTAAATACTTTGTTGTTGTTTTTTTTTAAAAATTAAATACATCAAGTTTATCTGTGTTGAATTTGAGTCATTTATTTTTAAAAAAAAATAATTAAAGAGTCTAGCACAATTCACCTTGTTTATTATTAAACGTTAATGATTAAAATGTGATTTTGTATAAAAAATAGTTTAAATTTAATCTGTTTTAAACTGAATTATTTTCTTTAATAATTAATATTTTTAATGTTTAAAGGTATTTTATTTTACAAAAAAAAAAATTAAAAATTCATTACATTACATATTTAATTTATTTTGAGAAATACAACAACAACAACAAAAGCTTATGTTTAAGCCTCCATTTTATGTTAGATTGCACATGAGTTATTTTATTCCTAAAGACATTATTACATATAAAAATGCATATATTTTATTTTTATAATAAATATATTATGTAAATAAAAAATATATACTTTAAATGTAATAATAAAATTTCAAATTAAATTAAAACTTGTATTTTAACAAGCATAACATGAATAGTTTCAATTATACCTATGATGTCTGAATGAAATAAAATTTTGCTCCTTTCCTGTTTATGTCTTCTTTTTACATGTGCAAAAATTAATATATATATATACACTTTAAAAATAAACTGTTAATATCAACCCCTAATTTATGCTGAAGTGAATAAAACTGAATTAGCAGTGTCATTGCAAATAATGATTAGAATCAACAATGAAAAGACTAAATACAAGTGATATGAAGTCAGCATAATAATTTTTATAAATTCATTGTTGAATTTTATTATTTTTATTCCAACTTTGAAAATCAAGCATTACTACCTTTTTGACCACAATGAAAAATTTAGATGCCAGATAAGAACTAATTAATACAACATTGTAAAATTACATATAAATAATGGAACAATTATGTTTCCAAATGATATTGATATCAATGTACCAGCCTTTTTTTCAAATTGTCTAAGAAATGTAAAATTACCATTTATGCTTCTTATGGAAATGGAAGATCATAAAATGTTATTCATAACAAACTTAAAATCAAACTCATTATGCATAATACTGGCTCCTTTAACCCTTTTGTGCAGTGCCAGATTTAATTGTTCTTCCTGATGAGATTTTTTGTTAGCTTTCACCATTTTATTTCAGTATCAAACCATTATTATATTTCAGAATATAATAAACTGAAATTGATTTGAAAAATATTTATATTTATAAATGAAAAAAAAAAAACAATTTTACAAAAATTCATATTTAAAGTTTGGAAATATCGAGAAAATGAGATTATATTATCCAAAAAAAACTACTTTCATCATTAAAGAGCATGATGATTTCACAAATGAATGAACTTTTTAAATTGAAATTTGTGTTTAAAATGTGAATGAGTAAATTTTCATCTCTGATAAATCTATCCAATTCTGCTTTAAAATATTAAACTATCTCAAATTATCCTAATAGAGTGTGTGCAACGACATAGTGTCCATCATTTTAATAAAATGAAATGGTAAGAACATGATAATTTTCTTTGTCAACATTATTCTAGAAGTTATTATCTTCTATTTTTAAAAATAAAACATATGCATATGAAATAACAGTGTAATTAATTATACTTTTGATTTTTAATAATTATTAAACAAATGTAAAAATAATCTTAAAACATAATATACTTGGCACCCAAAACATTAGTTATTCCAATTTTTCAAATAACTTCCCAAATAATGGGGACAATTATGAAAAAAATTCCAAACAAAAATTTGGAGGCAGAACTAAAAGTTTGATTTTTTCACTATTTGATTATACTGGACTCTTTTATATGTTGTTTGGAATTAAAATAAGCAATAATTTAAAAGTATCTTAGTTTACTTATTTAAAAAAAGATATAGTGAAGTATCTCAATAGATGACTCAAACAAAGTTTGTAAAATTATAATTATAATGATTTTTTTCACTTCCTTTTAATGAAAGTCACCCACTCTGATTTTAAAAAATGTTAAAATTGCTAAATAAAGAGTTAATTTCTACTCTTTAAACAATGTTTTTTTCCTCTGGGAAGAGAAGTGGGTCATTTGTGAAAGTGCTGCGACACCATGTCAACCTGTAGCAGAGGTGGGCAAGCTCCTAACTCTCCACCTAATTCCAAAAATCAGTTTAATATTCTGGTCCCCAATAGGAAGGTCTCAGATATTAAGCAGATAAGAACAGATACTATACTTTGATCTTAGCCAAAAGACCAATGTTTTTGAATCAAAAACTTAATATTTAATAAGCATATTAAAGAAGGAATGGTTTACATCTTGAATCGATTTGAAATTCACCTAAATTTTATCACATCAGATTTATCATCTCTTTAAAAACTGAAACAAACAAACGTAAATAGTCATTTTACATGTCATAGATAATTTGACAAAAAAGTCGCATATTGATATTAATAGTGTCTAGTAAGTTTCTTATTCCACTGTTTATATATGTACATAGGGTTACAATAAATTTATGCAAAATTTTTTACTTTAGACTTCATTAACTTACATATCGATTATTAAATATAGAAATTTCAAAAGAGAACAAAAATTAGCGATTAATTATTTAAAAAGGTGACTATGTGGGAAGACATTTACCTCATAAGTACCAGAAGCAAAATCCCAGAAGATATTTTAATAAACAACAAAATTAAAAATTCGTAATTTAAAAAGATATGATTAACTTCTTTTTTTTTCTTTCATATTTCCGTTCGACATAATTAGTTTATTTTTTTCTCTCTTGTTTTTATCTAACACGACAAAGATTCCTTTTAAACACTTTCTGGGACTTCATAAAGCTCTTTATTTTCAAATAAAAATGAAATAGGCATAATAAATTAAAATAGCCATTACGTATAATGTAATTACAAATATGTTTAATTGCCTGGCGTTGTTTCAAGAGAGACTCTATTGATTATCAATAATTTATTATTACCCATATGTCGATAAAATAAATTAATTTGGATTTAATAGCATTAGAGCTGCGCATAAAAGTGCTAACTTTAATTGCTTTTTCTCCTCTTCTACTCCCCCCCCCCCCCTAATTTTTCTGCTTAGATAAAATATGATTTGAATATAAAATTAATATAAAAGAAATAAAGATCAAAACAATGAAAATGTTAAAATAATGCTTTTTAATATATACGTAATGTGTGTGCTTAAAGTTTTGCACAATGGAGATGTAGTATCATCAAGTTATATTATTTAATTATTGATGTGATAAATTGTTACTTCTTGCCACTTTTTTTAATATCAATTTGGTTTAGCTTGCATGTTTTAATAATTTTACATAAACAACAGAACTTCTTAGGATTATATTATTAAAGAATAAATCTATTATATAGATAAAATATAAAACAATCTCAAAATAGCTCTCTGCAATGTAAAGGATTCTCCTGCGTTCATTTATTGTAAAACATGTTACAAAATGCATTATTTATATATCATAAAGATTTATGAAGTTTTGTCCATATTTATGCTTAATTGCTTTTTACACTTTCAGTAATCAACAATGATTTCATCAATCATATCTTTTCATTTAAGCCTCCTTTTTTTTTTCCATATGTCATAGCATCGGCCGGGAGGCGAACCCACAACCGTCTGCAACCAACTACTTGCTTGCAAGGCGGCTGCGATGACCTCTCGGCTAACAACGCTTGACATTTAAGCCTCCTTTGATTCAACTTAGAATGTTGACAAACGCAATGCATTTGTAACAAAGTATTCCTATGTCATTCAAGATTAATCTTAAAGGTACCTTATTTCAGTTATTTAATCTATAGGCTGTTTTCTTTAGTTTATTTTCTAATTATTATTAAACAGTATTAGGTAAAAAAATAATTACGTCTGACTCAAAATATTATTATAGTGATCACAGTGAATAAAAATTGTGATTTAAATTATTAGGTCGTCTGGCTTTCTCGAATATGTAATAAAATTTTAAGAGACAACTTTATTTTAAGGAAATACCTTATTAAATACAGATCGAGTGCTATCTTATTAAGTTTTCTGACATATTTCCAGTTTACAGATTTTGCTAGTAAAGAGATTGTGCACCTGGATCTTTTGGACAAGATATTCCCTCAAATATCTGCATTAAGCTTAAACTAACGCCATTATTAAATTAGAATAAATTGAATATCTTTAAAATAATATTGTCATAATCAGTACTTATAGGATATTTTTTTTGATTTTATATAGGGAATATTTTTTGTTACATTTTTTTGATTGTTACATTTTTATTTACAACTGTCAAACTCACTCTACTCACAATTTTGACACCATTCACCTCAGATAAATACAATAATGATTATTACTAATCATTTACTAAACTAGAGATTATCTCTAGCACAGATATGAACTTTAAACCTCAGTTAAATATTAATATATCTGATCATTTAATTTTAAACATACAAACACATGGAGTTATTCACCTTTCACTTTCCCATGTGTAATATCTTTATAAATATATTAAACAACTTACATACTGCCCCATTCTTTTTAAATTCATATAAATAAAGATACAATAAAAGACAAACGACCTCCACAATGCATTTTGTGCAGAACCAGCTCTCATCAGTTGGCCCAGGTCACTATCTCCCATATATATCTCTATTATAAGAAGAGTATTTATCTGTATTAAAGTTGTGAGTGGAGTGAGTTTGACAATGGTAAATAAAAATGTAACAATTTACTATAGATAAATACTCATCATATAATAGAAATATATATAGGAGATAGTGACATGGGCCAACTGATGAGAGCTAGTTTAGCACGAAATGCATCTTGGGGATCATTTGTTTTTTATTGTATCTTTATTTATATGAATTTAAAAAGAATGGGAAAGTATGGAGTTTGTTTAATATATCTATAAAAATATTTTTTAAACTAACTTCTATTTTTATCATATTGGTTTATTATTCAGTGGGGATAAATGTTTATAAGCTTATAAAACAAGACTTATATCTAATGATATCCATAATTTTATTAGAAATAATATTATTTGTATACAATAAATTTACAAATGTACATGAATAAGATAATTATTCTAGGGATTACGGAATAATGACATAATTATTTTACAAATTACCAACATAGAAATATACATAGTAGTACGATAAAGTATATATTGAATCATATCACTAAAGACAATAATTGCTATTAAATGAAAATAGATGTTACTTATTGGTGAACAATAAAATCAGCATTGATTTTCAATGATGAATTTCAAGGTAAATGTGATATGATGAGTAAACCTCCATAGAAAACATGATATTCTTAATAGTTAAGCCTCATCTACAGTTGAATTAACATGGTCATCATAGATCAGAAGTGGAAAAAATCAATTTACAAAGACATTTTAAGATTGGAGAGTTGTGGGGTGGAGTGGATTGAATCCTGCCCATGAAAGTATGAAGATTGGATACCTTAATTTAAGCTGAGCATTGACTGTATATATGCATGAAGATGATAACCTGGACCAATAGATGAGTACTGGTTTAGCACAAAATTTGTATATTGGTGATGGATTATCTTTTCGACATGTGTGTGATCAAGAGTATCACCTGTATCAGAGAGCATGGATAGTTAAGGGTCATGTGAAAGTCTGAATTCAAACCTCCTATATATTATATATTGTAGCACAGGTATGAAAAAGCATGTACAGTAAAAATAATTCATCTATTAAAGACATTTTAAATAAATAATTGACAGTTTGTTAATAAATTTGATTTCAATTTTAAAAAAAATAAGGCAAGAGATTAGATTTTAGTGGCATATATTATTTTAGTTGAATCAATAGTCAACTAAATGAGATACTTGTATATACAATTAGATACAGAATGAATTGCCTTTGCTTAGTTGCTCTGCATTTAAGGACTCAAGGGAGCAATTATTTATTGATGCATGGTAAAAAAAACAAAAAAACCCAAATGCCATTTAATTAGATGAAAGTTATTTTGGATAATTTATCTTAATTTTCTCTTGAAAAAAATATTGAAATCAATGTAGGTTAAAGATAGTTAGTTATAATTCACTTTCTCTAAACTGTCAGGTAATATTTTTTCAAGGTCATTAAAATAATATATTGTTTCTACTTTTGATAACCTTGACAGTGTGTTATTATTTTCTATTCAGCTGTATTTCACTCCTTTTTAGATGTTAATTCAAATGTTCATTCTTATTTTTACCTTTATTAATCCATAAAGAACGATACTGGATATATTTTAAAAGAATTTTATCAAAATAATTCAGCTGAGTCTTACTACAACTTGCTTATTTTATTTTTACTTTTTGAAATTAAAACCCTATTGTTCATTTCATTTCTAAATAACTCATTCTCAATATCACATTCACATTTTGTTATCTTATCCTCTTTTTTTTACCATTCAGATTTTTGATTTTGTGTAGAATTTTTGAAAATAATATAATTTGTGAAAAGATTATTATTTTTTGCAAGTTGTTGCAATTTAATTATATAGTCTAATTTACTTGGGACTAAGCACCATGTTTTCTAATTACATTTAAACTACCAAGTCTAGTTATAATAAGTATATAATGTATTAAAACTTTGTATTTTATTTTATTTTATGATTTGTTCTTCCGTATTTATATATGACAGCAATGTGCATTTTATGATACAGCCTGATATTACAGAGTCTATTTCTCATTCTGATAGCAAAAAAATATCTTATCAATATTTTATATATAAAGAAAATTCAATAACTTAAAGAAGACATAAGGACTATAATAAGAACTTTATTATATTACTAGGACCAGCTACTATACATAAAAATATTATTCCATGAGAATGCCTTCTAATTAAACAGCAATAATATAAAAAAGTTTTGTAATATAGCTGTATTCAAATGTTGATATAGGATCTTATAAAAATCCCACATATTAGTAAAACCCAGGAAGAAATCTACAAAATATTTTACAAAATTATCTAAATATACATTTAACATTATCCAAACATATGAAAATTACTTTAAGTTTAAAGACAACAGAGGAATTAAAAATTGTTAAAGTTGAAAATATTTAAGACTTTGTTACATTTAATAAAATGGTATTCCAGTATAAGAATAAGAAAAGAAAAGCTAAAAGAAATTATGAAAAAAATCTGAAAAATACATTTGTTTTATTTGTTGTGGAGAATGAGGAAGTGTAATAAGGTGCTTGTCTGTCAAGATGATGGTCTACTTTTTTTAATAATATATATATAATTAAATATTTTCATGAATTGTTATTATAATAAAAGATACAAATACGATTATATCTATGCAAACATAAATAAATTTTAGCTTTTGATGTCTGGAAACTATCAATTACAACTAATTGACAAGATAAAGGTTAAACTTGCATGTATAATCAATACACATTAATGCTAATACATTGTAATAACCAAATGAAGTTATACATTAAGAAATTAAAAAAATATTCATATTTGCTTAAAATGTAGTTTATCTTATTATTCATTATTATAAAATGTAGTCATCATCATCATCATCATCATTATTATTATTATTATTATTATTATTATTATTATTATTATTATTATTGTTGTTGTTGTTGTTGTTGTTGTTGTTGTTGTTGTTGTTGTTGTAATTAATAATGTATAAAGTGCATACTCATTACATAAGTAATATATATTAAGGCTATAACCTTAAGACTATGCACCTAAAATGCAACAGAAGGGACTTCTACAAATCTAAACACAAGATTAATGACTTTAAAAGATAAGAGTGGCCACTTTGATCTTCGACCTAATTTCTAAATATATAGGTGAATCTAAAGCATTTTGATTTGAGAGTGTGAAGCTATTAACTACTTCACTGATTAAGTCCACAATTACTATGCAAACTAACATATGCAAATCTTTCGATTTACGAGTCAGTAAGAAGTTCTTACAATTTATTTAGCTAGTGTTATTATAATTTTTAGAATTATAAACATTTATTTATTTTGTTTACAACCTATTAAATATTGTATGTGTTATGATACATTTTTACTATGGGGATAGGGGAAGGTATCATTTTATATACTAATATAGTAGAAATGTATATAAAGCACTCATAATAAAACATTTTGTTATATAAAAATAAATTTAAATTGTTGTCAGTTAATAAATATTATTATTTTTTTTTATTTTAAGAAAGTCTCTGATTTATTTAAATTATTTATTTTATTTTCATAATAAAATAAGATTGAATACACACACACATATATATATATTGAACCAGATTGAAATCCGATTCAATGGTGTTATTACCAAAAAAAATTATTAAGCTTTTAATTTTCATTAAACATTTAATGTTTAAATTTTATTATTATTTAAAAAATTATACGTGTATCAAAATACACACGCATTTATATATAAAATGCTTCATTTCAGTGTTATCGATTTATTTTAAAATAGTTTTCATATACCGCTTGTTTTTACTTTAAATCAATTAATTAAAAAACAAGCAACCTAGCTAATTACATTCCTGTGGCTTTTATTTAATTATTGTAAATTAATTCTAAAAGTGGAGATTTGATTTTTATGTAGTTGTTTTCATTTCAATAATCCCTGGGTAGAATTCTTAGATAGATTGAGCGGGAGATTAATATTTGCCCTGCCTTAGGCATAGAAATTGGACAACAAGGAAAGTGTTTTGCGGGAAATGGAGCAACGTATAAATAGCCCTGAAAATTTGGAGTGTCAATTAATTCATTATTCTTAACTAGACAAGCTGTTTCTCAAGTGAAAGTTTATATCAGTTCGGACATTTAAATTCTTAAAGGAAATTAGCTGTTATTAAATCCTTTTGCTTACAACAAGATGACAAATACTATACATGTTATCACCACCCGAATGGCTTGCTAATTCAACAAAAGACAGATCCCTAACTTCCAAATTTGCTCCAGTAATGCCTTAAACATCTACAAGAAGCCAAAACTCTTTACCTCTACCTTGCCACTGTCTAAGAACTTGAAATGAACTAAAATAATAGTGCACACTCTACGTGAACATTGTTTTACCGAAAGGTAACTATTTTCTTTTTTATTCTTCCCAGGGTAAATTAATTCTCATTAAATCTCCACTCAGTCTAATCATAAATATGTATTAATAAGCTTAAGTAATCTATTTAGCCTCATATTTAATATTTGCCATGTTTTCTAGTATTTTGTAGTGTGTCTTGGAATCTTAGTTTTAAGATTTCAAGTTACTTACAATTTTTGTTTATTGGAGAGTGACGAGTAAATTTTATATTTTTATGCCTAAAACTTTTTATAAATGCTTTGGCAGGCATGCACTTTATATGCTTACCTGTAATTATTTTAGTATTCAATAATTAATTTGTAAACACTGTGTTTGCGCTTTCGCAAACCGCCGAAAATCTTTTGGCTGGCAACTTTATCATCTAATTTTCCACAGGTGGAGATTTCATTTCTAATATCTCTAAAAGCAGAAATTAGAATTGTTCTTCTTTGTAATTTTATAAGTCATCAGCAGGAAGATAAAATTTATCCCCTTTTTTAAATTACAGGTAAGCGATACTTTCGTTCTGCTAAAGTGTTTACCACTTTTATTATTTTCATACTCATGTGCACTCTCTTATAGATTTATTTTTGTATTTATTATGTGTGCTTTAGATTTATCAGAGCATGTACTCAGCATTTGGTTGTAAATCATTTTCTTTAATTGCTGGGGCAGACATAACTGGTTTTCTAATAATTTACTTGTCTCTTATTGAGACCTGTAATTATTAATTTTAGAGTAATTTTTGCCAATCGTTTGGCTGGGATTCACCAGTTTTAATTGTTTTACTCCATTTCAATCATGTTTTGTGGTTGTTCTTGAGGTGGATCAATCACCGTTATTTTAAATGTAGTAATGGGTGCAGCTCATACCGACATAAGGACATTTGGGGTCTGACCAAATTTTGGACCCCAAAAAGCTCGACGGCACTGGTTTCTTTGATCTGTTTCAAGAGCGTATTGTTTGAATATCTGAAAGTGAGAACCAATGTTTGGGTGAATCCTCAGCTGAATAAATAATTCATATATTAGAAAATCGGTCGGTCTGTCATAGCTTTGCCTTTCGTATTTCTGGTACACGCCTGAGTTAACCTTATTTATCGTGTCAATAAATTATACTTCATAATTTATTTTCTCTTAATAAAATTATAGAATTTGTTTAAACTTAATTTGGCTGACATTTGTCTTTGTGATTTTGTCTCAATTGTCTAAACAATTTAAGATCTCTTGTTTCTCCCTGAGCCTAGTCGGCGCAAACCATCATCATCTATTCGGATCACAGTAAATAAATTTTCCAGATATATAGTGATCTCGTGGCGCCCTCTGTATCAGAATAGATTGATATACAAAATTAAAATCTTTCATCTGGCACAATATATATATATATATGACTTAACATCATGATAACTTGATTGAAAGTAATTTTGAGGATCTATTGAAATTATATGAAGTATTATTATTGATACAGGATATTGATGGACCCCTGAAGAAAGTGAAGTCCAAAATTCACACTGAGTTCAAATACTGAGCATAACAGAATAATAAAGAGAGGTGAAGATTTGATGAAGTGGTCTAAGTTGTATCTGTATTGAATATTTAAATATTAAATTATTTTATTTGAAATAGATGCAATCATGAATTAAATTTTATTGCATCATTCATGGCATCCTATATGAAGCCATAACTCTGACTATAGTCAGATGCATTTGTTGCCAAACTTTAGGGGCATGAAACATTAGGTTTCAATCAACTATATCCATAAAAAATTATAAATAATTTAATGGAATATCACTTTGATCAATTGATTTACATAGCAACGATAGATAATTTCAACCACCAAAGGATGAGATAATTTTCATGTGAACTCTTAAAATAATAAATGATAAAATAAATAGAGACCTTAAAATAAAATAAAAAATAATTAAATAGATGAGTCAGGCACTTAAAATGACAATTTTAAATTAAGCATTAAATTAATAACATTAAAAAAGTAGGAAAAGTTTTAAAATTACATTAAAAAGGAAGGATATAGCATGAAATCCTATGACAAATAATCACTCTTAGTAAATAAAAAATAAACAAATTTATAATTAAAGTAAAACTTAATTTATGATTGCAAGAAGTGGAAAAAACTTAGTCAATACAATAATGAAATGTATTAAAAGAGTACAAAGTATTAATATTAGTGAAGAAGGAGAAGATTCTAGGAATATTGACTGATCCAATTATCAGGAATTACTATGACTGAGAGTAATTACTCTACACAAACACCCATTCCTGATGAATCAATGTCTCAAACCAAAGTAACACTCGATGATGAAGTGTCTCCAGTAACTACACTTGAAATAACACAAGCTATAATAAATAACTTGACTGTAGAACAAATGTTACAAAACATCATAAATATGAATTATAATTTGAATCAAAAGATGAGTAATTGACAAGAAAATTTGAACCATAATATGAAAAAAGAAATAAACCAAAATATGAATAATTTAGAAAAAAATTTGAAAAAAGAAACAAACCAAAATATGGAAAATTTAGAAGGAAATTTGAAAAGAGATATGGAAAATGTTAAATCAGAATTAAAATTAGAAATGAAGGATTTGGAGAATAAATTATCTAATGATATTGAACAGTTATTGCTAGGTCTAAATAATGTTGAAAGAGATAATACCAAGATGAGACAAGCCTTAGAAAAAATAAAAAAAGATGTTGCAGAAAAAGATACTAGATGTCAACAACGATTCAAAGAATTTTAGACTAATATTATTGATCAACTGAATATTCAATGCAATGAATTATATACAACCAGAGAAATTTTTAAAAATGAAATAGATGAGAAACAGGAGAATGCAAACAGAAATACAAAAACAATTACAAGAAGTAAATCATAAGATTAGTCAAATCTATACAAAACAAATTAATGATTCGGATATTAATGAAGAATCATCGAAAAAGTTAGATAAAAATTTCAGACAGTTAGAAATTAAAATAACTTGTACAGAAAATCATAGAATATTGGAAAATACCACATTAGAAAAATCGATGGAAGGCATGTCAGAAATACATGATAAAGTAAATCATATGGATGAAGCATTTAAACAAAAATTCAAGTTTATTGAATTACAAATGTCTCAAAATACATGTGCATGTCGACCACATCTAATGATATCCAACATAAAACACCAGTGATAAATGAAATAGTTATATATATGGAACCACTCCAGTATAATGACATTGATCATGAAATATTTATCAGGGATAATACTCTTAAACTAATTGATAACCATGAAATTGAAAGATTTCCATACCACTTTATTCTCCCAGTAGAGAAATATCCGAAGTACAAAGATATAGTTTAGGAAATTTTAAATGAATCTATTATGCTGAATTACCTTGAATATCAGTCAAGACATTTGAAAATATTCCATAATGGAAACGATGGTCTAAATCAAAATAGCATTCAAGGGACAATACTCACAATTATTACAATGACCTATACAAAAAAACAAAAGGGTACTATGTTCCATAAATTGTGTAATACCTATGAAGGCCCATTCACTTTCATTATGTATACAAATATAGATAATTAATAAGCTTATAATAGGAATGGACCGAAAGGATTATGACCCTGGATATGGAAATATAATTATGCAAAATGGAATAACCAAATTTTTTTTATATTATTTTTTAAAAAATAATAATAATAATATTAAACCAAATCACCAATTAAAAATTGGAGATTAAATCATTTACCAAAACTTATAAAGGTCTATTTATCTTCATTGAATATACCAATACAAAGGATTAATAAGTTTGTAATGAAAATGGATTCAAATGAAATTACTACCCTGAAATATGGAAACTATATCATGGAGAAATAGAATGAAATGTTTCTTTTTTTGTCATTTTTTTAAAGTAAAACTTTCACATTTTAAATTTGAATTCGTGTAATTGTTATTAGGATTATAATTGAGAATACCAAGGAATAAAAGCACAAAGAAAGGAAAAGCACAATCAAATATTTGTCTTAAAATATATTAAGGAATGAACTCTTATAAATAAATTATGGATTCATTTCTAAAACCCAGAATGGATTATATCATTATCATGAAAATGAAGATTGATTGCTAATAAGTTGTCACATTCATAGACAAATTGCAACTGATATGTTTAATGGATGCCAAAGAAAATCCAGATAGTCTCAACATTATAGAGCAGAATTGGCATCTTTAAATAGATTTATACATAAAGTATGCATAGGCTAGCTAAAATAAAATTTAGCTGCAAATAACCAGATCTTCCACCAAACTATCTCTTGGTATACCACTCTATAAATAATAAGTATGGCCTTAACTAAATTAAATCTAATAATACCCAAGAGATTGAGGTAGACACATCGTATAAAAAGCACTTATAAGAATTAAACCCAGCCAGACTGATATAAATTATCATATGAAAAAAGCATATCAAAGATTAATAAATAAATCAGAATTGAGAAGTAAAAACAGAAAGAAAAATAGCTATCAATTCAAAATAGGAGACAAGGTTTTTATAAAGACCCATAACCTTAGTAAACAATTCCAAAACAACTGCCATAAATTATATAATCCATATAAAGGACCATTTATTATAATAAAACAAACAGATCCAAATGCAGTCTGTATTGATATAGATAGTACATATAATGCCTGCAATCTTAAAACATATTTTTATCAACCATAAAGGTTAGATAACTATCACATACAGATTGTAGAATGAGAAATAGAAAGGAGACTACACTAAATAAAAACCTAGGAATAATCATTTAAATCAGGGGTAGTCAACCTTTTTATACCCAATATCCACATTTGTATCTCTGCTAGTAGTAAAAAAATTTAACAGCTCATCCGTTCCACAGTAATGGTGATTTATAAAGTAGGGAAATAACTTTATAAAATGTATAAAGCAAAGTTACAGCAAGTTAAAGCATATAATAATAATTACTTACCAAATACTTTATGTTGGACTTTCACAAAGTTTGTCAGATTAAATCTTTATAAAACAACTTACTGTAGCTAAATTATCTTTTTATTTATACTTTGTATACATAGAAGCAGGAAGTGTGATGAAATTACATTTAATTAATTAAATTAATAATGAGATCCCTGAGGCTGATGCTGCGAAACTAATACTAGATATCTGGCTCAATTTTTGTAAGGAACTAATGAAGGTCTCCTCTTTTGGAAATATTCAGGCAGTTTCTTTCTTTGGTCATAATATGATTAACAACACTAAAGCCTGATTCCATAAGATATGAAGTAGGGAAAGGTATCAATAAACTGAATATCATTTTCCACATATTTGGATATAAGACAGGCATTTTTTTATTTTGCCATAGGTTTTCATATCCATCACTACTGAATTTATGTTTACATTCTTCATCATATCTAATTTCTAACAGTTCTTCTTGGCAAGTTGTAGCAGCCTCTTCAATATTTGCGGTAAAAAGATTTTTCAACCAGTCATACATCTTCAGTTTCAAAATATGTTTAAATCGTTTTTCTATGTCCATTTTAAGTTCATTGAGGTGGATATTGAATCTGTCAATATCCTCTGGAGTTACATCATCTTTTATAGATGATAATTCAGGAAAGTGATGAAATTTTCTCTTCAATATATAAGTACTTAAGTTTGTCAATAAATAATGACACAATACATTGGCAACCTATAAGAGTTTTCTTAGCTCTTTGAAGCTGCAAATTGTCATCATTAAATCTCTTGAAAATATCTTCCAAATAAAAGGCATCATTCTTTATTGTTTTTAACTGTTGACACAGATTGGTCTTATAATTACTTTCAAAAAATTGTATGAGACTATCATATAATGCTACAAAACGAGCCAAAGATGTGCCTATTGACAGCCACTGAACTTCTGTGTGCGAAAGTAACATATTAAAAGCTTCATTATTATCCTGGCAAAGCTTTTGAAACTTTCTATCATTTTTTGCATTGGATTTGATCTTGTTTATGGCTCAAATTATTATAGTTAATGATGAATGGAGACTTGTACTTAGATGTTTTCCTACAAGATGTTGTCTGTGCACCACACAATGAATACATAAAACATTTGACACTTCTTCCTTCAAATAAGCAACAAATCCACAATAGCACCTACCATTGATGATGCTCCATCAGTAACACATGCAATAATATTATTCAAAGGAATATTATTTTTTGTAAAGTATGATTTCACAATATTAAATATAAATAATCCTTTTGTATCTGTAATGAGATTTATTGCAATTAGCATTTCTTTTTATGGTGTATTGTTTTCATCAAAGTAACATACATATGCCATCAATAAAGCATTATTATCTTCAATGGTAAACTCATCCAATTGCATAGAAAATGAAGAGTTTTGGAGAATATTTATAAGTTTTTTTTCCAACATTAACTGCCATTTCTTCAATTTGTTGCTCTACTGTGCTATCACTTAGGGGCAACATTTTTAAAATTTCGGGTATATTTTGATGCATTACTGTTGAAATAAATTATTTTATAGAAGGTATTATTACAGTTTCTCCAATATTATAACTTTTACCACTTTTTGCAATTAATTGTGAAATGTGATGAGGCCATTAATCCATCTTCATTTGCTGCATGTTGTTTCTTAAATGATGCAATGGTTGTTGAATGATTTTGAAATGTTTTGTATATTTGCTGAAAATATTCAATGGGCTTGTCCTTATCATTTTGATGCTTTATAGCAAGATGTTCTCACAATCGACTTGACTTCATTGCCTCATTAGATAATGTTTTATGACACAATAAACACATTGGTTGTTGTTTATTTACAACAGATTTTATGAAAGCCATCTTTAGGTACACTAGTAAATAGCCATGAGCATATTTCTTTTTTTGAGACATGGGCTCACAATATTTTATAACATTTTGTTTGAAGCTGTAGGCACATGATCACTCTCACAAATCTAACTCTGTACTGACCAATGCAACCCCAAACCAAAGAGCCTGCAACATAAATCATCATCTGCACATACTTCTTGCACATCATGGATTGGGTTTGGGGGGGATACATGAGATATTCTGGGACAAGGCTCTTTTGTTAGTGGTTGCACTATAGCTCCATTTAGTTTCACTTATGTAAGATAAACTAAACTTAAGTGCAGGAGATACAAATAGTACATTTTCAGAAATTTCAATTGTCATGGGGAATTTTATGAAAACCTAATGAAAGTGTTTTTATATAATGCTATAAATTTTTTTTAAAAATTCAATTAATTTAAAAAAAAGTAAGTGCTTCAATATCAGACAAAACACTACTGCCCACTATAAAGGCTGGAATGCCCACTAGTCAGTGGTAGGGACCAGGTTGACTACTTGATTTAACTGATAAAACATCCAGGCTAATATATATATAATGCTAGATCACACATATATTCTGTAAGTGTTGAAATTTTCTTATCATATTAGAAAATTTTAACCCTATATGGATGTGGAGATGTAATGGTAACTTACAATCTTATTAAGCTCACTTGTTCATGTGCAATATCAAACCATAAACTTAAAATTATAATTGCAAGTTTATAAATAGTAAATACATTATTCTTTTATGTTAAAATACACATATACACATGTATATAACTTAAACATTATATTATAAAATTTTAATAACAAAAGTATACTTATATTTCAATCATTCATATATATGTATATAATATTTATTAAGTTAACTAACTTCAGTAATCAAGACACAAAACATAGAGATAACCTTAGGTGAAGTTGCATCTTAGCAACTAAATGTGAAGGAAATAAGATTAGAGCTCAATTATGTAATTATAATCATTATGCATTCAACAATAGTCAAATATAAAACCATGAAATAAAAAAGTAATTTGACACATGCTAATTACCAGAAGTTGATTCCACTATAAAATCTAAACCATATAATTTCCAAAAGAAATGAACTAGTCACTACTGACTTAACATCATGATAACTTAATTGAAAGTAATTTTGAGAATCTATTGAAATTATATTAAGTATTATTATTGCTACAGGATATTGATGGACCACTGAAAAGAGTTAAGTGCAAGATTCATCCTGAGTTTGAATACTGAATATAATGACATAATCAAGAGGGGTGAAGATTGAATAAACTAGTCTAGGTTGTATCTGTATTTAATATTTAAATATTAAATTATTTTATTTGAAATAGATACAATCATGAATTAAATTTTATCACATCAGTCATGGAATCCTATATGAAGACCATAAGTCTGATTATAGTTAGATGTGTTTGCACTCATTCCTTAAGGGAATACAGACCATAACAATATATTGTAACATAATAAACCTGATGCTGGAGAAATGATCAATATAATTTAAACAAAATCTAGTCTCATCATTGGTGGCCATATTGTAATGAACTATTGATTATAATATGGGATAATAATATATAAAAAACTTTACTATATCTGAGAATTGAGATTACATTCATAATAATATAGATCTAGCCTAAATGTAGAATGTCATTTTATAAAAGCCTCAAATTTGGTTGACATTTTGTAATAATTACCACTTGTATATGATCATCATCAGTGAGCATTGGGTAGCTACTTTGTCACAATAATAATGGACTTTCTATCTCACTACCTCTCTACATTTGTTCAATCAATCTTTGTCATAAAGAAATGTCCTCAAGATCTACATTATTTATTACAGAACAAAACATGCTTTAAGAAATAGGAACTCTGTTACAATCTGCATAAAATCATCTAGCTCAGTTATCAATCACACTAGGCAATAACAATATTTTCCATACATAATTATTTAGATTGTTGACTACACTATCATAAAATACTAACAATAATCTCTATCAAAATATAATTTATCCACATAGTATTTAAAACAAAATAGAGCAAACTAGATCATCGCTTTAAATATCAACAAATGTATTCATAATTCCAAAGTAAACCGCAAGAAGCAGTGAAATCGTATATAATTGCCTTAAACAATGATGTAATCTTGAGATATCTATTTAATTGATAATTGAATGAAACTTAATTCGAATCAATAACTAATTAAATTATGACATATTTTGTTGATTTAATATTATTTATAGTAATTCAAATTTACTTTCATATTTAATGACATTCTATTTTATTTAAATAAACTCATTTCTAAATAATTATAATTACATTTGGAAAATGTTTTATAAATCTACATACTATTTATAATGCTTAAATAAAATAAACCTTTACTCAATTTTATATCTATTTCAGTAAAACATTAAAAATAATATAAACATTTTATTCATAGCCTACAGTGGATCTATACGTAATTATTGCTTCAGTTATATTCAAAAATGAAATACTACACAAAAATTTATTAACAATAAATTTAATTAAATAATTTCAAATTTTTATACCCAATCACATTATATAAAATATACTCTAGGTTTCTATAGGATATTTACCGACTTACAATCATTGAGATTATTCATTTACTTAAATCTCCAATCAATCGATTATAAAATGGACATTGTAACAATTAAGCTATATATGACTATTTGGCAGTTATCCAAGCCAAATATAATATTCAGTTAGGCTAGTTAACAAAATTTATGATTTCCACTTCAAAGAAATTAAAAAAGTAGTTAAGATAAGTCATTCTGACTAATGACAGAACACAATTGATTCAGATTTTTGTAACCAGACAAGATAAGCAAATAAATAATCAATTCTGAGCTAATGAAATTATTTCTATTAGTAATATTGATTTAAATAAGTAAAGAAATATTTAAGAGCAGTAATAAATATACAATTTATATGTAATGAGATTTAAAAAAAAAGTTGTATAAAATATTCATACATCTAATTTTAGTTCACTTACCAAGGTGAGTTTGATCTTGCGTCAATTTTTAATTACCAAAACTATCTTGCACATTCAAAAGAAACAATTAAACAGATTCATCAGATTTTGAATGAGCTCTAAATTTATTGGTTTATAATAAAAAATGATTGCAGTAATAATAAAATATAACAGAATATTAATCGATGTTTGGCAATAGACTAAAATCAATAAAAATAATAAAATCTATGCGTGTGGAACTAAAAAAAAACATGCTGCAATACAATAATACGATCTATAAAAACAGAAGGAGAGATTTTTAATAACTTCCTGAGATTTTAAATATCATAGATAATGAAAAAACAATGTGATCAATTAAAATTGAACTCTATTTGTTCATCAATGTAATAATAATTAAACAAACATAAAAAGAAAATATTATATTTAAACCCTTTTCTATCCGATATCCTCAAGTTAAATTTTGAACATACAAAAAAATAAATATTTAAACACTTCAGGCCATATTAGCTCATGTCATCAGTTAAGAGCCTAAGTAATAAAAACTAAATGAAATCTCTCTGACCCTTTTATAGCATGAATAATATCAACCCATATATACTATTTACTTATGTTTTTACATTTTACAGTAAAATGTAAACATTCCATTTCCTTATATATATATATTATACCATATAAGTAAAAGTCTGTCCATTTTCATGCACAATCCACTGATCTGTCATAGCTTCCAATGTTTTCTTTTAAGTATATAAATATCCAGTTTTCAAAACAATTCATGCAAAATTATACATCACCGACTTTCATTTTTCTTTTTCAGTAACAATAATGTGCAAAAAGAATTCCTTTAATGACACAATCTAGTTATAATCAAGTGAAGAATCAATAAGTGAAATTTAAATCACTTATTACCACACATAAGTTGAGTTAATCAATCCTGTAAAATTCCATGATCTGAAATATAGTATACATAAAAACATAATGGGATTTATATCCATCACAAATAAATGAATGCAATCCTGTATTTTTAACTATGGAATATCTTTATATAGCTGATCTGCAATACAATGCATTTTGATGGATTTTTCTTTCTTCGATATTTTTGTCATCTCCCCTGGAACTTCATCAGCTAACTGCCCAATTGAACAGGCAGATAGTTAAAATTTTTATTTTTCCATAGTTTTATTAATTAACCACTTAAACAATAAACTTTAATAAATTTTTAAAGACAGAGAAAAACATATCTGTTCTATGCAATGACAAAATGATAAAAACTCAAATTACAGTTCCTCTGTTCCATGTATAAGATACTCTTGATGATGTTATTGTTGTCATAACAACTGTTGAAAATCACTCAAATTTAACTTGACGATGAACAATTTGTTTAAGAAAATTTTGCTCCAAAGCAAGTGAAATGGAGATTTTAAAAGAATTGGATACAGTGAAAATGAAATGCAAGTTCAATATGATTTTTCATTTTTAAATCAAAATAAAGATTTCATATTACAATTTTAATACATTTAATGGATATAAATATTTTTACATATGTTTTTTTAATAATAATTTTTCCCAAAACTAATTTATAAACAAATATATGTGAAACATAAAACATTTAATTGTGTAATAGGTGTTGCTATAGTGATTGCAATAACAGCTATTGAGGTGAGTAATAATTAATAATAATGTTGATTTTATTCAAGTAATCTTTTATGATACACTTAACTATTTCCATAATCTATTTACTTATCTACCTGTTTATATATTTTTTTCTGAGATTGATCACAACAGATTTAGGATTTTGAAGCTAGAATTAGCAGTAAACAATATTATTTTAAGGCATTAAGTTGCCATGGTTATCTAGTTCTTTGTATTTCAAGATCTCCATTATACATGTATCAAGTGAAAAAAAAACTAAACAAGATCAACAAACTTCTTTTTTTTTTTAATACTTTGACCTACGGTTAATCTGAATTTATATGATCCTAATTTTCCTAGTTAAAAAAACTTCCCCTGATTCATTCATTCAGTAAGCAATATCAACTAGCATCAGGAATAGGATGCATTTAGAAATAAAACTAATTACTTTTTAGATATTTGAATCTGAAATTTCACAAATATTTTTTTATAATACAAGCATACACTAAAATAAAATACCAAAAATAAATTCTTCCTCAAACACAAATTAATCTAATAGATAATTAATTAAATTTTTATGCAAAAAAGCAATATACAAATGATTAAAATAATTGCACACATGTAGTTTTTAGGAATAGGGCTTACATAACAAGTTATTCTTACTTTAAATCACAAAATTAGTTGTAATAATAATCATAATCTAGGAGAAACTTCTTTTATTCTTAATATGAAATTTGTAATTTGTTCAGACACATTTGTTATTAGTTAAGAAAACATCAATTATTTAGTTAATGCTAATGTCTGTTACATGCACACATATATATAATCCTTAGAAACAAGTTAACACTTCCACAATCTCAATATCAATAACAATCAACAATCTCAAACTGTTGTCAAGGCAACCTCCTTTTAACAATAAAGTTAGAATCCCACTTTTATTTATGGTACAATATATTTATATAGACACTAAGGATTGCAATTTGACCAGAGAGATTGAAATTATTGATACAAACTCCTTAAACTGGTAAATATAATCTGTTCTGATTTATATATATGTAATTACATTTCCATGTTCTGCCACTATAAATATTAGTGTGAAAAAATACTTATACCAAGAATGAATATGCCAAACATCAAAAATATATACTCACAATAAATATTACTAAATATTATATTTAAACTCTATATGAATATTTTTTCACATTAATATATATATATATATAATTCTTGAATATACAAATTTTCTAAAAAATATAAAACAAATATATCATTAATTATATTCTTTTTATTTATTTTATTTCTAGTTTTTATATCAAATGTTTGCAATTCAAGAGAAAAATGCAACAGATAGATACCATTAAATCATTTCAATCCCATTGTAGTGCCATAACTATTTCAATAAAATTGATCTGTAATAGCTACAAGCTGTCTATCATAGAGCACACAATTGTCATACATCTTGATTTCCTAGAATTTTATGAATTGAACAGGAGTTCATATTGTAGCTTTATAAGTGAATTTGTATTTTACAATAATATAATTAGTATAAGTTTTGTTCACATAATGTAAATATCCATGTTTCTTAATTTATACTAGGGACATCTTATTCTGATTATATTTCAGAAGAAGGTAATTTCATTTCTCCATTCTTTGCAATCAGATGTTATATATTTTTCTTATATATGTTATATGTTTTGTAAGTACCGCTTAAAACTATTTTTGGTTGCTTTACTTATTTTAATTACCCATTTGAAACTTTAATTATATCATGAAACAATACTTTTCTCATGGACAGTATCAAATATCAGTTGTAACGATTAGGTTATAAAAACATGTTATAATCATTGTGAGTTAATCACATTGTTTATTTAATACCAATCTATTCGTAATCATAACTTCTTTTTTTTTAAAGTTTAATATCAATATCTCATTTCTCTTATCTTTTTTCTTTATCATCTACAATCTCTTCTATATATCCTTTTAATATAACGTAGATGCCCCATCTAATCCCCATTTCATAATTTCCCTATTAATTAATCTTTTTCTGGCTTACATTTTATATCACTTCTACCTATCTTAGTTTTTTTTTATCTGTTTAATTTACAGTTTTATTTTTATAGTGAAAACGGGAGGGGGGGGGATTAATGCATTTTTTTTCCGCCAAATTTTTTTTTATGTCTTCTTCTCATATAAATTAATATTTCAAAACAAAATTGTTAGCAACATCTGTTTTAAATCACATTTCAATAAAACCTTAAATCTTGTTTTATTAAAATCTGGTTTCACATAGCAGTTATGACTAATTTATTTATCATTATTTCTATCACATCTCAAATACACTTATTTGATGCAATTATTTGCTCTGTAAATATATGTTTAATCTTTGTTATTAATATTTTCAACTACTAATTATTTTATTGCTTTAGCTTTATTTATATTTCTCACAATAAGCCATGGAACTACATTAACTTTGTCAAGCATTGGTGGTCGAGTGGTCAGCACAGCCGCCCGTTGTCCCGAGTTAGCGGGTTCGCTTCCCGGCCGATGCTATGACACATGAAAAAAAAAAAACTTTACATATTTATATGTAAATATTCTAGCAATTAGTACATTTGTCTGCCATGCCAATGATTTAGAGATTTGAATTTTAGTAGAATAAAATTTGGAAACATTTTACAAATTCTGATTATTTTAATTACTTTTTTCTTTTGGATATCTGGTCCATAACCAACTAGATTAGCAATAAAATAATTTATCAATGAGTGTCTAGCTAATCTTCTCACCCCCCCCTCCATTGCCTTAAGAGTTATGCAATTTAAAAGATCAGTGAATTAAAAAATTACTGTCCCAAAACTGTATTAGTGAGTATTTTTTTTTTCCTCATATGTCATAGCATCGGCCGGGACGCGAACCCACAACCGTCTACAACCAACTACTTGCTTGCAAGGCAGATGCGATGACCTCTCGGCTAACAACGCTTGACTATTAGTGAGTATTTTGATGGTTTTTTTTTTAATATACAGATCAATTTGGCCATCATCTAGCTGAATATATATATAAATCCCTCATGCATGTTTAAAATCTGAATAAATTTCCAAGACTTTTTAAAATAAGTTTCGAAACCTTGGTTTAGGACATATTAAGACAAAAGACTGCATATATGTAGACGTAATTACAATATGCATAAAGCTATGCTGGCATTAAGTGGACGGAATAAATGTCATAGATTTGGCGTTAAATTTTCTAATAGTGTTATTTGCTGCTACAATGTTCTATATGAAGCCCAAGTTGGAACTTTGTATCGCATGAGTAAATTGTGGATAAAAATGTTTAAACGATGTATTATATATATAAATGTGTACATGAACGCGTGTGTGCATATGTATTTTTTATTTATTCTCTCGTTTTAAATATTATTAAATGTGTTTATTTTATTTTTGAAATAGCTTAAGGATTCTTACAAATGAAAAATAGACAAAATGTTTTCATTTATTTATTTTTTGTTTCATTTTAAGCTATTATTTAACATATCGTAAATGAATTATTTTAAACATTAAGAACGTTTCCCAAGTTTGTAGACAATTGTTAATAATATGGATGTCACTTCCTATTTTAATAATTAATATTTGTTGTCGATTGATGAAGTTGATTTTAAGTCATTTTAAACGGGCTTTAATTTCCCTTAAGATTTTACTATCTTGATTGTACATTGTTTAATTCACTAATCGCATTTTATAAAAGATATGGTAAGAAGACATTTACTTATTTAAAAATAATAATAACTAGAGAGACGCACAAAGAAAGCATAACGTTTATATCTATTCTAATATATAAATATGTAAACTTACTTAGAATAGTGTTATAGAAATGTTCTTTAAAATTTAAAAAAAATTAATGTAGCATAACGTGATAAATTGGTTTAATGTAAGCACTGTAGCCTACAGAAAGCCTGTTAAGATGAGGTTATAAAGATAATTGAAAAATTCTCTAGGGATATAGACTATTACGTCTATTACATGGGTATTAAACCTATTGTTTAAAAATCGGTTTTGGTTGCTTTAAACTAACCATTTTCTTCTTTTGAATATTTGGTTCGTCATTTTCTTTTATTCAAATTACAGATACGATTAATGAAATTAAACATTTCGTATGTTATTAAATATAAATAAGGCAAAACAGGTTAATTTTGCTTTGGTTATAATTGATATCTTTTACAAATTTTAACTCATTTCTGAAAACTAAACAAACAAACAAAAAAAAAAATTAATAAGACTAAGAATGCTAAAATATTTATAAATTAAAAATGTATTTCGAATTTTGCAAATCATTTAATTTCTGAGATTTTTTTTACAAGATGGAGTAATTATTATCAAATTTTATTTAAGGGATTTTTTTTTCTCCTTTACAAATAAAAATAATGTGAAATAAATAAATGTATGCCATTTTGTTTTAATGAAACAATTAACGCATGCGCACATACACAGATATATATAATATCAGACACAATAATATATGGTGAAACGAAAGTAAAATTAATTCTACAATTTTTAATATGCCAACACATAAATAAATAATAGTTATGGCTAATTTATAATAGGACTCTCTCTTTAGTAGCATTTACAATTAAACATTAAAAAATCAAAATATCATTAAATCTTTAAAAAGTCATTTCCCGTCACTACGAGATCTTTTTTTTTTCAGTTTTTAGAAAATGCAATCTAATTTTTTATTATGTTTTTCAAAAATAAAAATATTAACAGCATAAATTTAGAAAATAGAAATGAATCTTATAAATAATATTTGATCTTATAAATAAAAAAAATAATAAAAATAAATTAATAATCAAACAAAAAACTTCATTGCTCAAAACACATATAACTTGAGCCTTTAATTAATAGATATTCCTTTTACTTTCCCATATCTACTCTTTTGTTGTATAGTTCAACATTTTATTTTAGTATTAAATCTTTATATTATAAACCAATAAATTGTAATTGATTTATTAGAATATAAATTTACAAATTACTAATGTCCTTAAAAGTAATATTTTAGCTTTGCAAATATAGAAGAAAATAGTAATAAACTGAATATGTAAAAAAGTCAAGTGTTGGTGGCTGTGTGGTTAGCACAGTTGTCTTACATGCAGTTGTCCTGGGTTTTGCTTCCCGGCCTACACTTTGACACATAAAAAAAAAAAAACTGAATATGTAATTAAAATAATGGCTTTTTCATTAAATTATTATTGCATTGCCAAATAAATTATTGAATTATTTGTTAAGTGAACTTTCTTTCTAAAATTTAAACACATTATTAAATCATCATAAAGAAATAAAATTCTGTAATAAAATTTAAAATTGTATTTATAATCATTAAAATATCAAATATATTTATAATATGGTGTTTGTGAAGATATGTTTAATTGTAATATTATTTTTATGATTAGAATATTTTTTTTGGTTTGTCTCTTGAAAAAAAAAACATATTTAGAATAAAATCTATGAGTAATCCTGAATATATTTGTTTTGAAATAAATACTATAAAAATATTTTGCAAAATGAATCATAAATATTACACCATGGAAGATATACATTTATTTTGGTATAAAGTAATACAAAATTTATTGAAACCACTCTTGTTGGTGAGAACAAAGAACCTACTAATCAGCCATATTTTTCATGTACATTTAAATTTTTATTGGAACCAGTTTTATCTTCAAATGAATACAAAATTAAAAAAATACCATTACAAATCAATACAGGAAAGTGATACAAAGCTGAAGACAGCACCAGTGCCATCTGTATATAAATATTTTATTCATAGGAGAATAATAGCTAATTAAAAAATTCTCCAATAATTTTTTATGAATAATGTATATGTTGGTAAAGAATATTACCAATCAATGAAATTATTTTTTAAAAATATTAAATTCCACTTATTATTATAAAAACATAATAGTACTTTTTTTAAACGTAACATCCCATATTAACCCATTTCAGACTAATCCTGTAGTCAACTTCAGACTGAAATCTCTTGACTATTTTCGGCCCTATTTTGTATATTTTACATGAATTTTATTGTAAAAACAGATAAAACTATATTAGTATTTTACTTCAAAATAATTCTGAAGTAGACTGTACATTACAGATAATTTTTAAAATAAAAAAGGCAAACTATTGCCTTATATGCTGCTTGAAAAAAGTTGACTTTCAATCCCTGTGTTGCTGATTGATAGTTTTTAATTGCAATGTTAGAGAGTATCTGCTGGATCTTTTACTTATTCATTTTTTGTAATAGATTTTGAAAATCATAATATATATTCCATAATTATTACATATTTATAATTATTTTTCACAGTATATTGAATAATGTTGTAATTAGATTTAGAGTTGGAGTGGGTGAATGACTTGAAATCAAACAATATTAATGTTCCAGTGTGAATGACCAAATTTATGTCATTTTTGTATATTTACACAATTATATTAATTTTGTAATACAGCATCCATTATATTTTGAAATATGATTATATGATGTGATAATATGTTGGACTATTTCCATCATCTATCAGTAAATTTTGAATGTGTAGAAAATTTTAAACTTTATTTAAACTTCTCAACTACAAACAACTTGTTAGTAATAGCACACAAATAAACAACACAAGTTAGTAACACTTACCGATAAATGATGGAAATAGTCCAACATATCACTTCTAATATACTCTCATTACTAACCTTCAGGCAAATACTAAGTAATTGGTATGGACCTGATGTTATGTTGGAACAATTACTAAAATGCATTGTCTATTTGTGTTATTACTAACATGTTGTTTGTATTTGAGAATTTTAAATAAAGTTTAAATTTTTTTATCCATTCAACATTTAACGATAAATGATGGAAATAGTCCAACATATTATCACATCTAATATACCTTCACCACTAACCTTCAGGCAAATATTGATTGATCATTTGACTTTTCTTTTTGTTAAATTATTTTCCACATGCAGAAAAAAAAAAAAAAATTGTCAAAAACAAATTCCATTACAAATAAATGAATATTTTTCTATGACAGATGAAAATATATTCCATAAATAATGTATTCTTTTTTTATAAAACTTCATTTTCATGAAATGTCTCGGCCTCAGGGTGGCCTTTCAGCATTCCATCATCAGATTTTCAATTGGATGGATGGTTGAAGAGTTGAAGTGTGGATTAGATTGAAGCCTGTCCATTAAAGTATGAGGATTGTCTATCTTAATATATATCTGTGCACTTATAGTATATATGTGTAGAGATGATAATCTGGACCAACTGATGATTGCTGGTTTAGCATGAAATACGTATATTGGTGATTATTTATCTTTTCAACATATATGTGTTTAAGTTATCAGTATTATTAGATGGAGAGGAGAGTGGTGGGTCATGTGAAAGTCTGTGCTTATACCCTAATATTACATATATACAGACACAGGTATAAATAAGACTGTCTTTCAGTTATTACATTATAGAGATGTCTGCCCATCCTTGCATATGTATTTAATGGATTATGTCCTGTACATGTGGGGTTCAGATTGACCTTAGGTCAACATGGGTGTGACAAGAATCTCAGCCTCAGGGTGGCCTTTGAGCATTCCATCATCAGATTTTCAATTGGATGGACGGTTGAAGAGTTGAAGTGTGGATTAGATTGAAGCCTATCCATTAAACTATGAGGATTGTCTATCTTAATATATATCTGAGCACTTATAGTATATAGGTGTAGAGATGATAATCTGGACCAACTGATGATTGCTGGTTTAGCATGAAATACGTATATTGGTGATTATTTATCTTTTCAACATATATGTGTTTAAGTGTATCAGTATTATTAGATGGAGAGGAGAGTGGTGGGTCATGTGAAAGTCTGTGCTTATACCCTAATATTATGAAATGTCTTTAGTATTTCAAGTCACAATTTTTATATGGTTTACACCTAAATGCCATTTCATATATAACATCAGGTTTTCTAAGTAGCATCTATTCTACTATTAATTAACCTAACAAGAGTGTTGCTTCAAAACTGCAATATTAAAATGAAAATAAACAATGTACATAATGATGCTATATACTCTACTCTATTATTTATATATCATAATGTTATATATATATATTTTTTTTTCTTTTCTATTTTTTTTCTATATATGTGTAAATTAATATAGTATATATTAATATTTCAATAACATATCATTCAATCTTGAATAAGTTATTTTAAATTTTTTTATATTTTATTTCTTCTGAGGACATTTCATATGCATAAAATACTTTGATTTAATTTGTGCAAATAAATAATGTCAATTATATATGTTTATGAAACCATTATCAATTAAAAGATATATAAAAAAAAGATATTGCAAATAAATTCTGTAAGTTACACATAAATAGGGAAAAAAGTCATTACTACACATAAATAGTAAAGTGTATTGCAGAGATTTTATTAAATTCATCAAATGTTTCTCTCAGTACCTTCCTAGATATAATTGAATTTTGCAAATATTAACATAGTCTGACATTTTCTTGTATAGTATGAGTTATATGAAATTTTAGGGATATAGTGGTATTTCATACTGCTTGGAGTCTAAATGCAAGTAATTTTATTTTTTAATTATTTTTTTTTACTTTGGGAATAGTGTAAATGAAAGTAATTTTGTTTCTCTATTAATTATGTTGAATGGTTTACTTTTTACTTTTTTATACAAATGTTATAATACTTATTATAAATAATGTTTACTTTAAATCCTTCTATATGCATTGAAAAAATAATAAATAAGTAAACTAATCAACTTTTGTTTGTCAATGTAACATTGTTTGCTTTATTTAGCTTAATCAGTCTGACAGTTTTCATTTACATTTTATGATATAAATGTAATATAGATTTTGAGGATATATATTTGGTATGGATGACTGAAAAGTTGGAGAATAAAGTAGATTAATGTCTGTTCATTGAAGTGTGAAGATTTTCTATCTTAATACATATCAAGCACTGATTATATATATATATGGAAGATGATGATTTGGACCTAGTGATGAGTTTTTTGTATGAAATACATATATTGGATATCATTTTAACTTTTTCACATGTGTATGATCATGTGCATCAGTTATATGAGATAGGGTGGATGGTTTAAGGGAGTTTGAAAGCCCATGTTCAAATTCCCTATATTGCTTCTAGACTCCAGGTATGTAAAATGTACTTGTATTTAAAACATTAGATATTTATTTAATTGATTTATAGATTATAAAATATTGGGGTTAATGTATATTTTAACCTGATATAGCTACAATGCAATATAGAATTGTAAACACTACAACTGGTATCTTTTATCACTCCTAAGACAAGTATTTGTTTCATATTATTGTTGGCTCAAATTTGATTTTTTATTATAAACATCATTTACAATAACTATTAAAATATTTGTATAAAAAATAAAATAAATAAAAACATGAAATCACAAAAATGAAGAAATAAAATTACTATTATTTAGAATATGTTTTAACTGAAATCATTTGATTTATTTCTCATAATCAGTTATTATAATGTAATAAATTTGCTTTTTATTATTCTTAGTATTAGTTAAAATGAATATGATAATATCCTGACTAATAAGATAGAAATAGAAATAATTTGTAAAAGATTAAAAAAAATTACTTCCATTTAAATTTCTGCTTAGCTAAAAAAGACACTACATGAGCCTTAAATTTAAACTTATTTGACTTTTGCAATGCCAAAATATACCTAAAAAAATACTAAGTCTTACACCTGTTCAATTAAAAAAAAACCTATATAAATTTAAAGCATTTAACAAGAAACTAGTATGATATACCATTAGCTGCCTTTGCAGGTTAAAATAGAATACATTCATATTTTAAAAGAGAACATAAGAAAATCCAAGATTTGTAGACATTGGAGGAAAATTTTGACCGTTGAAGTTTGTTAACTGTACTTATCATCACTTGTAATGTATGAATATTATGGTCATTGGTTTAAGATTGTAATCAATGCTTCAGATTTAAAGAATTTTATTATTATTTTATATTTAGGGTTTCAGGTAATACATGTGTTTAAGGTGAATTAGACTTCTTGGTTTACTTCCATTGCATTATGAAACTTTTGTCTTATGACTGGATTATTTATATATCTTAAGATTGTAGATCACTATTCATTCCTTTTAATTGTTAATTGCTAAACAGAACTTTGAAAAAAAGTTTGGAAAACTTGATTTGATGTATGACGATTACATTATCTTATTTTTATTTGAATTCAGACATATACTGACAAGAGCAAAAATTTTAAAAAAGAAAGAACATTTGGAAAGGATTAAAAATCCAATGAAAGAGCCAGAGACTGAAAAATTCCAAGAATAGAAAAGAAAAAGATAATCATATGGCAACAGATGAAAGACAAATGTTGCTACAACAAGGAGGAAGGAAATCAGCAAAGTTAAAAAGACAGTCAAGATGACACAAAAGAAAGTCAGATGTTATTAAAATATAAGAAAAACTTAGATGGCAGATTTTATTAGGAGAAATAGAAATAGAAGAAAGCAATCATCAAATAGAAACTTTTAATACACAGAAGATAATCAAAAGATGTTAGTGAAAATGATGGAAAGTGATCAGAAAAAAAGAATCAATCAAAAAATCAACAAGAATAACTGAGAAACTATTGAAATAAATAAGAATGAGCAGGATAACAAAATAGAGAATGTTATATCTCAAGTGCAGAGTATAACATGAAGAAAGCTGAAAGATTAGAGGAAAAGAAGTATAGTTGGAAATTTATAAGAGAAGAAACAATGGCAAGATGAAATTGATAGAACAGTTGGTAGAGTAAAAAAATAGGACCAGTGCTGGAAAAAGTATTAAAAGTTAAAATTCAAACAGATTAAACATGAACAGAAATACATGAAAGTACATTACAATGAAGTTTTATATAAAGATAAAATTAAATATGATGCCTATGCAGAACCAATGGTGTTAGTAATTATGTGAAAATAGCAAGTCTGCATGTGCTACCCAAAGGATATATCAATTGATATCTTAAGATAAAGTCACTTAAGAGTAATGTATGGAACACCTATGGGGAACAGTTTGACAGTTTTGGTAACAATTTTTCATATAACAGAATGGAGAAGCATCACGATATGGCACAAACATTTTACATTTAATAGAATAGAGGAAGCATCACAATATACTGCTACTTTGTGCTCACCTCTAGGGATCTGTAATTCACTGGTGGTAATCTATTGTCACACAAAGAATAATATTCCCAAGGACATAAACATACAGGTTTGTGTGAATACTTGACCAAAGAGTGCAAGGATAGTATACAGAATGAAGTATTTCAAGAGAAATAAGAAGAATATATAGGGGAAATGCATATTTAATTTCATCAATATCAGATATTTCAAATGAAAATCACGTGCACTTTGTCAAATAAATATAATTATTATTCTTAACTCATAAGGAAGACATAATAACTATTGAGTAGGTAGAAAAGTTGCTGAATTTTTTAGATATGAGTCAACAAATGCCAATAGATTAGAATACAGGCAGTTTGACTGCACCATTCAAAATAAAGGACCACAAAAAATGAGGCATGAATTCAAATCAGTAGTATACCTATCATAACAAATAATATACATAGTCAATGAGAGGAATCTAAGCATAGATAGTACAAATAATTCTGGAAACCAGTAGTACAGAAAACTGAAAAAGGAATTCACCATCATCCTATCTTGGCCCTATTTAGGTGAAGATAATTAAGCAGATTGAAGAACAATATCCTGTTTATTATATACAAAATTAATTGCACAAAAACTCTGAGACTTAAATAAAGATTTCTACACTATTGCACATCCTCAAAGAAAAATGATTTCTTATTATAAGATTCACGAGTGTCAAGGGCATATATAATGATAAATTATTGAGATACTTTTTAGAAGAAAAAGGTTAATAAAAGATTTACACTTTGTCTTATTCTGTAAATAATGAAGATATTTTTATTTGAATAAATCACTTTACTTTCATTTAAATGGTGGAAGGGGAGGGTGATAAAAATAATTATTTTATGTGTGATGCAGGATAACATAGTTGTTCTATAGAAATTTAGATAGATTAAATTTATTAATGATTTACATACCCAAACGATTACATGAAAAAAAAAAGAATAATACATTTTAATAATAATTTAAATATTGGATTTTTAACACATATACTCATGAAAAAAGAAAAAGAAATTTTTTTTCTTGTATATTTCATTTTTCATATATTTCATTTAAAAAACAAAAAACAAACAAACAAAAAAGGGATTAGGATCTAGTACATAAATATGATATAATTTTCAAAAAATAAAAAAGGAGAGACTAAGATCTTTATTTCTGAAAAATGGTATTTTTAATTAATAAATTGTAATGGAACAAATGGGAAAAAGGAATGTCCTATAGGTTCAGGTCCCAATTTTCAATAGGATGAATTTATATGTTAAGATTCTCTTACTATTCCATTTAAATTTTATTGAATAAAATTACCTAACTAAAAGATCTGTGAAATTCTTCATGAATATTAACTGAAAATGAGGTTTTATAATAATGTTTATTTAAAGAACTCTGATGTTCCTTCAACATTTCATTGTTTTTTTTGTTCAATATGCAATTTAAGACTAAACCACTGTTACTTATCAGAAAATAATAAATTTGACATCATGATAGATTTTTTTTAATTACTACTGAATTAAATTTTAAATGTTCACATTTTCTTTCTACAAGTATTAAAAAATGAGATAGTAATCAAAACAAAAATATTATACATCATTTCTAAAAAGATTATTTTTATTTTACTGAATTAACAATCTTTTTTATTTGTCATTTTAAAAAAAATCTAAATGAATAAATATTAATTTTTCTTATATTTAATGAAATACGCTTTAAAAATTTCAAACTTTTCAATATTTATTGCAAACTTATATTTTCATACTCATTATAATTAGATTGCTTATATAGAAAGCTAAGCTTCTCAATATTTTTAGAGCATATTCACATTGTCCACTAATTTCATGTTATATTTTTGAAAAGATATTTCATTCAAAATAAATTATTGATAATTTGTATTTTGATTTCTAATAAACATTGTGTAAATTATTGTATGAAAAATATCTAGAATTGTGATAAATTTTCAAATGAACACAATTTTGGTTATTCAACCTATTTTCTTTAAACAATTATAAAAATGGTGACATCAAAAACCTGTAAAAATACAATAGAGAGATTTGTCAGGGTGGAGCTAAATTTTAATGTTTTCAGTAATTTTTGATTTTCTTGCCATCTATGGAATTTTTTCAAACTAAAATTTTATATTATAACTTATATAGGAAAATTCTCACTAGGAGGCGAATTAAGAAAAAAAATGAAGCAATGTGTAGGAAAATGTCATATCGTTATAACTTCAAATATAATTAAAATGAAAAATAATAAATTATTAATAATCTCAGAGATTAAAATTATGTTAGTAATAATAATGTGACTGTAAAATGATGTGGTATGAGTGATGAATAAAATAACTAATAGAAACTTATAAAATATTTTTTTTATTTACATTGCTAATGAATAATATTAATAAGCAATGAACATTAATAGTTTAAACTATTCTGATCAATTTATAACATTCAACTCACAAAGCTATTAAAAATGGTTTTACAACTAAATGTTGTTGCATGAAAGTTGTTTTTTTTTTTCAAATAAAATTTTTGGATAAGTGAAACAGACAAAAGAAAATTGTAATCCTAAACATTTAAGTTACATATAACAATGGGATCTTTTAATTTATTCTCATCAGTTGGAACATAAATAATATTATGTGTGCTAAGTATCTAAAAATGTATACATCCACACATTGTATAGTATGTAAACATAAATAAAATAATATTATTAAAGTTGTTTTACCTGACAAGAAAACCTATTATCTCTGAAAACTCTAAAACAATAAAAAATATGCATAATAAAAATATATGAGTGAAATTTTATTATTGCTGGAAAAATTTCCTTTTTTTATGTTCTCGCATAAGAAGTTCTTTATTTTAGATCCTATAATCAGAGAAACTTAACATGCTTAATAGATGAATTAGCTCCAGGTCATGATTTCTTCATATCAAGTCAACTGTCTTTATAGCTTGTAGGATGATGCAAATTTTCTAGGAAAATTTTCATTTGGTCTATCAAAGTCGTAAACAACTTCTCTCAAAAAATTCTGGAAACAGTGTGACAAAATGGCTTATTTTATAATAGAATAAATTTCTTATCTCACTGTTTCTTAAGAATAAATTTCACATAATATAACTTTATTTTGAAATAACATTTTTAAATATGATTCTTCTGAAAAAATGATGAGAAAACTTCTAAGTGCATTTAAAATGATAATCATCAAACATCAAGCAGCTATTGAAAAAAATCAAAGGCATTTTACCCTTTTCTACTTGGCTTTTAGCAAAAAATTCTGTTTTTCGAACACCAAATATAGCACTTTTAAAGGAGTACATCTGATGTTAACAGCTGCTGATTTAAGTTACAAGTCATTAGTATTTTTTTTATTCTACATTTTTTCTATTTTTTCAGTCTTGTAATTTCACATAACCTTGTTATCAGGATTCTAGAATAAATTATCTAGTGATACTTTTATATAAATTTTGTTATGTTCATACACTCATTTAAAGTTAGTATTTTAGAATTTCCAAAGATTAATAAAAATATAAATAATCTAATCTTTATAAAATAAATATAATAAGCTTTCAGCAATTAAATATTAATTGATAATTTTAATTAAACTCATATACACAACTATTATAACTTGACTTGTTTTAAAGTCTAAATTATTCTGAAAAAAATTATATAGCCTATTTAATAAATCCATACACAAATAAAATATAAATAAATAACGAACAAATGGTTTCATAATAAAGTAAATAGATAGCGAACATAAACATTTTTTTATTTTAATATTAATATATAGGCTTAAGTATAGGAATATTATTATATACCCCATCACTTAGAAAAAAAAATGTTTACTATATTTTTAATTTAGCTTTCGTCTTTCTATTTAATTTTCCTTTTGGTGAGGTTCTTAGTCCTATTTATTTCTTCAGTTTATTTTTTTTTTTTTATTCTAAGAAAAATTCTATATACAGGTTTGTACTTTCTGAATAAATTTTACAAGTTACTAACTAGAGTTTTGTTTACTCTTCATTGATTATCTTAATTCATAATGTTGGCATGTGCATGGGCACTACTGAATTGTAGGATCTTTTCTTTGTAATTAAGTTTTTATTTTGTATTCTCGAATTTTTAAATTAATGAGAACTATTGACACAAGCATCATGCATTTAAACATCATTCTTATTGAATATTTGTAGGAGATACTTCTTAGATGATGTTGATAAAACTGATTTGGATCAACATGATTATCTTTTAATTTATTTAATAATACTGGTCCTAAATACATAATGTAACTATAGTTATGAGCCCTTGGTACTAATTTTTCAACTACATGACTTGCTATTTTCTTTCCTGATTTTATCTAGTTGGGGTATTTGTAAACTATGTTAATGAAATTATTAAAATAGTAGTACTGTTTACCTTTATTTTGTATATGCCATTGATAGATAAATATGTCACCTAAATTCCAAATGCAATTATCATTATTAGTTAACAATTTGTAATAGTATTCATGTTTATTGTTAGTTGATAATATTTGAAAAGTAAATTTTGTCTTTTAGATTTAAGACATTATAATTTAAATATTTGTGTTTGTTTGGCTATCATTAATTTTACTAGATTGCATTTCCAGATAATTTATGCTACCTTTGTTTTTGGGCTGACTGATTTTCAAAATTCTGATTTAATTTTATTTTCATCACTTATAATGGTGAATGGTCTTTGATCTTTTGACACATTGATGTATACAGTTAAGGAATAGCATTTATTTTTTTTTAATTCAGTTGTAACATTAGATGGTATTTCTTCATATTTTATAGTTTGACCTTCCAACTCTTTGCAGATTTCAAACAATTCATATAATTGTTTACCCAAACCTTTAATTCAGGTTGAGATTCCTTTCTATTTCTTTTTATTTCATCTTATTCATTATTTAGATAAGATCCTGACTTTTCCAGGTTAGCAGCTAGACTGACACTTACAGCTTCAATTCCTACTATCTTTTATCCTAGGTGAGCCTCCATGGATCATGGAATACATTTGCAACTTCGATTTGTTACCTGTTCTAATTCATGGTTACTATACCTACCACCTTTTATTTTATGTAGTGTTTTATATATAGCATACCCCTTACTTCATCAAATATATTGAATTCTTTAATTTTTAACCTGAGATTCAAATCATTCACTATGGTTTGAATACAGGAAAGGCTTATTGAATAAAATGGTACCTAATTTATAAAGTTTATAATTTCATCATTGAAAATAAATTCATCTTTTTTTGTAATCAACAACATAATAAAACATATCTAATAAGTTGGATTATATTACCATATTATATATTAGTCCACTCATAATAATAAAAAAAATGTTTTTTGAGTTTAAGGTGTTTAAAGAAATTTTAACCCATCTCTATTGTGCAAATAATTTGGCTTTTCAACCATTTGAAAGTGTGATTTGTATAAATTGTTTTAGTGGTAATGAGGCAATTGTTTTGTTCAATTGCTAAATTTTATGGAATAAGGCCTCAGAAATAAGAGATTTTTGACTGCCCATATCTAATAAGGCCTTTTCTCAATTCCTTTAATTTTTACAATAATTTCCAGTTATTTATTGATATGGTGTCTTTTTGATCTTCTTGTAGAAGTTCATCTAGATCAAATTCTAGAGAATTTATTGTCATGTATCAGTTGTCCCTCTGAAAATTAGTTCATGGACCCATCAGTTAGGAACATTCCCATGAGGTCTCAGTTAGTTTGATTGTCTGTTTCTAATTTCTGATGTGGTAATCATTATCACTGTATTTTTGGTCTTTTTTCTGTACATCTATTTGATAGAAGTTCAATTTCTTGCTTACTCCTTTAAATGTTAGGCCTACATTGATTGGATTCTCTATATTGAGATGGTATTTTCTTCCATTTCATATGTAAATAGATTGTTATTTTATAGTCTTGGGGATTTCAATTATTTTATTTAAAATATATATATAATTTGTGTGTATATTTGCATATATAATCACTTTTATAAAATTGCATTTTTCTAAAGAATCAAGCTTTCAAGTTTGAATTATTATTTTATCTTATAAATGTTCTGGCAAAATATTTTATCTTTAAATATACAGTTTATTTTGTATTTATGTATTTTTAATTACTAATTGTAAAGAAAAAAAGAAATAAATAAAGAGAGTAAGATTTGTAAATCAAGCTCTATTGTTGTGCGTTAAAGTAGATACAAAAAAAATGATAATGAAAAAAAAAGGAATTGTAAAGGAGATGCTGTTATATCTTTGCATAATCATGCAGGACATTTCAAAAGAAATTATATATATATGAGCCAAAGTACTTTTGTCTTTGACAGTTTCCAAAAATATTCAGAAAGTGCAAAACCAAATTAAATGGATAAATAATTGAAAGTGCAGAAGGGTGAGAAAAAAATCAAAAATGAAAAAACTATAAATTGGAAAAACTTTTTTTTTTTTGGAAGAGATTAATCTAGAGAATGTAATGTTGTGAGGAGCAGCTAAGAAAAGAAAAAAAAATACTAAAATATTGTTGTCTGGCTAGAATCATCAAAATCTCTCCCAGGGAATTTTATCCCTAATGCTTTTCCTAATTCTAGGAATTTATTGTATGCTGAATTACAGAGGCCAATGAGCTAGCTGAAACTGTAATATGGTAAAAGAAATGAACCAGCCAAATTTTCACCAAAACTTAACAAGTAAAAATGAATTTAAACTAGGTTTGGTACACAAGAGAATTACTGAAATGTTCTTATAGCTGTAGTTTCATTTGAATTGGATGGGTAATGTCAATTTCAGCACTTTTGAAAGCACGATAAAGAAAATGGATAAATACAAACTGTTGTCTTAAAACCTTTGAACTTTATTATGTTTAGTATGCAAGATCCCATTAGTGACAATGTTTAAAATTTTACAAACTGTAGATACAGGTATAACCTTTCAATAATAGAGTGTGATGTGTACTTAAATATCTTATTTAAATATTTGATATTAGAATGATTACCATATTAACATTTCAGTTTATTATTAATGTTCTTTGTGTAACATTTATGATTATATGAGTTTGGGTGTGTCATATGCCAAGGGGTTTGAGCTCATACCAATCATAATTAAGGTGAGGAACAGTTAGATTTAAAGAGAAATGTAAAAGGATAATGTGGTCTTAAAGGCATGGAGATTCTTCGGGTCATATTATTACTGTTAGTTAAAATTGAATAACATTTTAAGTTAAGGATTACTTTGGGTTTAATAACTATGTTACTTACTAAATAAATAGACACTATGACCTCAAAATAATTGTCTTGGTCTAGTGCTAGGCAGTCTGCCTAATGGAACTCTTGTACAGGTTATTCAATCAGGGTGATTGTACAAAGAAATCAAAGGAAGTGAGCAGGTTGTATCACGACAATATGGATTATGTCTTTTTGTCTGGCAGGCATTTTTATCTCCATTTTACTTTGGCACCTTCTTTTGCTTTTCATAATAATCCAAATTTATGTTGGATGTCCTGTAATTAGAGTTTTCCTTATTCAACCTCATTATTCTTTCATTATGATTATGCCCACTTCTAATGTTCCTAAAATATTTGTGATTTCTTTTACCAAGCAATATTTATTTCTAACCTACACCATTTTGCTGTAACATGGAAAATTCCACCTTACTATTTTTATTATGTTATTTTCAGATAAATGTAGGGTTGTTAGAGCATTGACATTCATTGCTTGTTGCCTAAAGAAATGAAACATGCTATCTCTAATAATGTTATATTTTTCTTGAAATGTTTTCTGTTATATAGATTCTTGTTGCTCTCATCCCAAAAGTAAGCAATTATTTTTTCTTTAAATTCAGAATAAATTCTGGGTAATTAAAACAATTAATATTTACAAAACCATGGCTGACATGCCTAGATGATGGGCTATTGCTATTTTCTCACCTTTAGTCATTTCATTTAAAGCAAACAATTATTCTAAGGTGGTCAGATACTGCATGAGATTTTCCTCATATTCTTCTTTAAACATCTTTACACTAACTTATCAATATATATATAAATTCCCATGATAAATCCATTCATCATTTTGTACCATGTTCATTGTAAAACTAACAGTAATAATTCTCTTTAAGCGATCTACATCCCCATTCTGTGGATGAATTTGAATGGTATATTTTGACCTATTACATTAAATTTCTGTAGATGTATTATCAACATTGTATCTATCTATTTGTTTTTATAACATATCCACACATTTATCTTTATTTTGTATTTCTGACTTCAATTCTTCTATGTTATCATTGATTATGGACATCTCTTTCATTGTTTACATTGCATGATGATTATAACTCTCTATTCCATTGATCTTTATCTCTTGTATGTTTTTTCTCAACTCTGCCTCTATCAGTTTCATTATATAGCTGAATTCTTTTTCCATCATTTGTTTAACTAATCATTGGTAATTCTATTGTACACTTCATTAATCCTAGTGCTCAGTTCATCCAATTAGCATCACATTTTCTGAAAATGATTTACAACTGTACCACATACCATTTGGATCCTTTCATGTATTTCTTTAATTTTTTTCTTCTATTTCACTAGCGATGTGTGTGGATCTAATTATTTTGTCTTTTTTAACATAAACATTTTCCATCCCACTCCTTGCATAAGGGTTGGAATGAGAATTTCATTCCTATTTAAAATTTTTGAAATTCCTCCATAACTTGTCTTTGAAATCCTTGACATTCTTGTTGAAATTCTTGTAATTTTTTGCCCATTTTCTTAATCTCTGTTTTCACTTCTTACTTTGACTCTGCTATCTTTTCTGTCAAGGCTAGAGATTTGATCTTAGACTTTTTTCTTAATGTCATTTTTCACTTCATACTTCTTGTAACTTGCATCTAATTTTTGAGAATTATTTTTCTAATTTTGCTTCAAGTTTTTGACAATTATCTTCTAATTTTGCTTCTAAATCTCTTATTAGGTCAAAAACAGGATGAAAAATGAGATTGAGTCTTCCCAATAAAAGTCTTGGTTAGTTCCATCCAATAGTACTAAGTTGTTAGTAAAACACAATATTATCTAATAATAACTAATCTTTTAATAAATAGAAATATATTACCATAATATAGTAGTCCAGTATCTGCCATCCTTTCTTTCACTGCCTGTAATTAAAACTAGTAGCATACATAAATAATAGAATTCTTTCTACTTCTATTTCTTTCAAAATAAAAAAAAATATATAGCTCTTTATTTTTCCTACTGAGAGGAGTATATATTTTAATTTTTTTTTAATCATCATTATATAATTTAATATACCATGGGAATAATTCACTCATCAGTCACAAGCCAATAAGTTAACTTGTTTGGCTACACTTATTCTTTTCCATCCTACATTAGGCATCAAGTTGTAATTGTATTTACAGATAAAAATGAGGTTCTTTACATTCAGGTGCCAATTTTCAATAGAATAGATTTATATATTGGGACTCTCTTAATATTCTATTTAAATATTATTGAATGAAATTACTAAGTATAAGATCTGTGAAATTCTTTGTGAATATTAATGGAAAATGATGTTCTACAATAATGTATATTTAAAGTTAAAGGATATTTTTAATTAACTTCAAATATAATTAAAATGATAAATATTAAATTATTAATGATCTCAGGATTTAGAATAATAATAATAACAATCACAATAATAATGATGACGATAATAGTAATATAACAAAAACAACAACTATAATGATGATGATGATCAATGTGATGATGATGGTAATAATAATAATGATGTGACTGTAAATTGATGTGATATGAGTGAACAAAAATAAAAAATTATCCGATTTTATTTACATCACTAATAAATAATAATAATAATAATAATAATAAGCAAATGACATTAATAGTTTAAATGGCTACAATCAACTTATAACATTCAACTCACAAAGCTGTTACAGATAGTTTTATAAATAAATGTTACATGAAAACTTTTATGTAATTCAAATAAAATCTTCTTGCGTTGTTAGCCGAGAGGTATCGCAACCGCCATGCAAGCAAGTAGTTGGTTGCAGACGGGTGTGGGTTCGCGTCCCGGCAGATGCTATGACATATGAAAAAAAAAAAAAAAACTAAAAATATAATAGTTTAACTGTCTTGCGTTGTTAGCCGAGAGGTATCGCAGTCGCCATGCAAGCAAGTAGTTGGTTGCAGACGGTTGTGGGTTCGCGTCCCGGCCGATGCTATGACATATGAAAAAAAAAAAAATCTTTGGGTAAGTGAAACAAACAGACAAAAGATTGTAATTCTAAGCATTTAAGTTACAAATAATGATGGAATCCTTTAGTTTATTCTCATCAGTTGAAGCATAAACAATATAATATGTGCTAACTATCTAAACATTCATACGTTTGCGCATTGTACGGTATGTGCCTATAAATATATAAATAAGATAATATTAAAATTCTCTTACCAGGACAGTAAACCTATTTTTCTGAAAACTCTAAAACTAAGAAAAATATGCAACCGTAATAAAAATATATAGGTGAAATTTTATTATGGCTGGGAAAGTTGTCTTTTTTTTTTTTAAAAAAAAAAAGTTCTTGCATAAAAAGTTCTTTATTTTAGATCCTGTAATCAATGAAGCTTAAATAGCTTAACAGATGAATTCGTTCCTGGCAGCAATTTTTTAATTTTAAGTCAATTGTCTCTATAACTTCTATGATGATGCAATTTTTCCAAGAAAATTTTTATTTGGTCTTCCAAAGTTGTAAACAACTTCTCTCAAGGAATTCTGATAACATTGTTATAAAACGGCTTAATTTATAATGGAATAAATAGGATTCTTGTAAAACAGAAGTGTCAAACTCATTCAAACAATGGGCCATTTTATGTTACTGGCAAGATTCTCACGGGCCACATCACACAATTTTTTTTTAAATTGTATTTTGAAGTGAGAATGTAGGAATATAGGAGGGGTAATTAAAGCATATTTTGTAGTTTAGTGAATTCAGTTCAATAATATACAATTGATATAGTATTGCTTTTATTTAAACATTTATTTTATTTGATTACATATTTATAAAACTACAATTTATTGTTTTTACCGGAAACTTGCCAGTGTTTTTCTCCTACTAGTTTTTCAATATCTGGATTCAAAGATTGAGATCAAGCAATTTTCATTATGGCAGATAGATGTTTATCAGTTAATCTTCATCTGTAAGCTGTTTTATTTAATTTCAGGCATGAAAATAATTGCTCACATAAGTATGTACTTCCAAAAAAGCTTAAAATTTGTGCAGCAAATTTTTTAATTTCTGAGTATCTTTCACCTAAATAGGAATATATTTTGGGAGTTCATACTTCTCGATATTTGTTTTTTAAAATCGAATCATTCTGGAAATCAATTAATTCCAGTTATATCGAAGTCGGAGCTTGTTCAACTTCAAAGGCAAATGGTCCTGTGAAAAGAGAAAAAAATTCTTCTAACTCCTTGAAATCATCAAAAGGTTTATCGAATTCATCTTTTATTTTTTCCATTTTTGCAGAGTGTTGTGAAAACGAGCAACTTTGATTTTGTGCTTTTAACTGCTCACACATAGGAAAATACGTCAAAACGTTCTTTTGCAAAAGATTTTTAAATAAATTCAGTTTTTGTACAAAGCTTGCAACTGCATTGTACATATTTGCCTTGCAAGATAATATTAAGATTATTCAGATGGCCTGTAATATCTATTAAAAATGCTAGGTCTTGTACTCACAATGGATCTTTTATAATTGATATTTTTTCATTGTTTTCATCTTTCATTTCAAAAAATATTATTTCCTCCAAAAGCAGATGGAAGCTCTTTAAGACATTGTGGCAGGACAACCAATGAACTTCTGTGTAATAAGGAAGATCTTCGAATTCACTTTCTAAATTTTTAAGGAACGAAGTAAATTGATATGGTTAAGTGCTCTTGATCGAATAAAGTTGACTATCTTTGTAACTGTTTTAAGTACTTGGCCCATTTTTAATAATTTTAAACAGAGAACTTGTTGGTGAATGAGGCAATGAAAAGCTTTGATTTTCAGTTTATCTGGATATTCATCTTGTAATTTCCTTGCCAATCATGACACAAAACCTTTAGTTTCACCTGTCATCGATTTAGTGCCATCAGTTGTAACAGAAACAAGCTTGTCAAAAGGAAAGTTAAGTTTTTCTAAAATGCTCCATACGGCATCAAAATATCTTCACCAGTTGTTGTTCCATGAAGAGGGATGAATTCCAACAATTCTTCGGTGATCCTCATGTTATTATCACAACCATGAAAAAAAACAGCAACTTGTGCAACATCTCTTATATCCATGCTTTCATCAATCACAATTGAAAAGAACTGGATTTTGGTAGAGATTTCCTGTAGTTGCAAAGTGATGTCATCTGCCATTTCAGTAATTCTATCTGCCACCATATTTCTTGATAATGAGATGTCTCAAAATGCTTGTACTTTTTCTGGACAGACAAATTTGGCAGCTTTTATCATACATTCCTTGATCAAAGAACCATTAGTGAATGATTTTGAATGTTTTGCTAATAAATAGCTTATTTCATAACTAGCTCTTGTTACTGATTCATTACTTTTTATAAATTTTGTAAGCACTCCTTGCTGGCTATTTAATGAATTCTTCATTGTTTTTATTTTTTTTCTCTTATTTTAGCTTCAAAACACGAAAATTGTTTTTCATGATTATGTCACTTAATATTGTATTCTTTAGCAACACTAATCATTTCTTTGCAAATTAAGCACATAATCTTGATGTTCACTTCGACACAAAAATAATTCAGTTCCCACCTTTCTTGAAATTTTCTTCCCTCGTCATCAATCTTTCATTTTTTATTTAGCATTGGAAATGTCATTTTCTGTAATAAAAATAGGACTTTAGATTTAAATTTTTAAAATTAAAAAAATTGCAACTACGTTTATGCTAAATACACCTCATAAGGATTTAATGCTACTCTAGTATTTAAATGTAAAGAGAGTGCTGCTGTCGATCCTCTCTCCTGAAATTATGCTTGATAAATGGAAGTAGCTATAAAAGGTATGGATTATGTTTTCTCTCTCTCCCTCAGTCCAGACTTCCCAGCACGGAACAATTAAGATAGAGATGTGACAAAGAAGAAAGCTGTACATTAGGCCGTAGATTAGAAATGGTCAAAGCCACTAAAGTTCTCCAAAGCTGAACATAGATTGGTAAAATTGTAAAACTTTTAGTGTTTTGAAAACTGAATTGTAATTGTTACTAGCTTATATGTAAAATATTATTGTTTCTCATGTTTGATTATAATTAAAATATTATATAACAAAATGAGAAATGCATGCTCATTATTTCTTATGCTGTCTGACTAGTTTCAGAAAGGTAGAAACTCTCAGATATATCAGTTTATTTATATTTTTTGAATGAGTTATAAAAGGAAACAACCTGCAAATTTTTAACACACCAATCAGGATAAAGAAACTAGCGCAACTGCCTTTTGTTACAATTCTAAGAAAAACCCTACATCTGCAGATAGGATTGCTACGTTGGAGGTGCAAATAGCTGACTAATGTATTTATGTTCTCAGAAGCACAGCAGCACATTATTAATGTTGCCAAATTTGGTATTCGCATATCTCAAATACTTCATCATCATAAAGACATGTCATCAAAAATATTTAGCTATGCGTGTAACCGAGAATTATAAATTAGCTATGTATGTAGACAACAATTACTGTATATATTTTAGTTCATGTAATTAAATATAAGAGCTTGTTTTTTAAAATTAATTTATTGTTTGCAACATATTGTTCTGTTTTCATTTTATTGCATAGCATTTTAATCGCGGGCCATGAAAAATCCCATCGAGGGCCGCATGCGGCCTGCGGGCCACCAGTTTGACATGTCAGTTCTAAAAGAACTAGTAAATGGATGTAAAATGAGAATCATTAAAGATGCAGGCAGGAACTGGAAGGATCAAAGGCATTTAACTCCTTTCTACTTGGCTTTTAGTAAGGTATCCTATTATTTGAACACCAAATGTAGACTATATCTGATATTAACAATTGCTGATTCATATTGCAAGTCAGTAATTTTTATTGGTACTGTGGTATTAGAGCTGCAACATGAAGAATTATAATTATTTAATCATTAAATTAATTAGGTTATTAAATCAAAAACATTTTAAAATCTACATTAAAAAAAAAACAATTTAACAAAAAAAAAATATGAAAAGCATTAATGTGAAGAATATTTAAAATGAACGTTTAAATCAAATGAGTGTGTTTGCACATGCATATTCTGCATAATCTATTTTAATACATTGTACAAGCTTACACCTGCATTTATATATGTAATATATGCAGGATTCGAACTCAGACTTTTACACGACCTACAACTCTCAGTGCCATATTATATTGCTGACTCACCTGATCACACTCATGTTGAAAAGATAAATAATCACCAATACGCGTATTTTGTGCTAAACCAGCACTCATTAAAGTATGAAGATTGGTTATCTTAATATAAAGCTAAGTACTAATGTATATATGTGTGGAGATGATAATCTGAACCAACTGATGAGTGCTGGTTTAGCACGAAATACGGGTATTGGTGATTATTTATCTTTTCAACATGAGTGTGATCAGGTGAGTCAGCAATATAAGATGGCACTGAGAGTTGTAGGTCATGTGAAAGCATGGTTTGAATCCCACATATATTACATATATAAATGCAAGTGTAAGCCTGTACAATGTATTAAAATAGATTATGCAGAATATGCACATGCATACACACACTCAATTTGATTTAAACACGCATTATTCTTCACATTAATGCTTTTCGTATTTTTTTTTGTTAAATTGTTTTTTTTTTAAATATAGATTTTAAAATAAGTTTTTGATTTAATAACCTAATTAATTTAATGATTAAACGATTATAATTCTTCATGTCGCAGCTCCAATACCACAGTACCTTTTTATTTTATATTCTCCATTTTTTCTAGCATTTTCCATTTTATAATTTTATAATAACCTTGTTATTGGTATTCTAAAATAGATTATTTACTGATACTTTTCTATACATTTTGGTATACCCATTCACACATTTAAAGTTACTATTTAAATATTTCTGGAGATTAATAAAATATAAATTATTTAATCTTTATAAAATAAATATAATAAATTTTTGACAATTAAGAATTAATTGATAATTTAAATTAAACTCACATACATAACTATTATAATTTGACTTGTTTACATCAAAATTAAACAATCAGTGAAAATTTTCAATTGAAAGCTGGAATCACTGCAATCTAGTAATTGAAACAGTATTTGTCTGATCTACATATGAGCCAAAAATGAAAAACACTTTTAATTTACTATTCTTGATTGTATTAAAGGATTATCTATAATAATAGATAGAAAATCTAGCAAGGTTTAATTAGATCCTAGCTGAAATTTTTGATTAAAACATAAAAAATCCCATCACATTTATATATTTACTTGTATAGAATATGTTAAAAAATTATAAAATATATGACTATGTGATGTGATGTGATGCACTGTGACTTCTCTTTATACAGAGTCAGGAATCTCTCAACAACTATGTCCAGAGAAACTTGTTAGTCACTGTACCTTCCCTTTCCATTCCCCCACCCTAAGTTTCTCCATATCCTGCTCCATCCCATTTCCACCACATGACTCCATGGCCTTCCTATCTAAATCCCCCTCATCTGTTCCCAAACCCAGCATAAAAACCAATAACTCAGTTTCTATATAATCACTTTGTTTATAATTAGTCTTCCATAACTTCATTATTTGTACCCTTTCTGATTTCAAGAATTTACATTGAATGAACAGATGCCTAATGTTTTCTATGCCTTCTTTACACAAATTGCAGACTAAATCACACATATTTTTTCATTAAAAGCTTGTTTGAGTTATTGGTATACTCTCTGTATTTCATTTTTGTAAGTACAAGCTTATAAAAGCAACGTCACATTATATATGACTTGCTTTATATATATAATGAGCATGCCAATAGCTCTTAATTAAGTCACATGATATATGATTTGATTTCCTTGCATATATTATAATTGAAATAATAAATTTAATGGTTTACAAACTATTATACACAATCCTTAAATCCTCAGAAGTACTTTTGGTAAATTTCTTGAACCTGCCTCAAATGGCATTAAATTCAAAAGCAAAACATAATTACAATTTTGTTATAACTTTTTGGGCTGTACCATGTATTGTTATCCATTAAATACCAATATTTCGACAGACTAGCAACCGCCATTATCAACGTTAACTTTTTAAAGAAAATCCGTTAGATCTTAAAAAATAACATGACTGTGTGTGAGATGAGATTCAAGTTCAGCATTCACAATATGAGGCTTATCAAAATGTTTATTTCCCTCAGTATTTTTATCTATTAATTTTAAGTTACTATTAGATAAAATGAGAGGTTTCCACATAGCTGGAATACGTTGTGTTTCATCAGCCCTATTTAAGCCAGTAGGTCTCTTTAATATTTCAATTGACTCTCTCATGGTTCTTAAATCATATCTTTCCAAATTAGCAAGTATTTTCGTATTGTCAAAATTAGGTTTGTGACCAGTTTCTAAATAATGGGAAGTAAAAACTGATGTGCTAATTTTTTGATGAAAAGCATTTCTATGTTCCTTAATTCTGACATTAATTCCTCTTTTTTCTAAAGAAAAAAGAGGATAGAATTGAAAATTCCTCTTTTAATAGAGTAATTTTGCCTTACATTAGGGGGGTTACTGATAAAATCAGTAGAAGACTATCTTCTTTTAATATAAAGACTACTTTTTCTACTGGCAAAAAAAATTGGTGATTTTTTGTATAAACCTAAAGACAGAATATTTTTGGAACACCAAGGAGTTTATGAAATTCCGTGTTTTCAGTGCTCAAGAGGCTATGTGGGTCAATCTAATAGATGAATTAATGTCAGAATTAAGGAACATAGAAATGCTTTTCATCAAAAAAATAGCACATCAGTTTTTACTTCCCATTATTTAGAAACTGGTCACAAACCTAATTTTGACAATACAAAAATACTTGCTAATTTGAAAAGATATGATTTAAGAACCATGAGAGAGTCAATTGAAATATTAAAGAGACCTACTGGTTTAAATAGGGCTGATGAAGCACAACGTATTCCAGCTATGTGGAAACCTCTCATTTTATCTAATAGTAACTTAAAATTAATAGATAAAAATACTCAGGGAAATAAACATTTTGATAAGCCTCATATTGTGAATGCTGAACTTGAATCTCATTTCTCATCTCGCACACAGTCACGTTATTTTTTAAGATTTAATGGATTTTCTTTAAAAAGTTATCCTTGATAATGGCGGTTGCTAGTCCGTCAAAATATCGGTGTTTAATGGAAAACAATACACGGTACAGCCCAAAAAGTTATAATTTATCTACATCATATAACCGTGAAAACATTATATATATATATATATATATATACAATGTAAGGAATCTACATCATATAACCGTGAAAACATTATATATATATATATATATATATACAATGTAAGGAATAACAACATTTTCTTTGCTTAAGAATGCCAGATATCCTTACACTGGCTCTGCAAACCACCAAAGAAAAAAATATTTGAAATGTAAGAAGTAAAATAAATATATTTTTTTGGTATACTGCATAATAATAAATACACCCATAAACCATAAACATGCTCAAGAAAAACTTTGAGGGCATATAAAGGTATCAGATATTGTAATTGATATAAAAATATATATTAAGAATGCATTTCAGTACTAATGTTCATTATTATGAAAATTAAATTAATAATATAAGTAAAAAAACAAACTTTTCACACATATAGTATAAGAACAAAAGAAAATTTACAAAGAAGCAATAACAATATGGTACCTGAAAAAAAGTAGCACTATGAATTAGTTAAATAATCTATAAATAAAAAAAAGTTAACTAAAAAATGTAATATTGATTTCTTCCTTCATTTGTATTTATATATCAAATTTGCATACATTTATTCATCTCTATAAAGAAGTGGTTTCTTTTGTCATTATAATCTAAACGTGAGTGCACTTTCAATTAAATTTAGATTATAAAGAAAAAAAAACCCTTGTTTTGTGCATTCAGTTTTAGATTATAAAAAAGAAACCACTTTACAAACGTATGCAATTTGAACTAAAAAATGTAAATATGTGTTAAACTGATGCTATTGAAAAATTGTTTTCTAGACTCAAACCAGATACATTTTTGCAAAGAATAAAACTGGTATTAAAAAAATGCTATAACAAAAATCTTGCTCTTCCAATTTGTACCTTTTCAAATCAACAAGTAGCCATCTCAACATACTCTTCAGCATTACATCAATTGATACTAGAGACATTTCTCTTCCAACTACACAAACTAATGTACATTATGAACAAAATCAATACAATAACACTGTGAAATAGATTCTCAAGAATTTGTTTATAGTCAATTGATTTTAGCCTGATAGTGGTAAATATGTGACTAGATGCAACAGTAGGGACCTCTATGTAATGAGTATGCACATAACAAATTATTAATTACAACTTGAAGATATATAGTATTATTTTTTCCCTTTGTTTGTATTTGTAATTCAAATTTATATATCTTTATTGGTCTGTATAATGAAAAGGTTTCTTTCTTGTTTATAACCTAAATCTGGGTGCACTTTTAGTGAAGCTTAACCTAAACAAAGCCAAGTGCACTTTTAGTGAAGTTCATCATAATCATAGCTCTACGATATTGTTGACCTTCATCAAAAGTTCACTCAGCTTTAGGTTATAAAAAGAGAGAAACAACTTCATTGTGCAAGTAAAGATATGCTAATATATATATATATATTGAAACAGATATACTGTTTCTCATATAAATATTCAAAAGACCCCCCCCCCCATTTAAAAACGTCTAGCGTGATTCAGTCTAATTGGGAACGCAATAAAGCTGTGATTTGTTAAAAAAAAATCATATTTTTAATTTTGTGATTGATGGATTTGAATAAAATGTTATATCATCTTATTTTTTTTTTATCTGTCTCAATAAAAAAGAAAAAAAGAAATTAATTATCCAATCATTAAAAAGAAAGAAAAAAGATACTTGAGTTAAACTGAGGCAGTATTCAAATTAGACACGTCGTCGGAAGAAAAGAACTTTTTTTTCTCTCTCGTCTTACACAGAGAGGCAGAACATATTAAATTTTTTGTTTTAAAAAAAAGTGTATTACTTAATTCTTTTGACATATTAAAATATAGTTTTAACAAAATGTGAAAATGGAAAAAGAAAGCTTTACTAGAGGAATTATAATAACAATGGGGTAAATTAGCGGCTTCATTCTCTCCACGCTGTGCCATGACTTTCCATAAATGAAATAACCCGCCTTCTTTTGAGTAAACTAGATTGCAAAACTGGAAGGTAATTATGCTATAAGAATGTTTAGACATCTTTATCATGAATTATAAATTGACATTATGAAATAATTACATAGAATTTGTTTTATAAAATATTAAAACATCTTTATCATACGTTATAAAGTGAAGTTATGAAATAATTACATAGAATTTGTTTCATAAAATATTAGAACATGTTTATCATACGTTGTAAGGTGAAGTTATGAAATAATTACATAGAATTTGTTTTGTAAAATATTAAAACATCTTTATCATACGTTATAAAGTGAAGTTATGAAATAATTACGTAAAATTTATTTTGTAAAATATTAGAATATGTTTATCATACGTTATAAAATGAAGTTATGAAATAGTTATACGCAAATTTATTTATAAAAATATTTGAACGTATTTACTATATGGATTAGAAATGCTCCACAAGCCAAACAGAGTTTATGTGTATGAATATGCTCTTATATTTGACTAAATTATAAATGCTTCAATTACTAAATTATAAATGCTTCAATTACTAAATGATAAATGCTCCATAAGCCAAACAGAGTTTATGTGTATGAATATACTCTTATATTTGACTAAATTATAAATGCTTCAATTATTAAATGATAAATGCTCCACAAGCCAAACAGAGTTTATGTGTATGAATATACTCTTATATTTGACTAAATTATAAATGCTTCAATTATTAAATGATAAATGCTCCACAAGCCAAACAGAGCTTATGTGTATGAATATACTTTTATATTTGATTAAATTGGAAATGCTCCAATTACTAAATGATAAATGCTCCACAAGCCAAACAGAGTTTATGTGTATGAATATACTCTTATATTTGACTAAATTATAAATGCTTCAACTACTAAATGATAAATGCTCCACAAGCCAAACAGAGTTTATGTGTATAAATATACTTTTATATTTGACTGAATTATAAATGCTTCAATTACCAAATGATAAATGCTCCACAAACCAAGAATTGCTGAGTTTAAATGTTTACCAATCAATAATAACTCATAAAAAAATGAATTATTGTATAAACCATAAATGCTTGACTGCTTCTAGGGTTCTTCTCATAAATGAATTCAAAATGAACTATTATTGAATTAGAATATTTTCAAGCTTCTTCTCATAAAGGAATTCAAAAATGAACTATTATTGAATTAGAATATTTCCAAGCTTCTTCTCATAAATGAATTCAAAATGAACTATTGTTGAATTAGAATATTTTCAAGCTTCTTCTCATAAAGGAATTCAAAAATGAACTATTATTGAATTAGAATATTTCCAAGCTTCTTCTCATAAAGGAATTCAAAAATGAACTATTATTGAATTAGAATATTTCCAAGCTTCTTCTCATAAATGAATTCAAAATGAACTATTGTTGAATTAGAATATTTCCAAGCTTCTTCTCATAAAGGAATTCAAAAATGAACTATTATTGAATTAGAATATTTCCAAGCTTCTTCTCATAAATGAATTCAAAATGAACTATTGTTGAATTAGAATATTTCCAAGCTTCTTCTCATAAAGGAATTCAAAAATGAACTATTGTTGAATTAGACTGTTTCCAAACGTCCTCTCATAAATGAATTTGTAAATGAACTATTGATAAAAAAAAAGAACTGCTTCTAGCTCTTTCATAAGTAAAGTGAAAATGTGTTATCATGTGGATAGAAATGAATTTCGTTAGAAATTGCAAATTAATTGTTATTTAATAAATTTAGTTTTTAGTAGAAGATATACGGCATTCTGGTTCCATTTGGCACCCTACTGTGAGGCCTTATCTGGCTAACCTACTCATAGGCCGGTTAATTTGCTGCCCTACTGTGAGGCCTTATCTGGCTAGCCTACTCATAGGCATAAGCAGATCACGATTCTGTGATATGAACAGTGCATATGATGTAGTGATGTAATTTGTTCAGGAAGGATGGAAAAATAAAAGTTTAAAAGAAACAACACAAAAATGAATGGCATAAAGAATGAAACAGGCATTTCAAAGAAGATGGAGTAAGGTCATGGTGTGGGTGGAGAGAGAAGCTTACTAAGTCAGAAAACAAAGGAAAAATGGTGAACATAGAAACTCAGGAAACAGAAAAGATAGCCATGTTAAGGCAGCTATTAGATATGGTGAAAGAACGAATAAAAAAAGAGGATAAACAAAGAGAAGAAGATATCAAACAAAGAGAAGAAGATATCAAACAGAGAGAAGAAGATAACCAAAAAAGAGATAAACAGAGAGAAGAAGATAACCAGAAAAGAGACAAACAAAGAGAAGAAGATAACCAAAAAAGATATGAACAGAGAGAAGAAGATAACCAGAAAAGAGACAAACAAAGAGAAGAAGATAACCAAAAAAGAGATAAGCAAAGAGAAGAAGATATCAAACAGAGAGAAGAAGATAACCAAAAAAGAGATAAGCAAAGAGAAGAAGATATCAAACAGAGAATAGAAGCAAACCAAAGAATAGGAAAAAAAATTATAGAAGCATTGGAAAATCAAAATGAAAAGTTCAACCAGTTGATAAAGGAAATAATTCAGTCTAAAAAATTGGATGAGGAGGAAACTTTGGAATTTCCAACCAAAGATATTTTAAAGGAATCACAAATTGAATATCCTATTACTGATGAAGCAAAATTTGAGATTGTTAAAAAGGAAGAAATTGAAATTACAAAGAGTGATCTTGAAATTGTCAGTCTACCTTCAGGAAAACTTCTGATTATGGAATATACCTCTAAAATTGAAAATAAAGAAACAGTATATACAGAAGCTAAGAATGAAATTGTATCAAATACAGTAAAAGAGTTTCAAATGGATGAAAATGAATCTAATAAAGCAAAATTAAAATCTTCTGATCTTCAAGAAGATGAAAAACGTGAAAATGAACATAATCAAAATATAACAAAGGGACTGTCCAATATAGAAGAAAATGTTCCAGAAAAATTGTCTGATATATGCTATGAAATAGTAAAGGAGATAGAGAAAGAAACCATAAAATGGAAAGAAAAGTGTGTTAGTCCTCAGCCATATGTAAAAATTATAAACAAAAGCTTAATAAACTCAAATCAAAAATTGAGTACAGAAAAAAATATATAAAGACAGTTATTAAAAATATAGTTGCTTACGCAGGAAAAGACACCAAAAAGGAATCTGAAAACTCGGGATTTATCAGTGTGAAAGAAATTAAGCAACAAGAAACCTTTACAAATACCAAAAAAATAATTACTATGGCAGAAGAACCATTTAAAAAGGAACTTTTATGTAAAAATGAAGTACCACCATGGAAGAGGAACAGGAGAAAATTCACAGATGGTAAAAATGAAATACCACCATGGAAGAGGAACAGGAGAAAATTCACAGATGGTAAAAATGAAGTACCACCATGGAAGAGGAACAGGAGAAAATTCACAGATGGTGTTCATGGTCCATATCAGATGCGTATAATTAGAAGATCAAACAGTAACAAGGATCTCCAAAGAAAATACAGAAGTGAAGAAGCAAGACATCACAGTAATGTTAAACATGATAAATTTTCAACAAAGAGACGATCCAGAAGTATGTCACCTCATAATATAAAAGAGGACTATAGGAGAACTGATCATGATCCTCAGTCTCCTAAACCAGGTTGCAGTTATGATTCAGAATAAAATAGAGATAGCTGATGGAAAAAGTTTGTGAGTGTGATGTAGTGATGCATGAACTTGTGTTTTTCATGTTGAGATGGTGGATGATTGAGCGGAGCTGCTTGGATGCATTGTGTTATATGCTCCAAAGTATATGCTTGGCACTATCCAGACCTGGATATTGTGCTCCAAGAGTAGTCCAGCAGTGCGTGTATATAGGTCTCAGGTATAGGCCTTGGTCTCATGCATAGGCCAAATGATAGCCCCTAAGACTCACCGAAGCTGAGCAGGGTTGGCTGAGTGCCAAATTGATTTTTTTTTCTCTGGCTCCTATTCTTGGTTGGATGATACTTCTAGGTACAAGAGAGGTAGTGCTTAAAAATGAGATATTTTCTCATGACGTCATGAGGCGGTGTGTACTGGTAGTTTGTGTTTGGTCATCTATTTGTCCCAGCATTGGAGGCTATGGTTCATGTATTCACTTTTCCAGCTCATCTTACCCATTCATCAGCATATCTAAAACCAGTACTGAGAAATAATGTGTATAGTATATGGAATGAAATCGTACTTCCAGGCGATTTCATCCCAAAATTTGGTGAGGGGTAATGAAACAGATATACTGTTTCTCATATAAATATTCAAAAGACCCCCCCCCATTTAAAAACGTCTAGCGTGATTCAGTCTAATTGGGAACGCAATAAAGCTGTGATTTGTTAAAAAAAAATCATATTTTTAATTTTGTGATTGATGGATTTGAATAAAATGTTATATCATCTTTTTTTTTTTTTTATCTGTCTCAATAAAAAAGAAAAAAAGAAATTAATTATCCAATCATTAAAAAGAAAGAAAAAAGATACTTGAGTTAAACTGAGGCAGTATTCAAATTAGACACGTCGTCGGGAGAAAAGAACTTTTTTTTCTCTCTCGTCTTACACAGAGAGGCAGAACATATTAAATTTTTTGTTTTAAAAAAAGTGTATTACTTAATTCTTTTGACATATTAAAATATAGTTTTAACAAAACGTGAAAATGGAAAAAGAAAGCTTTACTAGAGGAATTATAATAACAATGGGGTAAATTAGCGGCTTCATTCTCTCCACGCTGTGCCATGACTTTCCATAAATGAAATAACCCGCCTTCTTTTGAGTAAACTAGACTGCAAAACTGGAAGGTAATTATGTTATAAGAATGTTTAGACATCTTTATCATGAATTATAAATTGACATTATGAAATAATTACATAGAATTTGTTTTATAAAATATTAAAACATCTTTATCATACGTTATAAAGTGAAGTTATGAAATAATTACATAGAATTTGTTTCATAAAATATTAGAACATGTTTATCATACGTTGTAAGGTGAAGTTATGAAATAATTACATAGAATTTGTTTTGTAAAATATTAAAACATCTTTATCATATGTTATAAAGTGAAGTTATGAAATAATTACGTAAAATTTATTTTGTAAAATATTAGAATATGTTTATCATACATTATAAAATGAAGTTATGAAATAGTTATATGCAAATTTATTTATAAAAATATTTGAACATATTTACTATATGGATTAGAAATGCTCCACAAGCCAAACAGAGTTTATGTGTATGAATATGCTCTTATATTTGACTAAATTATAAATGCTTCAATTACTAAATTATAAATGCTTCAATTACTAAATGATAAATGCTCCATAAGCCAAACAGAGTTTATGTGTATGAATATACTCTTATATTTGACTAAATTATAAATGCTTCAATTATTAAATGATAAATGCTCCACAAGCCAAACAGAGCTTATGTGTATGAATATACTCTTATATTTGACGAAATTATAAATGCTTCAACTACTAAATGATAAATGCTCCACAAGCCAAACAGAGTTTATGTGTATGAATATACTTTTATATTTGACTGAATTATAAATGCTTCAATTACCAAATGATAAATGCTCCACAAACCAAGAATTGCTGAGTTTAAATGTTTACCAATCAATAATAACTCATAAAAAATGAATTATTGTATAAACCATAAATGCTTGACTGCTTCTAGGGTTCTTCTCATAAATGAATTCAAAATGAACTATTATTGAATTAGAATATTTCCAAGCTTCTTCTCATAAAGGAATTCAAAAATGAACTATTATTGAATTAGAATATTTCCAAGCTTCTTCTCATAAATGAATTCAAAATGAACTATTGTTGAATTAGAATATTCTCAAGCTTCTTCTCATAAATGAATTCAAAATGAACTATTGTTGAATTAGAATATTTCCAAGCTTCTTCTCATAAAGGAATTCAAAAATGAACTATTGTTGAATTAGACTGTTTCCAAACGTCCTCTCATAAATGAATTTGTAAATGAACTATTGATAAAAAAAAAGAACTGCTTCTAGCTCTTTCATAAGTAAAGTGAAAATGTGTTATCATGTGGATAGAAATGAATTTCGTTAGAAATTGCAAATTAATTGTTATTTAATAAATTTTTTTTTTGTTACTAAAAATTAAATTGGTTATCCAGTTGTCCAATTCTGTTTTGTTTTATGCATCACTCATCAGTTATAGCACTGGTTCATGAGAATCTCATGCTTTCTGAGCTACGTCTGACATAACTAGACCTAGGCCAGTCAGGTTGTAGTGAGACGGAACTCTAATGGCGCTTTTTGGGAAACCAAACATAGAAATATTTAGATGTTTCCAGTCTCTATGGTACTACATCCTCTGATGAGCAGGAAATATTGTTGTAGGAGGCATTAACATCTGCATTAGGAATGTCAATTGATAGTTTCTTCCTACAGCATGCTCATCAGAAAATTGTTACAACTAATGTAATAAAACGATTGTATGGGGGTCCGGTTACAATATATATATATATAAGTTAATTGTTTATTCCAATCACTATATATATTGTAACTGAAAAGCCCTTACCCCAGATTGTAACAGTCTAAGTTCATGGTATGGTACAAAGCTATTACCATACAATCCAGTTGTGGCCAGGGTATGATGCAAAGGCTAATCACAGCACTACTTGAAGATACATTGAGTTACCTAAATGAACTGTATTATTATTTTAATTAACTATAATTTTCCTTAATTATTGGATTTTAAAAAGACATTCCAAAATCTTCATTTATAATTTATAACTATTTTTTCAATGACTGTTTCATAAAACCACACTATTACCTTAATTTACAATTTTATTTGTTTGAGACCCAATGGCCTACCAAGACAAGATGGTATAATCTATGAAATTGTCAATCATTATGTGGCAAATACAGGCCATTAAACCAGATAGTAATAATTATAATCTGCTCCATAATATTATAAATGATAGCTCATCATGTATTCAGGTTTAAAATACAGAAATTGTATGTAGGGTAAATGCTCTTCAATGAAAGGTAAACAATATGAATTTTAAGTTATTTCTTCATTAACCCAAATATTAAATTAAATCAATAGCAATGAATCTCTTAGGGATAGATAAGGTATCTGTTAAAGTTTTAGAAAAATATGTTTAATTGTTCTCCTGGCTAGCAAATTTATTATTAATTTAGATATTAATGTGCAGATATCAAGAGAAGTAACAGATTCTGGATTATACTTTAGAATTGATAAGATAAAGCAATTGTGATGCAGAAGATACATGTGATTTTATTAGATCTTATACATCACAAAATACCCAAGAATAAACATTAAAATTCTCTCTGGATGTTCCAGTAAATCTTGTATCATCATCATCAGGGACAATATGTGCTCTAATATTTATGGTCTATTTACTATGTTTAATTTTGACTCTATATGAGACTAATAGCAATTGTACAAATAAGTTAGGTTATCAAACTAACATTTATTTATGACTCAATAAATATGAAAATAGTAATTGGTTAACAATATTTATAATTTTAAATAAATGATAACATAAAATAAATATATCACATTTAATTGTTTTACATGGACAATGTACATTAATTTAGGTAAGTAAATAAACAAAACAAAATAAAATACTATCACCTGTGCTTATGTGGACAAGTTTCAGATAATTATTATAATCTAAAATTTATTACAAATGTATTGATTTTTATTTTTATGGGGACAAGTGAGATTCAAATTCAGACAATGGTACCTCCAATACATCAAAACCAGATCCAATGCACTGATACCAAAATTATAATAACAATGGCAACAATTGGAATTTATAAACCTATGAAATTTGACTATGAGATGTGCAATCAAAATAAATTTAAATTTCAACTCAACTGAGTTGGGATATCAAATAATTTACCTATAATAAATTATGACCATAATTCACTTTAATCCTTTTTTATGGCTGATAACAGAACACATGCAAGAAATATTAAGAGGAGTAAAACAATATAAGTATCATAATGTATGGAGAATCTACTCAAACATATATTTGTATAATGAGGATCAGTGATTTACCTGTGGGTGTATCCATCCGCACAAAGGAATAACATCATAATCAGAGCAACTAACGTAATTGCAGAATGTTCAGCAGATTAACCACTAGCACTGAAACAAAATTAAAGGATATACAAACCAATAATAATAATAATTTTGTGGACTAACCACCAACACAGACTGATATATGGAATATAATAAAATTGCTTGCAGTTATTATATAACACTAATATAATCAGAAAATTTACTTTCAGATAAAATAGAAATAAACCACCCTCACTAATCTACCAAATGGGGATGCTTGGTGCTGTTTTATACATGTGATTCAAGACCAAAAGATGTAATAAAATTGTATTACAGGAAACAATTGAGATATTAGCTGACCATAGACCAGATAGTATAAAAATATTACCTAATATTACAACATGAGTTTAAGTACAGAACCCTAGAAAGACATATTGGATTAAGCTATGTGTAATGATACATTATACATTCATTGAACTAATCATGAAACCCTTCTGCAAGAACTGTTTCCTAAATTAACTCTCCTCAGTCCTTCTCCTGAATTAAAAAGTAATTATTTTACACAATAAATTATATATACCGTGAACTCTACATATTTATAAGATAATATAAAATACAATAAAACATAAAATGCCTATTCATTAAATTACTACATTTAGTTCAAATACATGATATTTAAATCCATTGGCTATTAGCCAATCAATCAATAGAGCACTTCTTAAACTTAATGACAAATATGATTTAAATAAATATTTCTCCATTTTTTAAAACAACATATAAACTTAAAAGTTGATTATATGCTTTTTCATACCCATTTATATGGAATATTTATAAATAAGTTGCTCTACACATAGGTTTTCTGAAAATCCAAGATATTTTAAGAGGTAGGATATTCTATGCCTAAATTTTAATCAGATTATCCTCAAAGTTAATGAAATTGTATGGCTTTAGTTTAGGTGTTATTCCAACATTAAATATTTTCATTACATTAATTTATTAGTGTTGAGGGCAAAGAATAATTATCCCACATGTGCTATAACAGTCAATCTAGTTCCTCATTAGCTGTCATTTCTTTCAACAATTATATTGTAATTTTAATAAGATAACTCACAATGTCAAAGTGGGATTATATTTAACTCTTTTTCGTTCAGGCACTAGCATACAAAATATTAAGACAGTATTTTATTACACACATATATAATATTACTAGAAATGTTAGAGTTGTGAAGTAAAGCACTATATCCCAAGTTAAATATTGCATTCTATTCTGCATATATATAACATTGTCATATGTGTTAAAGTTCGTGAAAGCAAAATTTATCCAAAGTTAAGTATAGTACTGTGTTTTGCAATTTCACAACACTACTATGGGGTTACAATTATGAAGGTGAACTTTATTCAAGGCTAAGCATAATCTGCAAACAATAAAAAGTTTAAAATAGACTGACATTTAAGAGCTGCTATTACTGTTGCCCTGGTTAACAACAATTCCTGAGCATTTCCATTGTAGACCTTGCAGAAGATTATCAACAGCTAGATTTACAGTAGGTGGACCCAAACAGATTTGTTAGGATTTAGCTATACATTTTGCTAATTATACTTGATAATATTACAACTTGAATTATTTAAGAGAAGTTTTAATTTAACTTCCTTCTTTATCTTTACAAACTTCTTTTTTCTTTTTAAAGATAAGTTTTTGTTTTTGTTGTATGTTTAACAGTAAAAAATCAAATAAAGTACATTTTTAACTTTTATTATATTGCTATCATTACAGCAGATCTCAAAAAAAAAAAATCTCTCTGGCAGTTCAATTTTTTTCTTAGCCAATTTAATTTCTTCTCATTTGCATATCTGTTTTAAAAGAAATGAAAATGAAAAGAAAAAAATGCATTCATCTTATTTTATCCTATAAATTAATTCAAAAGAAATAAAATAAATCTTTTAATTAAACCAAAATAATCTCTAGGATTATTTAAAGAGAAAAACAAATAATTATTTGTCTTTATCTATTTCACTGTCAGGTGAAGCACAGTTTACCTAACTTAATGTTTGGAAACAGAGCAAAACTAATAGATAAAAGAAAGCAATAAGAAATAAAAATTATATAACAGGTAAGGTAAAAAAAAATGGAATTTTATTAATCTCATTGTTCAACTAATCTGGACATAAGTGACAAGCATACTAAATGCCAGCCACGATATTCAAGTCATCTGGAAGAAGATAGAGAATTTTTTACTAGTTCTACCAAGCTATTTATATTTTGTAGCAAATTATAAGGTTACAATATATATATAGATATGCAAACTCCAATCATACTGGGGCAAATATTTTTTATTCTATGCTAAGTGATAAACAACTGTTTTACAGGATTTGTTGACTTTATGCTCTAAGGTGTTTTCGTTTTGTGCGGGTCAGTTTCTCTCTAGCCAGTTGATGAAAAACGTTTATGAAATAAGAATATTTATTCATCTCAGTAATTAGAGATATTTTTAAAATATATATATATCAGTAAAAAAGATTAAATATTGCTTTTTGTGATTTGTTATTTAGATAATATCAATTTCTGTATATAAATTTTTCAACATTCCTGTTTACTTAATTATATATAAAATAGATTTTTGATAAAGGGGTTAGCACATTCACATTGGACTGCCTTATCTGAAAATTCGATTTTTGGATAAACTTGTAAAAAAATGGAATAGTCTCTATTATGTGCTGAAATGAATTATAGATTATATTGAAACTACAGACATTTTAGTTTTAATATATATATATATATTCAACTAGAAAAGTTAAACACATATGCACTATAAATTTTCGTCCATATGTTTAAAAATATTAAGAGTATAATTAAATAATCTGTAGTGGTGTTTATCTGTCTTTAAAACATCACGGTAGCTTATTGCTTTATTCCCATGTCATAGGGAATATTTTGACAATTTAAGATTGAGATGGACAAGTGTATTATGGTTAATTATATTTTACGCTTGTGACTACAATTAACATAAAAGAAAATATGTCTGTTATTACAACAGAAGCCCTAAAATCACCTCATTGAAACTTTCTATTAGCCTTTTATTATACTCTTTGACCTTTCTTAGCAGCTGTTAAAATTGCATTACATTTTAAACATATTAATGATAAACTGCATGTATTATTTTGCACTAGCTTATAAAGAAACAGATTAACCACTGAAACAAATTACGTAAACATATGTATACTGTTTTGTTTATATAGCACGTGTAAGCTTATAATATATATGTATATTTGATGCGCGATATATATCTGATGCATATTTTTATAAAGAAAATGAGAGAAAAAAATATTAATATTTTTTGTTTATTAAAACGAGATTGTTGTTATAATTAAAGAAGACCTACTACATCAAAACAATAGAATGTGATAAATGTAAATCATAAAATATATATTTTTAAAATTAATGTATCAGTATTTGTATATACATGTGTGTTTAGACAAAACTTAATAATGTAGTAATTAATAATATAGAAAAAAAACTCTGTTAATAGAATTACAAGAAAATAAAAAAAATGCCAGTCGTAAAAATGAAGTGCTTAATCATGATATTGTTGGAAATGTTTTTAATAAAATCCATCTATATATATATTAAATACTGCTAAATACTATAATAGCAATTAAAAAATAAAACAGAAATTCATATAGCACTCCAAATTTAGCAAAATTTTGCTAAAATTCATTCACAATAGACCTTCTTAAATATAATACAACTAAACATACAGCCTATATAAACAAAACATATTTATATGTTGTATGTTTATTTGTATTTCACTTGAGAAGTTATATTTGGTTGTGGAAGAATTTTAGAAAAAAATTGTTGTTTTGGCTAGTACTATACTGTTATATGAATTTCTATTATATACATATATAGTTACTAAGTTAAGATATTCACATGTAAAAACTGTAAACATATTTTAAATTTGTCTCAGTGAATTTAATAATGTGCTATCATAATTGCCCTGTAGTAAAATTATAGTTGAAAAATCAATAATTGTCATTTTACATCATCCTTGAATGATGTATATATTCTAGATTAGGAGTGGGCACACATGAGGTTAATGAGAGCTGCACAGTGTTTTTTCTTGTATTGTACAGAGTCACACCATTTTATTTAGATATACAAAAATAAATACATATAGTCAAATTTTATTTATTATAGTGACATATTCTACACAAGTTTTAAATGCAGTATAAAGTATATAATAAAATATAATTAAGAGAAAAAAATAAACTACCAAAAAATGTCTTAAAATGTTAATAATAAAAATAAAATATAATAATACAAATTTATTAATAAAAAGAATAACATTTAACCTCTTGCATTATGCTAACATTCTGACAGATTTTGTTGTTCTCACTAGATTTAAGCTCACAACTTTCACTTTAATATTAAACTATTATTATTTATCAGAATATAATAAATTTGACCTCATTTGATAAATATTTTTGTTTAGAAATAAAATAAATTTTAAAAAATCACATTCAATTTTCAGAATTATTTTAAAAATTATATTTTAATCAAAACAAAGTGCTGTCATGTCATCAAATTTCAGGTGGAGAAGATTCAATTTGCAAAATGAATGAAATCTTCTTTGTTTGATTTTTTTTTTTTTTAAATCTTTTAAAAATCTGAACAAATTATTTTTAATATCTAGTAAATATATCAATTTATGCTTTAAAAAATTATTTTTTTTTTATAATTTTTACAATATCGCTAAATGTTATAACAATCTGTTGAGTGATATCATAATTTCCCACAACTGTAATCTCTATGGTAAATTACACACAAGAATATATTCTTTTATATTTAAAAATAATCATTTCTGCAAAAAATAAATATGTAATTTTGATTTCTAATAATTATTACACAATTACAATACAAAAATACTCATAAACTTTCCATAAAATCAAGTTTTTAGATCATCATAATATTTTCTTGAAGTAATCTCACAAAGTTTGAGATTGCCCAACATACAAAGACTAGCCATCATCATATAACTTCAGATACTTTGAATTTCCTGCTTATTGGATTATCCTGATAAGTTTTGAATTTTTTTTGAAATTAAAATATTAGAAAAAAAATACAGAAGAATTTTAAAACTGTAAAAATAAAACGACAGCAAAATTTCTCAATAGAGGACAAAAATGCAAATTTTTTATCTAGATTTCTCAGATGTGGGTCCATTGCTTGAATAAATGTGCTGGTTAATGAAGACTTTTGATCACATCTTTGAAATTAGATGTATAATTTATTAAAGCTTTTCCAGGAATTCTGTGAAATGCTTATTTGTCAATTGTTAATAATATTTTGGCTTTACAAACATCATTGTGGTGTATGATTCACAACAATATGTTGTACCAAAAATTGAAATTAGATCATAAGTGGCTTTATTTAAAGGTGGATATTTTGATTCTGGCATGAGCTTCCAAAATTTCAATTAGAGAATTAGATTTGTGATGCATTTGCAATGCCCGGTTTTCTTTCATCTCTAACAACTCCAATTCCCCAACTACTTTTTGACAAGTATTATTTCAGAAATTAAAAATCTATTTTCAACAATATCATAAATAAATAGGTTCAAGAAATATGCAAATGTGCTTAAAAACATTAAAAATCTTTAAATCTACACTTGAAATCCACTTGCAATCCTTCCAATTATTCTTTATATTTGTCTAATTTTTGTTCATTGATATTAATTATATTTACTTTTACTAGTGCAAAATGATTGAATATTCTGGACTTAAGGGCTTCAAAACTAAATACAAATTAATTTATGTATGATTGATTAGATTTTGTTTTTGTTCCATTTCTTTTTTTTTTAATTGGGTAAAAATGAGATGAAACAATAAATAGTGTATGGACTGGCAGAAATGTTTTGCAGCCTGGCACTGGTCCGTGGACCAAGGGTTGAAGAGCACTGGTATAAGAGATAGTGATCATGTGATGTTTGGTTGTTTAACACCAATTCTCCCTAATAGGATAGTGGTGACTATGGTTGTTAAAGAGCCAAAGACACCAAAATGTATGAGTGCTGAACTGAGATCAGACCCATATGACTATATAGGTCATTGAGCTTAGATTGAAAATATTATTGTGTTTTCAATTTCATTCTCATAGTTTTATAGTTAAGTAGAGTTAAAAGATGGCTGCTGGAGAGTTGCATTAGATCCTAAGATCTAGGTGCAAAGCTCTCAGATCCAAGGCTCCTCACTGATGAAGGCCACAAGTCATAAACTAGTCTGAGGATATTGGATGAGTAGGCACTAGATAGGGATTTTATACCCAAGCCTTCTGGAATTCATTGATTACTCTGATTGGCACAGAGTGGCACTACTGTATGGAGAGTTTTGCCTTGTTCAAATTAATATATATAAAAAAAACTCGATCATGATTATCTGCATTTTTTTCTAAGATATGAGCTTGGCTACAGTATTTGAATTAGATGATATCAGATAAAAATAAACATGTTTTTCAAATATTATAACCTGATTTAGATTTTTCTATAATCTCTTTCTGCATTTTAATAATAATAAATATATGCAAATGCTAAAAGTAAAGATTTTGACAGTGCAGTGGATCGTTCTAGCCTGATAGAGTGAGAGATATTTAGGATTTTATGAATATGCTCATTCCTTCATTCTATGACCCATTTATTTTGTGAAATTTGGAGCACATTTTGCAACAATAAAGATACTCCCATCATTGCCTTATTATGACTTGGATATGACATCATGAAGGCAATCATATTCCAGTCTATTTTATTATTTGTTTATTGCTTTAGCAACTCAGTACCACCTTCCTTATCCCTTATGTATATTAAAGCTTGATATTTCAGCTTTTATTGGTCATGAGAGTTATGCATTTATCCATTTAACAATATTTTTCTAAAGTTAATTAAACTTAACTTGCTTTATTTATTATTATTATGTACCTACTTGAGGGATATCTGTCTCAAAGATCAAGTATATTCATCATCCGAGGTCCCTTATTCATATATATGTTGTACCATGAAACTTTTACTTACGTAATCTTCAATTAATGTAATCCCACTATCTTAAAGTCTAGCAATAAAATTAACTAGTAGTCATTTCTTTTGTTTATTTGTTTGTAACTTAAATAGTAATAAAGTGTTTGTATTTTAGATATACGTTGCATTGGGTGTCTTGTTTGCCACAGTGGAGTCAGGTATTTGTAATCTAATTTTAAGAATCTCTACCTCTCCCTGATCACTGAACCTAAAAAAAGAAAATAAATTAGTATCATAGGTTGTAATGAGTTGTGGTGGTTTAAGTCAGTGTGAGGGTGATTGTACTAATGTTGACCATTACAATATATATATATTCTTTTATGATATTTTAACTAAAAAAATGAAAACAAATATTAGTTGGAATATCTTAAAAGAATATATATTTCAAAATTACACTTGCCAGTAATGGCAATTTTCACTTTTATGCAAACTATAGTTTATATAAATTGTTCTGTTAAAAACAAACATTTTAAAATAAAATCTCATTATAATCATATAGTGTTTGCTGTAAAAATAAACATTTTACAAATACATTTCATAAATAAGTATAAATAGCAAATAAAATCACTAAACATCACATGATCACCTTCTCTATACTAGCACATAATTGTTGTAAACAAAGGCAAAACTCTCCATACAGTAGTGCCACCCTGTGCCAAACAGAATAATCAATGGATGCCAGAAAGCTTGTGCATAAAATCCCTATCTAGTGCCTACTCATCCAATATCCACAGACTAGTTTCTGGCTTGTGGACATCATCAGTGAGGAGCCTTGGATCTGAGAGCACTGCACCTGCTGGAGGGTTGCATTAGATCCTAAGATCTAGGTGCTGTGCTCTCAGATCCAAGGCTCCTCACTGATGATGACCACAAGCCAGAAACTAGTCTGGGGATATTGGATGAATAGGCACTAGATAAGGATTTTATGCACAAGCCTTCTGGCATCCATTGATTACTCTGTTTGGCACAGAGTGGCACTACTGTATGGAGAATTTTGCCTTTGTTTACAGCAAATAAAATATTAAAAATTACAATTTTTCTTTTCAAAATGCTAAATAAAGACATTTAAAAAACCCGAGTCCAAATAATCTATTAATTCAATCAGTGAAGCTGTAAGTTTCTTAATTGGTTCCCTTTTGTATGTTTTTTCTTTAAGATCTGTACAATATTGATCATATTTTTTTAAAACTACCAATTTTAGTTCCAGTTTCTATAGCAAAAAAAAACAACAACAACAAAGAAATAGAAAGGAAAATACAAACTAGCAAATTAATAATAGAATAAATAATTCCAAAATAGTAAAGAAAATGCAAAACAATATCAGTACTCTCCAACTACATCAAAATATTCAAAATTAATGTCAATTTTATTATTGTCAGGAACCCTGTTAATACATTCTTGTATGCTCTCAGTTTTTTTCTCTAGAAATACTATTAACAAAATATGGCAATCTACTATTTTTCTGAATTATTGTTACAATATTTTAGTTCTAATTCATAATAACGTTACTTATCCTTTCGTGAAGCTATATATAAGGTGAATAAATTGTAAATAATTTACATATAAACATACATACATGAAATTTTACTTTTCTCAAATTTGTATTATCCTTCATTCATTTTGAAACACCAAATTCTCATGCTTCAATATGTTATGTTTAATCATATATTTGTCAATGCAACTTATGTATACTTTTTGTATATATAGTAATAGTTGTATATAATTTATTAATAAACTTTATTTTATAATAAAAAAAATTGCACAATATAAAATTAAATTAATTTTTTAATTACTAAAAGTCTATAATAAAGAAGTGCGCTAATTTTGTAAAATAAATGTCCCAAATTAAATTAAAATGAATCCTTTCAGCATTTCTTTTCTGAGGGAGGGAGATTAATTTTTAAAAATTGATATAAATAATTTTTGGATAAAAAGCAAAAAAGAAACATATTTAAAAGAAATATTCTTAATATTATGAAATAGAGAAGGTATATATCTAAACGATTGTCTCAAACCAATTCTTTGAACGATTCCAAATAATTTGAAGAAAGATTTACAATTTGTATTTTTTTTCTATGGTTTGGATCATTAATTTGCTAAATTTTGTTGTAATTTGTTATTATTATGAAAAAAAAAAGTGTGATTTAGAATGATGTAAACTGACTATATAATTAATTGTGGTTGATCATAGATTTTCTCAAAATATATATCTTAATGACATAGAATAATGATTGTTTCTTGAACGAAAAATCATTTTACAGTATATAGCTTTTATGAATAAAAGTTTTTCTTATTGGCATCTATCTATCTATCTATCTATCTATCTATCTATCTATCTATCTATCTATCTATCTATCTATCTATCTATCTATCTATCTATCTATCTATCTATCTATCTATCTATCTATCTATCTATCTATCTATCTATCTATCTATCTATCTATCTATCTATCTATCTATCTATCTATCTCTGTCTATCCCGCTATCTATCTATCTATTTATCTACATATCTATCTATCTATCTATCTATCTATCTATCTATCTATCTATCTATCTATCTATCTATCTATCTATCTATCTATCTATCTATCTATCTATCTATCTATCTATCTATCTATCTATCTATCTATCTATCTATCTATCTATCTATCTATCTATCTATCTATCTATCTATCTATCTATCTATCTATCTATCTATCTATCTATCTATCTATCTATCTATCTATCTATCTATCTATCTATCTATCTATCTATCTATCTATCTATCTATCTATCTATCTATCTATCTATCTATCTATCTATCTATCTATCTATCTATCTATCTATCTATCTATCTATCTATCTATCTATCTATCTATCTATCTATCTATCTATCTATCTATCTATCTATCTATCTATCTATCTATCTATCTATCTATCTATCTATCTATCTATCTATCTATCTATCTATCTATCTATCTATCTATCTATCTCTGTCTATCCCGCTATCTATCTATCTATTTATCTACATAGTGCCTTTTGATTGAAAATATAGGACAAAATAGATTACATTCTAGAAAATAATTTCAATTACAAGACCAAATTGTTGCCTAATGTTTGAAAAAAATACTTTTTATAATACATTTTTGAGTCTGTAAACATCTTTTATGAATAGTTAGGTATGTTATAATATTCCAACAATAAAACTACTCTTTTGGATTTGCTCTGACAACTATATATTTATAATGTATATATATATCTGCTTGTGCTGTGTCTAATAGAAAAATAAAGATTTCGTATCTCTCGTTTCTATTTAATTTTTTTTTCAAAAAAAAAAAAAACAACCACCCAATATTAATTATCATTCTGGTCAAGAAAATATAAACAACTCCTTTGTAAAACATAATTGTCGGAAATTTTATTTGACAATTAAATAAAAATTATAATGTGGATACTTTTAAAAAAGAAAATATTTATTTAATAATTACTTGATACTAAAACTCAACAAGCAATGTTATTCCAGTGGAAATCTGAATATTTTCAATCAACACATTTTTTATTATGCACTATTGAGGAGCTTTAAACAAATTTAATGTAGACATTTTATATCTAGCATTCATCCTGCAACAACTGGCGTAAGATGACTTAAATAGTGGAAATCGGATCAGACTGCATCTGCGCAACAAGTCGACTCATCAATCTACGTGTCGCATCTTTGAATAGTTTTTCTGGCCAAGGGGCACGCCTAATTTAAACACTTTTAAGTAGATAGGCATCACTGTATGTAATGCGTTTAAAAAGAACAGTTACCAGTGACAAACCCGTAAACCAATACCGATGAGACATGGCGGAAAAATGATTAAACTGAAATATCTCTTTTAAAAACTCATAGCTTCAGATCCAATCTAATCAAACCTGCGTTAGCAAGTATAGCCAGGAGCAAAGAGCAACGTTCATACGGAGAAGCTTTCCCTTTTATTAGATTGCTAGCCCAAGTTTACTCTGCCGTCAATTACGTCAATAATGTCCGCTCAATGGAGGCTGCCTTATTAGATTTAAGTCTGTTGTCAATATATCAAAACAAAATACTTAAAATTCTCTCGTATAATCAAACTGTACAAAGGAAAAATAAACTCTTAATAAGATCAGGTCAAAAGAGGCTAGGATCAATTTACTTGAACGCAATTAATGATGGATAGGAAAATAAACGAATCAAATAAGAATATTACCTCTGATGAGAATAAAAACATAACTTCCATTTTAGAAAATGCATTTTTAATAATAATTGGAATCAAAAAAACCCTCTGGCTTTTAATTACGATATTCTGGCTGCAAATATAATTTAAGAAAAAAAAATTCAAATTTTTTATTTTATTTTATTAGATTTTATGTTTGTGCGTTTCTTTAGAATTTTTTTTTTTAATCTTTCTTTGAGCGTAGATAATTTTATTTCCAAGAGAAGACGATATTTAGAATTAATTCAATAAAAAAGACGTTTTATTAAAGTAAATGAAAATATTTTCAGAGAAAGAATAACATTATTTTAATGTAGATATATATGTATATTAAAAGCATTAGAAATGAAAATCTTTAAGAATTCATAATGAGGCAATTAAAATGGTCAGCTTCCGAACATTTCATCTTGAATTACAGTTTAATCAGACTTTTCAAGTCTAGTTAATTCTGCTGAATGAAGCAATTTTGCATATACTTAAACACAACTATATAATAAATTAACAACGCCTGGCGAGAATTAACAGCAGTTGAATAGTAGTCTGAAGAATAAATATTTCTGGGTTGATTATCTTCTAAAAAAAGTGACAAAAATGTTTGTTCTCGCATATATAAAAACGTGATCATATTTATTAATAATGCTTCAGCATTATATCACAGGTCACCATCATATATAACTTGGATGTTTGAATATTACCCAACGTACAATGCCATATTGTACAATATAATTCAAGAATTACGTTTTTAGGTCACAATCTAGATTTAACTCAACATATTATTTACAGTTTGAGCATTACAAGATTTCCCAAAACATGTAGCTATGTCGGGACACTGCATGAATCTTCATGACATAATTATGGCACACATCAGATAATCTATTATACAACTACAACTTGGTTCATATGAATTTTTATTGCACAATCGTGAGTAGCATGAAATGATTTTGCTCAACCATTACATCCTCTACCACGACCCTATGAAGAACTTGATAATAATATTATGTTTTAATATTTGCATTAACTAACAACAGAAACAAATAAATTTTAGAATGGCAGTACTATATTCATGGTATAAAGAAAAATCAAATTCAAGTGCTATCTAGAAGTGTGACTAAAAATTGAAATTCCAACAAATACTAAGCTGAATGCTCTTGTTATTGTAGGCAATGTGTTATCTTTTGATTGATATATTATATTCTAACTCATGCCATATATACATCACTTTTTGTAATTATACATCTTATCTAACTTATATTATGATGGGAAGAAATTATCTCTTTTATTTTATGAAAGAATAAAACAAAATTATCTATTAGAGTGATACCTGATCTATTATCTACTACTAATATTCTTATAGAATTAGTATTGTATGCAATGTAGATTTGTGTTCATCATAATAAATTGAATTCCAAATGAAGTCTATTCATTTGTATAGTTATATTTACATGATCTCATGTATTTAATTATTTGTCACACTATTTATGTTAACTTCTTTGTAGAAAATTTCATGTTATTTCAGAATAAAACTTCAGTTTAATTTGCCAGTTATAATAAAATTTGGATGCCATCTGAATGATCTAAAAGCTAGTACTTGCATTACAATTTTGTGGTAAATATTTTGAAATATTCAATAAAGATTACCTATTTCACTTTTTATTTAGAGATTACTGGAGTGTTCATAAAAATATAAACTTCCAAGAAATAATGTTTGAAATTTACACAAATAGCAAATTCTTCATATTTCATTTATCAAGTAGAAATGATTGTAAAAAAAGATTATATATATATAAAATCTTTAAAACTAATCAACTCTTAAACAATTCTAATATAAATAACAATCTCAAATTGTTGTCAATGCAACTTCCTTATATATATATATATATATATATATATATTGGATATATATATATATATATATATATATTGTGCCCTTTTGTATGGGTCACCATTTAAGTTTTGTGCTAATTTAGTAGAAAATTTTAAATTTAAGAAGTATTTTAAAATGTGTGATGTTAACTTTGCTTGTGGTAATGTTACCATAAGTTTAATTAAAGCAATCTATGAGTATTTGGTATGTGAATTTTGTTGGTATTGAGAAGATATTTAAAATGATGATGATTATGATGTAATACTGCATTAATAAATTTAATAACAAATGTTTAAAGCTAAAGTATTTAAAAGACAAGTTAAAATTAGACCAAGATATTTATTTAATTTAAAATATATGTTAAAAAAATGAATAGAAATATTTTAAATTATAAGTACTTAAATTGAGATTAATATTTGATTTTAATCATATTAAATAATTATTTTAAAATCTGATATAATATCTTATTTATTTTAAAATATTTATTTTAAAAAATGCAATTGTTAGTTTATTTTTAGACTATGAAGCGTTTCTTGTGTTATAAAAAAAAAACAGATGTTAGTTAAATTTACACAAGCACGCGTGGAAGTTGTCTAATAAAGTTGCATAACTATTTTACAAAATTATGTTGTGAAATTTATAAATAATACGTGAGTTATCACGAGATAAAAATAAAAGATATTAATGTAGAATATTAAATCTGATTTTAAAAATATTACTTTAAAAATATAACGTATTTAAAAGATTTAGTTTATTTTAATGATCTTATAAAAGTTAAAATTTAGGCCAAGTGAGAAAGAATATTTTAAAAAATGTTTGATAGATTTGAATAAACGATAAAATTATTTTTAAAATGTAATAATATTAAATATTAAATAAGTCATTATTTTATTTTTAATAGTGTGTTAGTAAATATGTAAATAAGCAAAGTTTGATTGTTTAAACGTACCAATCAGATGTGGAGTCTCTTCCAGTATAAAAGCTGGATTCAATTGTTGAAGGGCTCTCTGTAATTAATTTTCTAAGTTAAACGTGCTATTGAGAAAATAGCCAAGTAAATTTATAAACGCTCTTAAAATCAATTTTAAAATCATAAGAGTGTTATTGTATAATTTTATAAAAGTTTAAATAATGAATATGCAGTAGATATTTTAATATTCCCTATTAGTCTTCTCAATATCGAAACTTAATTTACGTACGAATAATCATGGGAACATCACGTATCGGAGAAATATATCAGAAACTTTATGCTATAGAAATAACAGACGCTGGATTAGTACAGAAAACTATAAGATGGAGAAAAGTAGTATTTTGGACTATAAGTAGTATTAAAAGTTTAAATTACTATTGTCTATTATAAATAGATATTTAAAAGAAATATGAATACTTCTATAGAAAGAAAGTATTTTTGCAGATTTAAAAAAATAAAATGTATATCTTAAATAAAGATATAAGAAGTAGTAATTTTAATAAATACATGCCTTGTTAAGTCTTTGTGCTTAAAAGACTAAATATTGACAATTTGAAAAGGCAAATAGATTATAAATATGATTTTGAAATCGTAATATAATAAAATTATTATTATTGAAGTAGTCTAAAACGCAGGTCGTTATAGATGGAGAAAGTAATTCTTACCTGAATATATTATTTATAAATGCGCAAGTAATACGTGGACGTCCAGGCCAAACCAAATCAGGCCAAGCTAAGTTAATGAAAATAATTAAAGGAGAATAATTCAACAATTATAAATTAATTTAGAAATATTAACTTTTGAACAATATTTTATGAAGAGCTGGATCCAGAAACAGAACTTATAAACTATTTTTTTTAATTTTATTTTGTTTTCTTGTGGAACTTATTATTTTTAAAAAAAAATAAACGTTATCATTTTTATTATAAACTTTCAAGAAACACGTGATACAACGGAACAGGAAATAGTGTTCTATTGACTTTATATGTAGGATATTTGTTAGAACTTTTATGGTAGAACAAAAGTCATCGCTGGAATCCGTAATATAAATTTTTATTTTATTTATTTAACATAAAATTTAAAATATTATTAAACTATTAAAAAGTAGGTTAGGTACATTTATTAGATAGTAACTTAAAAATAATATAATAATTAATTACATAAATTTATCTTTATAATTAATATAACACGGAATATTTTAGTGAATGTTATGAGTATAAATGTGTATTATTTTTGTTTTCTGAAGCTGCAAATTCCGAAGACTACTGGATAGCAGAATGGACATTATTATTATTATTGTGGTAAAAACATTGTATAATAATTTTGATGAATTTAATATGTTTTCTTTAGATCAACTAAATATTATGTTTTGTGGGATGAATGTGTAGATATTTAAGAAAAACATACATTATATTGGCAACGAACTTTATTAAAATATGCATAAGTTTTGATTTATAACATCAACATGATACAACATTACGTAAGAAGCTTAGAAATAATTATATGATTCTTTCGTAAATAATTTTGATATTTTATTTATGTTTAGTATTAGAATGATTTTTATTATTTATCTAAGTAATTATTTTTTATTTTTGCAAGTCAGAAAAGGATTTTAAAAGTCTATATTTTTTTTTTATATTTTATTTTATTGGATAAGTTAAGTTACGTTATGGGTAGAAGCCTATATTTTGATTGAAGTTTATTAAGTATAGACGATGTAGTATGGGTAATTTGGATAATGAATATTTTACTTAAAGTTGATGTTTGTTTTTCCGGAAATTTTAGATAAAGTTTAGAATATGTTTTATAGATAGAAATTTATTAGAAAGGATTAAAAAAACATATAGAGTAGAATAATGATTTTACACAGAAAGGAATCATAAAATTTATCTAATGTAATGTTTTATGAATTTAAAATTGATAAATGATTTAAATATTAATGTTTGAATAATACAGATATAGAATGCATATTTTATAAAATATATAACAGGAATTACATTAGGTGGAATATAATTATAGCCAATCATTTGTTTGACATTATAAAAAGATATTAATTTTATATAAAGATATTAAGCAATGCTAATAATAAAGTGAATACAGGATAATACATTATAAATGGTAATACTTAATTAATGTAGCTATTTAATAAGTAGAGCTACATTATGTACACATGCTACATAGATAGTTTTGACATATATATTATTATTTGTAGTAATTAAAGTACACTACTATTTATTTTAAAAATCTAAGTTTTGAAAACATACTATAATATTATTAGTAGAGTGTTTGAAGAATGTATAATTGCTTGTTAAGCACATGAATTAGTAACAGTATAAACTTCTTGTATTTGTAATTTCTTATTTTATTTTATTTATTTTCCTAAATTCTAAAACTGTAAATAGTGTAAATAAATTTTATTTGAAGTTATTGTAAATAAATTTGTTAATTTGTTTTAAAAGTGTGTCGAGTTTTCATTATTTTTACCATAGCATTTTGACATCAGATGATTTGAAATAAACATAATATTTGCACAAAATTGAATTTGTTATTATTATTTAGAAATGAATACAATATTTGCTTAACATTATTTTATAAGAATTGATTGACATGAACATAAAATATTGCAATGGTCATAAGATAATTATAATGCACATTATAAGAATACAATATTGTTTATTGCCACAGATTATTAAGTATAAGATTTTAATTTATTCTAAAATTAAGATACCATATGAAATAAAAGATATACATATGATTGTTTATTCATTTAATGATTGATTATATAAGAAAAATAGATGAGATTAAATTACACTTTAAGATTAGTATTATTTATTATTATTATTAAAATAAGTTAGGTGTATTTAAGTTTGATATAAAATCCCACATCATACTTATTTACATGAGTTATTATTATTTTAAAACAACTTAGAAGAACCTGAGATTATTTAATTATATTTTAAGTTAAAAGTTAGGAATTATTTTAGTATTATTAAAGATAATTTGTTTCATTTAAAAGTCATAAGAATGCTATAGATGTAGTAGTAAGATAATAAGGTAGTGGTAGTATTCTTATGCCATTGAGACAGTATCTTAGGAGATATTGACTCAGTGTAAATCTACTTATTACTTTGTAACTTTACTTCGCAGTCTCATAATTTTAATATATAATTATTTAATTAATATAATCTAGAACTATATTGATTTTGATGATTGATAATAAATTTAATTAAGATATGATAATATAAAAGTATATTAAAGATAGATATGCAAATTTTAATTAAGCATAATAATGTAACTGAGCTAGTTGTATTTTAAACTATTTTATTTATCAAGAAGTAAGGGTACAATATATATATATATTGTACCACTATTCACCCTGTTTTATTCATATTAACAGTATTAAATATTTGTAACACATCTGAGTCTTTACAAATATTTTACAAAAGTCCATGATTTTAACAAACTAATTAAGATTTTCTTTTCTTGATACATTATTATTTTTATTATATTCAAAATATTATTTTATTATTTGAAACATATTGGTTATTTATTAAATCTATTTATTATATCTTTCTTTATATGATTACCTTTTCTTCTTTAACATCTGTGACAATGGATAGTACATTGAAGCAGTGGGTAGAATACCATTGATAGATTAACCATCAACAATAATTATGACCAGATCAAGGCTACACAAAAGCACAACCATAATCAAATGTTACTCCTCCATACTGCTGGGTCAAACCTGCCACCCAAAGCACTTTATTTGATTTGAGTACCCATCTCAGTCACCAGCCAGCCATACATATGATATGTCTTTATGCATATTTTTATGCTCATGTTTCTAGGTTGATTTAGTAATTGTTTTGCCAACATATGTGTGTTTATCATTCTTATATTAGGTTAGGCAGAAATTTATTTTAATTATTTAATAATATGTAATATATTTTTATAATTTTATTTATTAATTGCAAAATTTATTTTAATATTTATTATGAATAGTTTATTTTGTTAGAAGACACTATTTTGTTTATGGATAAATATTAACACTCTCACCCTGCATTAGCACTGTGATAGTTTTAAATATCACTAAGAGTATGTTTTAAATGCTAAATTTAATATAAAACCATTATTATTTATCAGAATATAATAAATGTGATTTTATTGGATACATATCTTTGTTTAGAAACCAAGAAATTCTTTAAAGAATTCACACTTGGATTCTTTAAATAATGTTGAAATTATATCATTATCAAAATTAAAGCAGTATTTCATCATTTAACTGTTAGATAGAGCTATTTTTTTTTCAGAAGTAAACAAAATCTTTTTTATTTGACATTTGTTTTTAAAATATGAATAAATAAATATCAATATCAGATATATCTACCAATTTATTCTTTAAAGGTTTAAATTTTTTTAATATTTTTACAGTATTGTAATAGTTAAGATTTTACTTCATTAACACTTAAATAAATTAATAAATATATGTGCTCTGTGCCCAGTTAATGAATCTATTAATAAATTGTCAAAATTTTTACTGCCAAGTGCTTTCGGGACAGTCTACAATCCCATATTCATGGCGAGTTATTCTGTTAATAACTGTAAAACTATGCAAATTTTATGCAAATTTATATGCAGATGTTATGTGGACCATTTACGAGATAGGGAATAGCAGGCCTCTCTTCTGTTGATTACCGATGGGTCAGCTGCAATGAAGTAAGCTTCCCTAACTTTACATTTGGTGTCGTTTGTAATATATTTTAATTGAGCTCACTGATAATGTATTTGCAACAGCTTCCCCTGAAATTTCACTTGTTTAAAAATATAATGTTGTATTTTTAATAAAATAAGAGACTGCCAAGAGAGTGTAGAATCAAAATGAAGTTTAAAAACAATTCAAGTTGCTAATTTTTTATATATCCTGACAACTATAGTATTTTTTTGGGAATTAAAATGTTATGAGTAAAATATATGTAAAATTACTGATATTTTAAAATAAAAGTTAGTGATTTATCTCAATAAGTTACAAATTGGCACTCATACAAGTTGCTTTGGTAAGAAAATTAATGTGTATTTGTTAAACTTGCTAAAGTCTATTATTTTATTTTCTTAATTTTTTTCATGTAATATAATATTCTTAGTGTTTTGAGTTTAATATTTGCTAATTACCATTTTAGTAGACACTAGTATTTTCTTTTGCTTTTTAATTGGCCATGTTTTTTATCTTGATTTAGTAATTTATTTTAGGTATCAAGTAGCCATGACTACCATTTAAATGAAATATCTAAAATTATATTTTGTCACCATAGCACATGTTTTATTCTTTCTTAAATTAGGTTAGTAATTAGTTTAATCATCTATTTAATGTTTTTTTTCATATGCAACTGCCATATTTTAGCATTTTAATATTTCTCTCATAACGGAATAGATTACGTTCATCAATTCATAAACTTTTTTTATACTTTAGGTTTTTACTATTTCTTTTGTAATTGAATTTTTGATAAAATGTAAAATATGATCCTTGTTTAAATATTAAAATACTTTGCTAAACCTTAAGTATTGTTGTTGAAATTTTTATTTAATATAATTCTGATAGGATTTTGATTTTAATATTTGCTAATTACAGTTTTAGTAAACATTTTGGAACATTTTTTGACAATCCTCATTAGATTAGTAATATATTTTAAAGAAAAAAAAATTCATGAATATTATGAAAATTGCATTTTTTATGAAGACTAGACAAATTATTGGGAACGTTATTATTGATTTTTTTTGGAGGAATTAGCTACTGTTATTTATTACTTGGTTGTGTCAGAATTGTTTTTTTTTTTTGGTTTCCAAAATGATGTAGAGTGCATAATAACCTGTTACTGTGTGAGTTTGTCAGTATGTGTAACTACTTATCTAAAATTATTCATTATATATTATTAAAAATTATTAGATTAATAATTATTTGGTTGTTGTAAAGTATTCACTGCACAGTCTGTGGTGGTGCTGTTTCTAGTTAAAAACAGAGCAATATAACATTACAGGGCTGCTAGATTTTTTTTCTCTAATATATCGTATTTTGACATACGGCTGTAGTTTTTTCTTTTTAATATATTGTTGTTTTTTTTTTTTTTTTTTTGGACATAATTATTTTTTTTTTGTTTTCATTTGATAAATTTAAAACTATAATGGACACTTTGACTTTTTTTTGGATCTCAAAAGTACATAATTTTTGATATATGCCTTTTTTTTTTTTTTGGATTTTCATTCTAATTCTACTATTTTTTTACAGACATCTTTTATTTTTGGTTTGGATTCGATACATTTCAAAGTATAAAGGTCAGTTTTAACATTTTTTTGAATATGTCAAATATACACAATTTGGTTTACATACAACTTTCTTTTTTTTTTTTTTGCCTTTTAATATACTGCTTTTTTTTAAAACAGATGTCTTTTTTTTTGTTATTTAAAATTAGAATCGACACTTTCTTTTTTAATTTGTTAAAAATGCGGGTTGCTGTTTATTGATTTAGCAAAAAAAAATCAAAGCTGTCCAACAAACCCTACCTCAGATGTCCGTATTTGCTTATAAATGAAAATAATTGTTTGGTATTTTAACTAATATATCAATCAAGAGAGTTGATTCTCTTCCAACCAAAAGAAGCATGTTGTTGATTGATTTGAGAAGAATACGAAGCTGTCCAACCAACTCTGCCACACTCGAACACTGACATTCTGGGTGTTAATTAATTGACTTACATATCAAAAGAATAACAAGCAAAACACAGATTCTTTTAAGTCAAATAAATTTTATTCACCATGTATGACTAAACCAAATCAACTGCGGCATCTTTTTTTTGGTTTTTTGGGACACCCGCCAATTGCAATAACATGGTAACCATTTTGTTCTTCTTTTGTTACTCTCATCCGAGTCATGACAGAACGGTACTTTTTTGCCAATGACTACAATCATCTGACAGAGATGTTGACATACTTATTTTGGGTTCCAAATAACAACAAATCCCCCAAAAAATAAGCTCAGACAAATCTCAAGAATACGCTGATAATTACAATTAGGCTAAAAGATCTCAGTTGGGAAATACAGAAAATCATAACATCAACAAACAAACAGTTGGAAAACATTCCAATGCACACACACTCAGATTAAATTTGAGCCAGAATACAAATTTCCTCTGTATGCATAGGAATTAATGCTGCGATGAAAAATCAGCAAACTAGACGATCATCTAGTGTTGTTAGTTTAGATGTAGGGTTAGGAGTGCTGAAGAATTGGCCATGGATTCTAACCACTACATCTATTGTCTCTTGAAGTGGCTAATACAATCGCTAGTCATGTATTAGCCATAAGGTTCATCCACGAATGCGGTATTATTCTGTGTTTTTACCCTGAAACAGTGCCACCACAGGCTGTACAGTGAATACTTTAGAAATACTAATTATTTAGATATTTTGTTTTACCTTGTAAACATATACGTGTGGCTTTATACATATCTATGTAAAACATTTATTTATCTTTGTAAATATAATTTCTTGCTGTGATAATCTGTGTAAATCTAAATCATAATGATTTATCTGTATGTAAAGTACTTTATTATAGACTTTTACAAGTGAGTGAAATATCTCCTCTCTATAGATTTCATATCAGGTATTTAAAAATCAATTTCCAGTAAAATATATAGGATGATTTAAGTTGGCTCTCTGACTGTTATTGTTATAGATAACTCTAAATAAAAATATCTAAAATACAATAAGATATTGTCCACTCTCTTATTGTAAAAGGTTATCGAACTTGGCAGCTAGAGGGCAGTTCAAGTATTATTTAAAAATAGTTTTTATAAATTTCACATGACATTAAATTTATTTATTATTAAAATATGATTTATCATTACATATATATATATTGTAATAGCTAATAATATAAGAGGATATGAATTGATTATATATGTGATTAAACGATTTAACTGAGTAATAGCAATATTGATAATGTCCCATAAGCCAAATCATACTAAGTAAATAGTACACTTATTCATCTTTCGAGATTAAAGTAATGATAATCATCAAACTCTGTCCTGATAAATATTATCAGAAAAAATTTTTTTTATTATAATTTTCTCCATAACATTTATAGTCTTTGTGTCAACTTATATATTTCAGACACCTCCGTAAAATTTGTAATATCTGACCTTATCAAAGATCATATGATTTACTTCTGGATGAAGCAGACTGTGGACATGATATTCCAGCTGAAACATTTTTATATACATATAATTGAAATATCACAATATTTAAATAAATCATAAAATAAAATATTTTACTTATGCTTATTATTTAACAAAATTTTCTACGTATATTATTACTAATTTACTTCTCAAAATAACAATGATACATTTCATATTCAACACTTATAAATTGTGAAACAAGACACTATATTAACAAATTCCATTATCAATCCCTTCTAAATTATATTCTTCTATTTTAAAGTTATCCCTTTTTAAATAAATAATATTTTCTCTAATTATTCTCTTAAATTATGTTAATAAACGATATCATATTTAGAGTGTTTTATTTCTGAATTATATTTAAAATTAATGTTGCATGAGCATATATAGAAAGACAAATATGACCCAAATATTAGCATTTACATGTATTGGATAAATATCCAGGATTTATACAGAGCAACTCAACAATTGTAATTATAAAAAACCACAACGTGATTATGTATATAATTACCCAGATTTGCAGTGGAGGTATAGATTGACTTTATTTTGGGATGTATATCCAATGACTGTGAATTTGAAGGTGATTGAATAATTGAAATTATAAACTTGATATACAATGAAAAATTGTTTGATTATATAATCACATCGGATCCCAAGAGATTATAAGGGACTGAGAAAGAGAACAAATATAACATGATGAATGAAGAATGATTGCTACTATGATTTGGAAAAAGAGGTTTGAGATTGGAGAATATGAATTGTTGAGAATCATGATGATTTTGACAGGTTATCATATACATATACATATATATATATATACAATACATGAATTTTGATACCAAAAGTTATATTTATGTTGTTTCAATTAGTAATTAGTAAATACTTGTTTTGCTTACTATTTTAATAAATATAAACATTAAAATTTGGGGTTATATACAAAACAGCATTATATGTGTGTATATATTTATGAATGCATGTGTGTGTTTCTTATAATTTACTTTCAAATCATTACCGCTAATTGATATTTTTAATAGGATTATTTTCTCTTTTGCTAATAAAATAATTTCGTTGTTAAATGTTTTTCAACCAAACTAAATATTTATCTATTTCTACTTGATTAACTTAGCATTCTTACACTTCCGTTCTTATTTCAAATTTCACATGTATAATAAAAAACTTCTCTGAATTATATTATTAAAAAAAAACGTAATTTTTATATAAATAAAATGAAATAATGAAATGAGTATTTCCTGTCAACGTATAAAATATTAATATAGTTTTCGAAATAAATTAAATTCAGAGAACATTATTTTTAACAATAAAATTGTATACGATAATAGCAACTGAAAATTAATTATTTAATTAAGAATGTTATCGGAAATAAAAAGAATAAGTCGAATTATTTAAAGTTAAAGAATATAGGTTTTTGTGAAGTCGATTAAAAAAAGAAAACAATGATAAAGATATAGCGGATAATCACTTAATGTGATAAAAATATATGTCTGCAGAGTACCGACGATTGTAGGGGTGAGAAGAAATAAATACACATACATTGGTTAATATATTTTTCTTTCAGAAATTTAATAGCCTCAACAACATAAATCTATTTTTAATGTTATCAGTTGTTCTAGCTAAATTATTATGAAATAAAATATTTGATATAACAAAAGTTTTGAAACATAAATGATTCCAATTTTTGTGATATCTTCCAGACTGTCAAAAATTCTTATTTTGCTTACATCTGATTAATGTACATCTTTTTTGACTTTTTCAGATTTGAAGCTAAAATCTTGACTAATTATAATAAATCACTACTTTTTTAAAAATTCACATTTATGTGATAAAACAGTATTGCAGAATTATGCATATTTCAAATTCTATACATTTGTATATGCAATAAATGCATATACTTCATATGCATAAATAAAGTATTGACATAAAACAATCATGATATTATTTATAATGTTTAAAAATATATATAAAAAAACAATCTTTAGCAAATTAACCACATGATAAATATCTCCTCTACAGCATCCCGGAGAGAAACATTAAAAAAGAAAGCATTACCCCTCAACTGTAACCATCTTTAATAAAAAAATTAAATGCTTTTCCATCTTTGTATTATTTTTGAGATAAAAATGGCTAGCCAAAATTAATTAAGGATAATTAGTTGGTAAGTTCGATTGGATTCTGGTGAAAAAATATAAACCTAATTATAGTTTGTTTGGCAGGAATATAAATCTAAGATGTGAACATGGGAAAAATAATTCTACTACTAATTCACAAAACTTATTTCGAATACAGAACTTATTTAGGCAAAATACATTTATTTACTTGATTAAGTCAGTAGTAAGTTCTTTGTTATCTTGAAAATGTAAACAAACCTATTTTTTCACCCACTGAATATATATATTTGAACCATATTTGTACATTTCAAAACATCTTTGTAAAAATAAGTTAATAAACAATTGTAGTGAATATTAATAAATTATTTTTAGTTTTTAAAAACTGATTAATTAATTAGTTTGATTAATTTTAATATTGATAACAAATTGTATAAAATACTATTTTTTTAAAAAAAAAAAGATAGGAGGGGCAAATGATTTACTTCAAATATAATTTCATTTCTTTGGAATTCATTAGATTATATTACGAGGTGATGCAGATAATTTATAAATTGCATTTTATTTTTAGAAATCAACTAATCTTTAATTAGTGCTATATTATATTTCATGTCTAAGTTCTCAAAATAATAGCTTTTCTATTCATTATAAAATTTACATAATATGATAGGATTTAATAATTATTATTTTTTAAATTATTAATAAAAAGTTAATTTTTTTTTTTTTTTTTGCTAAAGTGTTTTATAGTTTTTGCAAAATTGTTTTTAAAATATAATTTATTGCATTTTTAAAAATATTTTTTGAGAACATGATCTGCGTTCATGATAACAGGATTTCAGAATTTATAAAATTAAAAAGAAATATATTCATTTCATCATAGATAGAAAAAAGCTAGTATTCCAACATTCGGAATAACCGCTTAGTAAAATATCAGAAAATTTCACATAAAATGAAATACCATTAATACAAAACTCACTCAAATATTATGCCAAGAGATGAACTCCAATTATAAATAACTTTTATATTACATAAAAATAAGATACTCAGTAGAGTTTTTAAAAGATGAGGTAAGATTTTTTTTCTCTTGATAAAATTCCCACATTAATATCTTGTTTAACTTTGATTAACAGTCAGTGTGTTAGTGTGGGGTCTTAATAGTGGCATTTTGCTTGTGTAACTCATTGGCCTGTGCTAGAAAATGCAGAGGTCAGGGGAAATGCTGTATTAGGTGTTGTATATTAAATAATAATATGTGTAAGAAGCAAGATACTTTTGAACTGTGTCTAAAACCATTTGGCCTAGCTTGTTTAATGTGATAAGAGAACTCAGTAGTAAATGAGGGGGAAATAATGTTGATTGTTTTACATAATTGAATGAATATTGCTGGGAGTTCATTAAGGTTATGTGTGACTAATTGAGCAGACTGGTCTGAGAATAAAGTGAGGTCAGTGTTAAATTCTTAATATAACATTGGAGATTAAAAACATAGGTCATTGAATGTGGCATACTGGTTGTTTTAAAAAGATTGAACCACAAGACAGAAAACCCTGGTCACTCATTAGTGGGAAGTTTAAGATGTGAAAGTTGGGTAATCCAGATTGAAATCACCTATTAATCCAATTGGGTGTGGGCTAGTTTCAGAAACTGAATTGATGGTTTGGATGGTATATGTGATGACTGTTGGGCTGGTGAAAATATAGATAAATTATATGTTTAGATAATATATGGTGGTGAAGAATAGTAGTTAGTAAGTGCCCATCATCATATAGAAATTTAAATGACATAAATGGACCGTTTAATGTGATGAGAATCTCTGGGGCTAGCACAGAAATCCATGTCTGTGGAGGTAGTCAGTGGAGTCAATTCATGATCCTTTATACATTTTGCTTTCCAGTAATACAGGATGAGGTTTAATGCCAGTAATCTACTTATGTGGTGAATTGAGGCTGCAGACATTGAGCCATATTATTTTTTAGTTTTTGTGGAATGTGTAGAGGGTTAGTGATGCTAGAGTAATTTTTGGAAAATTAGAGATTGTGAAATGGCATTCATTCTGCTAATGTGAAGTATCAGTAAGTGCAATTGTTTGTTGATCAATTGCTATTAGGATAGTTGATAAGCTTGGTTGGAGATGGTCATGTGGGAATTGTAGTGTTTCTGGTTTGGAGAGTAAGCAAGGTGAGTGTTAATGGTGTGACAATGAAGTATTGATTTGTATTGTCTTATAGTGGTTGTCAGAAATCTCACTGATAACTGATATATGGTATATATCATTTGTTTTTGGGGCTTTTTGGTTATTTTTATTAGGCCATCCAGGTTTTCTCCTGTTTTCATTAGGTATTAGGTGTGGATGGGATGATAGGCATGATGCAATTGTTTCCATGATATTCATTGAAGTTTTGTTTCTTGTGTTGATTCTGTGTTGTGTTTTGATGTGGGTTGAAGGCTGGGAATTTATGAGAAAGTAATATTATTAGAATCTATATTTTAGTTACCATGGAGAATTTGTGCACCACTGCTGACATCATATCTGTATGTTTGCTTAGAATTTGGATTTTTTTTTCTCTGAAGCTGTTGATATTATTAGACATTATATCCTTGTTGCCCTGAAGAATTTCCATATTGTTGCTAATAAAGTTTTTATATGTTTAATTAAAATCTGGACTTTGATCTTGAGAGATATCTGGTCATGTGATAGTTCCATCACCATATTTGACTTTGATTAAACAATTAAATGCAATAATTTTTATTAACTTTTGTAACAGTATATAATTTGCCATTACATTATTTTAAAACGAAAATAAAAAGATCGTAAATAAAAAGTGATTTATTAAAAAGAAAAAACTTAACTTAAAAACTGAAAATTAAAAGTTGTTTAATGTATATATAGATCACACAGATGGAAAACTTTAAAAACTATTTTAAAAATAAAAGTATTTGAAAATATTTTTTTTGTAAAAAAAAGTAAAGATTGATATTTTCTAAAATAGAAGTAAATGATTTCTATCATGTTTAATCTTAGAAAATGGAAGTGATTGTTTTTTTTAATTAAATGATTGTTTTAAAGCAAACTAGCCCTTGGGGCACTTAAAATAATTTAAAAGGTCAGATAAGAGAATAAAAAAATAGCTTGATCAATGGAAGCACCAAGCCACAGCACAGACCAAAAAAGAGACTCTAGGATTAGTGACGTCTTGCTCATTGAATCCAAAAATTTACTGATAAGAGGCTAATAAAAATATAAAAGGTAAAATAATTGTTGTCTGAAATCTGACTATTAAGCTATATATGAACAGTAGCTATATTGCAGATTTCACGATGTAGGAATCTGCAATAGATTTAATTTTTTGACAACCAGCTGAGGCCTCCCTATGACAGTTATGGACCAAAAGAAATGGCAAGTAGCAGCTTCATTTTTTTTTAAAAAGAACAAACAATCTACTAAGTGCTCATGAAGATGGACCTCTAAATCTGCAGAATCTGGAAAGTATAAACTCTTTTTGCTTATCTAATAGGAACTTTTTCTAAATTTGCAATGAGTAATTGAAAATAAGAACTAATCTGACCTAAAGAATTCAAATCAGTTATTAATATTTTTTTCTGCATATGGTTAATTAATCATTTCCATTTCTTTTTTTTGTGTTTTTGTTATGTATTAATTAAATTATTTGACTGTATTTAAATTTAAGTTGGATGTGGATGGCTGTATAGATTCATTAAGTTTGTTAGTTTAAGGGAGGGTTGATCTCGGGTTAGTTGTTTTGTGGTTAAATTGTGTTAATGTATTGGATATATAGGTGTAATTAGTAAATGTAGTATGAAGATCCGCTACATGCAGGATCATGTATATGCTGCATTTGGTCAAAATAAGTCCCATTTCTTAATGACCATCAGAAGCAGATGTATTCCCTGCTCCTTGGATTACCTCTTTACCCTATGGAATGGAATAGTAAGATGGCAAAAAGGATCATGATCCCTTTGTATGAATTTTTTTTATTGTTCTTCTTGCCAGACAGATCTAATATTCCTGTACTGGATGAGAGACAATTTCTTATCTATAACCATGCTGTTCAGATGTGCATTCCTGACAGTATGGTATTGTGCTGTCATATTCATGCTGCATGGAATACATTGATATATCAGATAGATTGACATTGGTTTGACCATGAACTTTTGGCCTAGGGTTAAATAAGGGCTATAGAATATTTTCTTTTTCGAACGAATCCGTATAGTGTATCTATACTCAACATTATAAAACAAATTCTTATTAAAATCCATCTGTGCAGATTGTTTAAAATAATAATTTAAATTTAAAAATTATTATTAAAATATAAACAAGATAAATTTTATTCCTCAATTTTTAAATATTTATATATGCATCAATAAATATTTTTGTGTGTGTTAATTCTGGCAGTAGCTTATTTATTTATTTTATGGCAATCTTTTTTATTAAAATATTTCTTTTAAGCAAGTTTTATATTCAATCTCTGTGTCTCCATGAGCTAGTGGCATGAGCTGATGGTCGGAATAAAATATATATGTAAAAATTAGATTTTAACAGTACGTATCTGCCTACTATATAAATTTTCCAGGTTCCAATAGCCTGGTGGTGCCCTTGTATGGCAGATATGATGACACACCAACTATCTGTTACACCCCGACCATTATACTTTATAATATAAAAATCACCAAAAATGCAAAAATAATAATAATGTGATTGAAAATTAAAAGTACTGCATTTGGTAAGATGTTATCTTGTCAACTTGGTATTTAAAGTATTTTGAGAGTAAATAAAATAGTTAGAAAACTGTGTTCTATGCAGGCAAATTGCTTTCTGCCAAACAATATTATTATTATCATCATCATTTCTATTATGTTTGTTGTTGTAGTTATTGTTTTTGTTATTATTATGTTCTTATTAAACACTTTATTCTTGTATGTATTGTATAGTATAAGACTCATTTATACCAGATTCAAATTTATGTTAGTATTCACTATTATTTTATTTTGTTAAAATTTATTTTTTCTCTTCTATACATTATTAATATTAGTATATAAAATTAAACTTCATTATTTAACATGTATGAATATGGAATATTAATTTTTAATTACAAGAGTTATATACTTACTTACCAAATGTAAAACAGCTAACATTTTAGACCTATAAAGACATAAGGTAGATAGATGAATTGTTTGTGTAATTATGATAATGCTATACTTTTAAAATTATAGCTCACATTCACACAAAAAAATACAACCATCATTGGTTAATCAACTCCTGTTTGTCCATAAACACTTTTACGTTAATTGTAAATTGAAAATTGTCAATATATTATTTTGCTTGTGTAATACACCTCACATCAAGATTATTACTAATGATGCAACCAATGAATGGTTTGAATATCTCCACTCTATCCCTCTATTTCATGCAATGTTACAATATATATATATATATATGGAGTAATTACCATAATAATATAATGATTTATATATCTGTAATATTATGGTAGCAACTGCTCTTCACACATGTGCCATAATGACAGACATTCTAGATCAAAATTGTTTTAAAAGGTTAGGTGCACCACTTGTGCCTATGATTTTAAAACAATTAAAGATAGGACAGTGCATGAGTGCATGTGTGAAGAGCAGTTGCTTTCACAATTTTACAGTTTTCTGCATATATATTGTCACAGGATGAGATAACAATGATGGTCATATCTGAGGTGATGGAGAGTCATCATCACTTCCAAGAAAACAAAATTTAAAATTTACAAAAATTATAATATTTAAGTAAGATATTATTAAAATGTTTCAATTGGATGGACAGTTGAAGAGTTGGAGTGTAGAGTAGATTGAAGCCTGTTCATTAAAGTATGAAGATTGGCTATCTTAATATATATCTGAGCACTCATAGCATATATGTGTAGAGATGGTAATCTGGACCAACTGATGATTGCTGGTTTAGCATGAACTATGCGTATTGGTGATTATTTATCTTTTCAACATATATGTGTTCAAGTGTATCAGTATTATGAGATAGATTGGAGAGTGGTGGGTCATGTGAAAGACTGTGCTCATATACCCTATATATAACATATATAGACACAGGTATATAAAAGGCCTGTGTTACAGTTATTACATAGTAGAGATGTCTGCCCATCCCTTGTATATGTATTAAATGGATTATGTCCTGTACATTAGGGGTCCGATTGACCTTATGTCACATGGGTGTGACAAGAATCTCGGCCTCAGGGTGGCCTTTGAACATTCCATCATCGGATTTTTAATTGGATGGATGGTTGAAGAGTTGGAGTGTGGAGTAGATTGAAGGCTATCCATTAAAGTATGAAGATTGTCTATTTTAATATATATCTGAGCACTTATAGCATATATGTGTAGAGATGGTAATCTGGATCAAGTGATGATTGCTGGTTTAGCATGAAATACATATATTGGTGATTATTTATCTTTTCAACATATATGTGTTCAATTGAATCAGCGTTATGAGATAGAGTGGAGAGTTGTGGTTCATGTGAAAGTCTGTATGCATATACCCTATTTATTAAAAATGTTAAATGTTGTTTAACACCCAAAATATATATGTAATAAAAATAGAATTAAAGAAAGTATGAGATCAAAAGATCTATGTGAGAGATCAGCCACTAACTCAGAAAAACAACTCCAAGCATAATTATAAATCCACCAGAATTATCAATAATTAAGAGTAATATAAAAGTAATATAATCATACATCATCATGAATGATCATCAATAAAATGAATCAATAGTCAATCTGGTAACTGGAATGGAAATGTGTCTTCTGTAAATCAGGCTAACTATTGAGCCATTGCTAGCATGGAACATTTATTTAACCATTAATTTAGAGGCACAAAAAGTGCTCAACCATAATAAATAGCCAAAATAACAGACACAATAATTCTGGGATATTAAAACATGCTGATTATCATCAATGCTCTGGCCACTTGTACTAGCCAATTATAAAGTTAATTTCTAATAAACCTAAACTAAAATAAAATGTAGTGCATGGGTTTTAAATATTCTTTTTTGTACCAACCAGGATGATGATTTCTTATCTCTGTATGCCATTTAAGCACTAATATACATTTCCATTTATATATCAACTGTTATTGCACAAATCTAGTTCAGAAGAACACAGGCTCACTACTGTATATGACCAAGAGATGATAGAAACAGATATTACAAAAATATAGAACCACTGAAATAATATTCATAATTGAACACAAGTTTATTAACAATAAAAATGAAAAAACGTGATATTAAGGTTGAGAATAAGGCTATGCACATATCAATTAGGCCTTCTAATTTTCATTAACATATAAAAAAATTTATCACATTTATGATTTAAAAAAATATTATACAAAATTCAAGTTATTACATTATGATTTACATATATGTTCCACTTAGGTTTATTTCAAACCCAATCAGTGCATAGACATGTGGTTAATATAAAATGAACATGTTTTAATTTATCAAAATAATAAAATTATTAAAAATATATTTCATAATTAATTCCATTTGAAAACTATACACAAAAATTCATACATACATGTGTATCTATGAACATATAGATGATCTGAATTAATATTATTAATTAGTCTCTTTTTTTCAGTTAATAAAAGTACTTTTTTCTTTTTTTTTTTTTAAAAAAAGTCAATTTTTTTTGACAGGTAACTCAAAAGTTTTTTTTATGACAGGTTACTCTCAATTAATTAATAACATCTTTAAAATAATCTAAAAAAATTTTTTTAAGTCCTATTTTTCTTATTTCAAAATAAATTGTTCATGAATTAATTATTACTTTTAGATTTTAATTTAATTCAAACAAAATTATTTAATGGTTATCTTTTAAAATATATAGATTTTTAAATGTCATTTTTACCAAAGAAATTATTTAAAATTTTATTCTCATTATATATAATGCTACTCACTGTTGTATATACATTTATCTGTGCTTCTCTTTGTGAATTGGTCTTGGTCCATCAGGTATAGTCCAGGATTGTCATAATCAGGAATGTATAATAAGGTATGTTGGCATTCTCCCTTCTGTCTAGAGCTTCGGGTCAGAAAACTGTATTTTAGAACACATTTGTACAGACTAATTGATCCATTTTAAGTTTACCCAGTCTTCAAGTGAATCAAAACTTTAATATGTAGAACTAGTAGATTGCTCATAGCTGAATCTTCTGGCTTGACTTCAGCTACATCTTCATGGTAATTATTTTTATTTTTGTAACTCTCCAAACACCAATTCTGCTTTACAAAAATATTAAGACAAGAACTGTCTTCTGAAAAATTACTATAAAAATTTTACAGCTGGCCTATTTGCCACTGCCTCTCAAAATATTAAAACCAGACTCTTCTTGCTAGATGTTACAAAAACTTCAAGCCAAAACCGAATGGTTATTTTTTATCAGTTCTTTTATAGAAATATCTGAGGTGACAACAACACTAAATTAAAAACTATGTTTGTTTTCTTATCTCTCTTGATTGGAAACAATTTTAATTCCTTTAAAACATTTTTAGTTTAAAAGCTATATTTGGATATCGTATCTAAGATTTTTAAAAATAGATAATAGAAATGCATACAAGCATTAATTAAAAAAAATAGATATTTTATACAAGTTTTAATTAAAAGATTTTAAAAATAAATCCTGCTCATTTTTAAATTTCAAAATCAAAATTATATTATTTATTTAGATCTTTTTTTTTAAAAAATATTTATTTCATAATAAAATTCCATTTTAATTCAGAGTTATTTAACACTTTATTTATTTATTTTATTCTAATCTACAAAAATTTGTCTGTGTTTATTTCTACTTTTCCTTTACTTCATATATATATATATATATATGCACAAATGACTATGTTGCTGTGTGCCACGTAACCCAGATGGTTACAATATATATATATGTGCATATGTTGTTCAACATATTGTTGGCTAACATTAATTTATATATATACTTGAATCAATTTTCCTTTCTGAAAATAAAAGTAAGTAATTTAGACATTTCTATACAATTACAATTAAAAATATAATTCTTTATATTCTTATTTACTTTGATAGTACTTATCAATTCCATTTAAAGTGAGTGACTTGTAGAAATTATCGATTATTTTCTTTATTTATATATTTATTTAATTAAAAAAAGCTCTCAAGCAAAAAGAAAAAGAAAACTACATGATTTGTCATTATATGATTTTTATCATTATGATGGAATATATTTTTTTATTAAATGATATGCCATACCTATATATTTAGTATAAACCATTTTTTCATTAGATTTAAAATAAATACTGAATAAACTATTTTGATTTTTGTACATGCTAGGAAGTCTCGAGATAAGAGATTAAATAGTCACCAATAACCAAATATATAATTAATTTAGTGAAGAAGTATATGTAATAAGAAAGATCTTAGAATGTATGTAGAAAATTATCCATGAAATAAATATAAACACCAAACAAAATAAAATATTTATAAAAAATTTCTTGGAAGAAAATCAGAAAATACTGTGTTAATGCTACTTTATTGTGATAACTTCTTGTTGAAGATAAATAGCAGTTTTTGTATAATATAAAAAAGTATCTCAAAAAAATATCCGACAAAAAAGTTATTTGTTTTAAAAGGGAAAAATGATATTTGTAAAATTTAATAAATTGGTTTTATATGTTTAAGTAAAGTTTTGATTTACCTTTCTTTGTGCCTTTTAATTTAAATTTATTAAATAATCATCGGTATGATAATAAATAATATTGGCATCAACAAGGGATTTGAGGGTTCCATCATCACATTTTCCATGATATGGATGGCTAACAATTTAGAGGGTGGAGAAGATTGAAGCTTTTCCATTAAGGTTGGAAGATTTGCTATGCATGGGAGATGTGGACCAATTGATGAATGCTAGTTCAGTGTGGAGTATGTATATTAGAGATTTTTTTTTCACATGCATGTGGTTATGTGTATCAGTTATATAACATAAAGTGGTAATAAGAGCTTGAAAATCTGAGTTCAAATTCCTTCTAAATTAAATATAGTATGTAGAAAAGAAAAAATAATTATGTTTAAAGTATTTATAGTAAAGAAATTTTTTTTATATAATAGTGCAGTGATTTATTATTGTAAAAACAATTTGAAAAATAGTTTTTTTGTAAAACTAAATAAACTAGTTTCAAATTTATATAAACTCTGTAACATGTTTTTAGTCAGTTGTAGAGAGAGGGACTACAGTTGTAGAAATTGAAAAGTTGGAAGTAAAATATATTAGAGAAAAAAACCTTACAGCATTATTGCAGAATGAAAAAGTTTTGTTAGCTGAAGATATTGCTTACTGATACTATTTTCATTCAAATAAGATATAGCTTTTAAGCTATAAGTATGTAACTGCATAGTGGATCCAACCACAATGATATTAATATTGTAGCTAAAATTGTTTGAGAAATCTTTTAATATTTTGGCTGGAAATTCAATATTAAAATTTATCTACAAAACAAGAAATAAAATGAATACAAATATAAGTGCAAGCAATATTGTCAAGAGAAAAAACTTTCATAGGGAGTTAACTAAAATGTGTTAGTATAAATATTTTAATATTGTAAGGTTTATTATATTTTTATGAGCTGTAATTTACTTAAAGCTAGAAATCTTAAATATTTAATATTTTCAGAAATCATCATTTTTAAATTTCAAATTACTTTTAATATATTTACTTGATATTATGCAATAAAGATTTATCATATGTACATACTTAGTAGTAACCAGTGGTAGGGTGGGTGAACAATGAAAGTGCTCAGGATTCTGCATTTATCAAGTTTTGGAAATACAATATCTGCATCTTTTGCAAAATGAAAAAATAGATCAGAACATTTTAACACTTGTTAAATGTAACAACATTGTCAATTTTTTTTGCCAAAATTTTATGGCCTTACCATAAGTATTACATGCAAAGTAATGCAATTGTAGATGCATTAGTTGAGTAGTGCATACATTTTTCTGCTATGAACTATGTATACACTTAAATGTTTTCCAATATTATTGTCATATTTATGTAAAATACAAATAATAAATAACTAATTATTTACACTATATAGGTACCAATTTGTTCACTTTTGTTGACTCAATAAATAATATACACACACACATATATATATATATATATATTGAAACAGCCAATCTTAGCTTAAGATTGAGCTTCATGGTTCTATCTACTAACCTGTGTTTAAACCCTATATCCCATCCCACTCCTTTAGTCGTGTATATATTTGAGATGCATGCCTAAAATGTATAAAGTTTAACTTTTCAATATGTATTATTATTAATTCTTTTTTTTTTTATTAATTATTTTCTTCACATTAAAAGTACATAGGTGCAGCTCAAATATATATAAATTGTACCATTTATTTTATATATATGGTACAAATCACTATTGAATATTGTATTTCATTTAAATAAAAAAGAGAGAACTCGATCTTTAATTTTTATTTGCAATATAATGTTGTTTTAAGAAAAATGTGCAGTGAAAGTTTAATTTTTCTTTTTTTATATATAATTTAATTAAAATAAATTCGATGTTGGAAAATGCATAACGAATAATTGTTTCAAATAGTGAAAGGAAATTCCAAAGGTAAAAGATCGCTATCAGAAACGACTGTCTGATAGTAATTAAAAATAGCAAAAATTCATAATGAGAAAAGAGACTTTGTAATAAAAAAATGAGAAATAATGTAGAAGTTTATAAAATAAAACAAAAGGTAAAAAGGAATATGTGCAGAACTTCTAAAAAGAATCTGGGAATATAAAAGGAGCAGACAGGTTTGAAAAGTGTCATTTGTGTTGTTGTTCCAGAGAGTGTTAAGCAATTTGAAGTGCCTCATATTTTTTTTTATATAAAAAAAAATATTAATAAAATGTGTCCACTTAGATACAAACTGAAATTGCTTGCCATGAGTGAGTAGAACTCTATTGTTTGCCGACACTTTCTCTCGAGAAAAGTCACCTAGATTGTCATCTGACTCTACCTAAATTTGATTGGAGATTTGGAAGGAGTAAAAACTAAAAAAAACAACTACTGTGGACTATCCACTGACTGAATTGGATGTTGGAGGATCAATGACCTACTTAAATATCAACTTACCGGTAAGTTAATGGCCATAACTTTATATAAAGCTTTATGAACTGAGATTTTAATGAAATGTTTATCCCATAATTTTTTGATCTAAAGATTTGTGAACTGAGTAGTGAATGAAACAGTACCATGGAAAAATAAGACACAAACTAACTATTGCTTCAATATTTGAATCAAATTATTAAATTTGTTATGCACAATACTTTCCAATATTATAATTTTTCATTTATCTTAAATATTAAATCTTTATTATTATTATAACTTTCATTGTACATGTATAAAATTAATAATATTATATTTAAGTTTTATATTTAGTTATGTAGATTCAAATTAGTATACAAATTACCTTTGCTAGGTAGATTTATTTTTCTTAATTAAGTCAAAGGGAAATATCTTCTCCTACTTAACGGGAATTTTAATCCCGATCATATAATTATTACTTTATGAGTTGCAATATGTTTGATGCAGACTCAGTGGGTCTAACGACTCTGGCACCCTCATGTAGAAATTAAAAACTGGTTCAGCTCACAATTGTACTCGGTAATAATTCTAGGCTGAGTTGATCAGGAAAGATAGTTATGTTTTCAGAATAATAATGAAACGTTCTTCTTTTGTTTTTGAAATAATATAAATGAACATTTATTTTTATTTTACATTACTTGATCAACTCGCACATTTATAATGTGTATAGAGGCCTAGAAATACAGAAAATGTTATAATATATAGGAGAAAACATACTAACAAAATATTGATTTTTAAAAAAAATATTTTATTATATATCATTTTAAAACTTTTTCTTTTTAAAATGTTTTTCCAATTAAATTGTATATTTTGTTAAAATCCAAGATGGAAGATGCAATCATTAATTGTTCAAAAATAATTAAAGGATTGGAAATATAATATTGTTTTAATCTTGGCAAGGAATTTTTAATTAAGATTTTCCTGAAAATAAAATTACGAATGGGATTAATAGATTTTACTTTGGTATAAACATTTTTGTCATATCTATTTTTAATCTGAAAATAGATTTGAATTTATTTTGGACAGCTATCTGACAATTTCATCTTCAAACAATGAAGAAAGAAAACTTAAGCTTTTAGATTAAAGATTAGATTTGAGCTAGAAATAAATTAAAAGCATTCTTCAAATACATGTGCAGGACTATAAAGTGGGCCAATGTTAAACACCAACAGAGGAGCCACTATTGAGAGAACTGTGTTGTCAAGATAAGCCATGCTGGTTTAAAATTTAAAAATGATTGAATTGAAAGCTCATCACCTTTCCGATTCTTGTGGGTCATTTTCTTATGCTACCATACCATCATGCTACTGTAGAATGAAGTGAAAACCTGATGGAGAACTTTAGAATGTTGAACAGAAGCTTGCTATCACATAAGAACTAGCATGGATTCCTGAGCCACTATGCATGGTCTGACTTTGAAAAATGGACTCTTAAAATGGTGCAAAGTAAATTATTTTAAACCTTGACCATTGAAACTAAATGTAACTTGCCTAACAAATCTCAAACTCTATTAAGATTTCTCCTAATGTATTATTTATTAACTTTGTATCTTACTAAAATGTAAATTGCTCTGAAAGAATTTTATGAATCTTATTCTATCTCATATGCTCTAACTTTCTTTAACTTTGGTGTGGTCATTTATTTATAGTTATTTATTACTTGATTTTATATGTATGCTTTTATTATTAATATGCCAATCTCAATCAACCTCATAAGCTGACTTTCTTAAAACCTTTTCTTTCCTCTTTTAAGTAAAAATCCATGAATTAAGGTTATTAATGTCCCCTCAAAATATAATGTATTATTAATTAGTATGTTCACCAGATTGTTTTTATGAATCAACATTTTGTTTATGTTTTAATATAAAAATTTGATATTTGTTTAACTCTGGATTTCATCTGGGGTGAATCCAGAACTAAGGTTAATTAACCCTTTGAAACCTTATTTATTTTATAAATATTATTCAATTCTGAAAGGGTGACTTATTAATAGTTTTCTATATATAACTGCTAGTTTTCTTTTATTTTTTCATACTCCTAAAATTTCAAATACTTAAATTTTCCAGTTATTATCAAGTCCACAAAGATGTGATTGAATCATTTTTAATATAGCAGAAAAGTATGAGGAAGGGATAAAATCTTAATGTATATTTTATTAAATGAAATCTAAATCTCTATTTATATATTCTAGTGGCATAGCATATTGTTTATATAAATTATGTCACTCAAACAAGGGTCATTTATTTTAAAGCAGTAAATCATATTCAATGTCATTAGTGACATCTTTCCATACTGTGTTACTGATGTTTGGCATATCTTCATGAATATATATATTTCATGCTTCTAATCTGAGGATTGCGACAAGATTGAACCCTTAGATTTCTTCTCAAGCCTTTACCTGTGAATAGTTGACTTTTCCAGGACCACTTACTTTGTATAAAAGGCCTCTGCACATCAGTGACATCCATGATATGCCTTATTCACATTTCTCTAAGCACTGCCCAAGAAGGGGATCTTGGACTTCATTTTCATCCAGAAGCACGAGCCTTCTCTTTATTTCTCCACTGATGTCAGTACTGCAAACTTCTTCAAATTATGATTTCTTTTGCTTAATGACTCAGTTTTGATTTTATAATATTAAAATTGTGCTCTGCTGAAAATAAATGTATATAAATGCCAACTACTACTAGTTTTATTAATTAATGTTATTTCAGTCTTATTATTCAATCTCACCATCATCATTTGTTATTTCTTTATTTAAGAGTATATGCCTTGAGGAAAACAAAGTGTTCTTTCTTCCAAATGTTAAGTAAAAGAGTTGTTAATGAATCTTTTGTCTCATAATCAAATATAATAGTAAATGCATTTTTCATTTTCATGACCATAATAGTGTGAAAATAATTTTCTTATATATATAATGGATCTCGGAATGCTCCCTGAAATAATGTTAGTCACCACATTTCAGAAACATAAATCAAAGTGTTAATAGCAATTTTATGTAAATTCTTTTGAATAATTGATTGGCATCTTAATATTGGACCCATCAAAGATGTGTGTTTATGTATAGTATATGTCATTTAATTAATAAAAGTGCATATGAGAAATAATAGCATGAATGACAATATGTAATTATCTACCACTTGGTAGACCACCTGCTCTTTCATTTACATACTAATGTATGCCATTAATTCATAATGTATATAATTTGTTATCACATTAAACTATTTTTATTGTCTAAACTTATTTGAGTAGTTTGAATTCTTGTTTCTGAACTTCCACATGTACAACTACGTATATGCATATTTTAATTTAGTTAATATTGAATCTCATTGTCTTCTCCCCTCTGCTAGTGGGCCAGATTTAAAATAAATTTTCATGTGCCATCATTATATGTTATTCATTAGGTATTTGATTTGGGGTTTATGGGGTGGGTTTGAATTCAGGGTGGTCCCTGACCTAAATCTCGGGCTTGACTGGTTTTGAAGTACATTTTGTGAGTTCCAGCTCATGTTAGATGGATAAACATCTTTTGGCTGGTACAATATATATATATTGTTTTCATCAATCTTTTCTCTTTTTTTTTATGAATTCTGATTCAAAATAAATAAAACGTTTAATGAAGAAAATCTTTCCTGATTTGATTTATACTACTGCTAAAACAATGAATAGTGATTATGTATGTGTATGAGAGATGATGATCATAACCAACTGGCTGAATGCTAGTTCAACACAAAATACATATGTTGAAGGTCATTTCTCTTTTTCATATTATATTGTCATGTGTAATAGTTATATAAGATGGATTGGATAGTTGTGAGGATATATATATATATATATTAACATTCATAATACATTTATTACCCAACAAGACTTTTACAATATTGTATTAGAATGTTTTTTCAGACACGTTTTTGTGAGTTTGATCCAGTAAGAATGAATGAATTAATTAAACAAATTCTTCAAAGCTTTTTTTTAAATATTAATTTATTTCTGAATGAACTCAAATATTCTAATTAATCCAATGTTATAATTTTTAATGATTGTCATTCACAAAAATAAAAATTATAAATTTATATTCTGATTTTTTACTCTCGAGAATGAGTATACTTAAATTGTCTAAAACATTAATTAAGATATTTTAAAGTTAATTCTTTACTAAATAAGTTAGAAGAATATTCGATAATTCTATAATCAGTTTATGTATTTTTAAAAAAAATTGATTTTATAAGTATGAATCTCATAAAACAACTTAGAAATTAATTATAAATTTATTAAACGCATATTGATTACGTAAGTAATATTTACTGAGGCTATAATCTCGATAATATGCGTATAAAAATGCTATAGTAGGGACCTCTATAGGTGTTTTAACCACAAGCTTTTCTTCCATAGCGTAAGCTTGTGGTTAAAACACCTGTAGAGGCCCCTACTATCGCATTTTTTATGCATATTATCGAGGTTATAGCCTCAGTAAATATTACTTAGAAATTAAAATAAATAGAAGCTGGAAATAAAAAAAAATCGTTTAACCACATAATTAATCTTAAGCATAACAGTAATACATATATCTTGATTTTAATCTTTGATTAGCATAAAAAGCTATTAAATGTTATTACAAATAATTTACTGTTGATATTATTATCTAATAGCTAATTAAAATTAATAATAACAATAGTGATAAATTAAGTGTCATATAAAATGCTACACTGTATATAGTTTAAAGTATAAAAATCGTTATTATAAAGACACAACCACAATCAATAGCTATTTTATGAATAAAATTTTTCAAAAATAAACTCTTGATTGTATTGATTTATAAATCATGTAAAGAAACTATGGATTATGTGTTTATCTATAGTTATATAAGTGTTGTAAGTACAAAGGCTATTTAATAAGTAAAAAAATCAAGGATGTTTATAGCAAGTTCTTGAAATATTCCTAATTAATTGCTCCTACAATACTCCAATTAAATGAATGTTGAAGTTTTAATAAATAATTTTATCTTTATTAATTGCGATTGTTGCTATTCCAGTCATTGCTATGGCAACAAAGTGAGGAATGTCTTATTAGTCTTTTGAATTAAAATAAAAATTACTCAATTTGTAATTTTTGTTTGCATATATATATATTAAATCCAAATTAATACTCACAACCATAAATTCTAAAATGTTTTATTGTTTTATCAAAAAGGTAAACATTATTGATTATTACTGCTAATATTATAAAGTGTTGTTAATACCTAGTAAAGAAAGTTATTAAAATATCCAAGATGTCCTCCTACATTTTATAAATACGTAGTGTCTTAAAAAAATAATACAAGTTCAATTTTGTTTTATCACAGTTGAAATTTAATTAAGAAATATACACACACATAAAAACAATTTTGAAAGAATAACAGACTGGGTAAAAATGCATTACACTAACTATAACCAGAATGAAGTATTTAAAAGTATTTTATTATAATAGTAAAGCTTATTATTTCAGCTAGACAATACATTTAATAATAATTGAATGTTTTAACTTAATATTCAAACACGTGTGAGTGCATGCACAATTATTTACATGGTGGGACGTTTTTATAATTAAAAGATATAATGATAAAATGCCTTAAATAGATTTATTATTGCAATAATAATTAGTCTTATTATTAATTATACTGAAAACAATAAAAATAAATAAAATAAAAAATCATTTAGTTAATATTTTAATATTATTTGTAAAACAATATTGTATTTGTTTTTCTGAAGGTTTGTGATGATGGTATTTTAGTTGTATTTATATATTGGACTATTTCCATCATCTAATATGACTATTGAATGCCTTTAGAAAAAAATAACTTTAAATATTGCAAATGCATTCAAATGTTAGTAATAGCTAACATGTTTCTTTTAATAATTTAATTAATGCAATCTGATATTTTAATATTTCAAATAATATTCATCTACACTGTTATGATGATAACATGACAAAATTTTGACACTACAAATGTTAAAATTTCCTAAATAACACTTGCTTTATTCTATTTTTAAATAACCATAATATAATATTCCCATAAAAATTTGAAAAACTGAAGAATTTGGGGTAAAAACTATGATCTCATTAATCATGAGACAACAACCTATAAATACACTTACATAGTAAAAGTGGTTTAATTTTTTAGTAAATTATGTACAGAATGAATACATAGGATTTAAATTTAAAATTAGCCATATAAGCATCCTGCCTTAAAATGATTTCTATATTAACAACTAGCTAATCAATTGCCTCTTAATGACAAATGTTCCTTTCATTATTCTGAATGAAAAATTAAAAGTGAAACAATGTGTATCACTTCGATAATGAATTTTAAAAGAATGAAAACCAATATTTGAATTTTACTACGAAAATTTTAAGACTGCTTCATGGAATACTATGTTTTACCTGAACTGCATATTTATTCATCTCTTTTTTAAACCAGAATTCATTGTTTGGAATTATATTTGCTATATTAATTTAAAGTTTCAGATGAATATTATAAAACTAATGTAAATTAATAGACTAATTAATTGCTTGATATTATATTTATGAAAACTACATAAAGCTTTAGATTTATTTTAAAAAATTAATGCAATCAATAGATTATGGATTATTTAATAATGTAATGATCAAAGGAATACAAAAGCTATGGATAATTATTGTTAGTGTGACTACTAAAAAATGGATTTACATTCAATAATATTTTATCTTTGTAAATACATTTGCAAAATTTTATTATCTATTAGAGCTACTCCTTAGAGGATTAACTACTGCATTAAATGCACAGGGAATATAAATAGATACTTATAAACTTGTTAAAATGTTGCTTGAAAACTGATCTTTATAACATTTATATTAAAAAAGTCAACTTTAATTATTATGCACTTTATATAAGAATTGTTGTGTAACCTATCTATTGGGATACTCCAACCTTGAAATGCCAATGATATAATAATTGTAAATATTAAAATAATTGCACCTGGATTATTAGTTTTGAACATTGTTAAAGAACTGTGGGTGATAATTTTAAGGATATATATATATATATATATATATATATATATATATATAATAAATTTATTGAATTTGTTTACTTTTAGTATATTAATAATTTTTATTATTATGTATAAAAAGTTCTCAAAGAAGAAAAGTATGTTAATAAAGATACAGGTAAATATATTTAGGATTGTAATGTGGTATAAATATGTGTTATTAATTTGTCATACCTTTGGAGATGGACTAGACTTTAAGTTAATTAAGAATATTTTTTAGACAAAATATTATTTAATATTTTATGTGTTTTATTGGTCCTTTAATTTTATGTTTCTCTTTATATGGTGAAACATATCTAGAGTAGGTATTTAAACATTTATCAAGATTAATCATCTTATCATACTTTACCTAAAGAGGTACTCATGTGAATCTAAAAAGATTAGATAGTGTACCTGACAATACCTGTGTTATTGATAACTAATAAATATTGTTGTTTAGTTAAGGCAAACTCCTGACAATACCTTGTTATAATTTTAACATAATATAAGCTTGTTATTTACATTATCTGAATTCCACTTGCTACAGTGATAGTCAGGTCAGGTTAAAATTATACATTTGTGAAAATAAATTATATATGAAAATAAAATATATAAGTTGGATTAATCTTCTACTCTTTGACTAAAAGTATTACTTTCTGATTTGGATGCCTATAATAATGGATTACAATCATATTAATAAAGGGGGCAATAATATATTCTTGTCTTTGGCTTGTTTCTGATATTTACATCTTTAAATTAAATGAGAAACAACTTCTCCAATGGAGTGCTATGTTATAATATATATTCCACAGGTAGTTATCATTAACAGCACATGATCACCATCTCTTATACTAGCACATAATTGTTACTAACCAAGCCTTCTGGCATCTATTGATTACTCTGGTTGGCACAGGGTGGCACTACGGAGAGTTTTGCCTTGTTTAGTTATCATTAAATTAGAGAATATTTAGTAAATACCTTATTACAGTATTATTTATATTTTTTGAAGAGAACATATTGTTATTGTCATTACATTTAATTTTTGAATATTTTAGATTGGTTTATTGTTAATAAAAATAATTATTATTGTTAAATTATCTGGTCTTTTTGTTATTAATTAGTTAAGGATGATCATCTTCCCTATTAATAAATAAAGTATGATCATTATGATTTTTGTAACTATTTCACATTTCTTAAAAAATGTTATTTTTTATTTGTATTCACACCCACCATTCCTAGTAAATAATTCACACATACCCTTTATTTCCTAGTCACATTTATATCATAATATTTTTATCAATTGATTGGATACAATAAAATCTTTTTGATGGTTAGTTATGTCAATAATAAATCATTTTCTTAATTTCTGAGATTACTTTGAGAAATATTAATTATTATATCATGTTCAAATCCTGAGATCATTGTTCTATATATTTAATTTAACATAAGAATTTACAACTAACTTGCTAGCAATTATTAAATGTATAAATTAGAAAAGTTTTATATTAATATTTAATCCTACACTTTATGTGCAGAATAGGATATGTTACACTCAGAGATTGTTAATGTTAGCTAATCCTAAATACACCATGGGTCTCATTTTACACAGATGTTTTAAATGTGATTTTGAAGTTATGCAATTCATGTTTCTTTTTAATATTTTTGTAAGCAGTTTTCTTTTATGCGAAAAAAAATATTAGATCAGAAGTCAAGTTCAGATAATGTGCTATTATTTTAAATATTATAAATTTTATGCACTCACACATCATATTTAAAGTAATAGTGCATTAGCAGAGTTTGACTTCCATCTAATAATTTCAATATTTTCAGTGCTTTATAATAGTACTGTAATAGATTTTATGCAATAAACAAGTTCATAATTCACTTAAAATCAGGATTTCCCCATTTTATATACACACATTAAATTTTACAAGATTATAATTTAAATCTGTTCAAACGTTATAGATGCTTATACTATTCAAGTTGTTGTTTTTGCATTTTAAATCACATTCTATTTTTGCTTTTTAAAAAAAAGAGTACATAATCAATTAATCATTTAGTGTCCACAAGTTTATTTTTAAAAGGTAAGTACAGAGATGGGCACAATTAAATTTGATAATTAAAAATTAAAATATGATTTTTAATTGTAATTAACAATTTAAAAATTATGTAATGTGATCTGAAATTTTTGTGATGTGAAACAATGAAATTTGATTTTAAATGGAATTAAAAATTAAAAAATTAAAGACAAAAATAAGAAATTTATTTTTAATTGTTAGTTTTAACTAAATTTTGCCTGACAGTGGTAAATAGTTAGGTGTCATTTTATTACCATAAGTCTAAGTTCTTATTTTTATTTTAAACTTTTAATTTACCCTAATGGAGAGGAAAAAACACCCAAGAAAATATTTGGAAACAAAATTTTCAATTTTAGATCGCTTAGTGAAATGGGAAGGATCAACAGTGATTGGACAACATTTTAGTTTGGGTGAGTCCACTAAAAGAGCAATTAAAAAAATGAAGTTGACGCCAGTTGTATGTCTTCTTGTGATGAATCTGATGTTTTCCCAGTTCACAAATGAACCTATATATCATCAAATAGTGATAATGATTGTAATACTATACATGTATAAAAAATGTAAAATACTGTAAATTATGCATAAAAAATATATCAATTTGAATAAAATTAAATACTGTAGTTAATAAAAAAAAGTGAAAGAAGTTTGTCTTGTATCAATTTTTTTCAAATTTGAAATTTTTTATTAGTCATACTTTATTTCCTTATTTTTTTTATGTGAATTTTAAAGTAATTTTACATTGTTGCTTTGCTTTTATGTGATTTTTGAAAATTATAATATGCATCCCCCATTGTTCATGATAAGTTAAGTCTATTTTTGTATGATCTCTTTTGTGAATGTTTTCTGAGGAACCTATCTACAACATAAAATGAGACCCATGTGTAATAGTGATATTATTTTTTGCTAGTCTTTGATACACAGTGGCACCATAGGGTATGTTTTTCAAATACATAGAAATTATATCTAATATCATAATAGTCTCTCTTGCACTGTAACACACTCTCACTTTACTTTTGTTAGGATGTTTTTGGTAGTACTTTCAACCATGGGAAACACTTTTTATTTGGCTTCAATATATATTGTAACCTTACAAAATAATAAAGCACATGCAAAACATAACCTACACATACATCATAATAATGAATGACAGTATAATGGAGTAAAAATACAATAGAAGGTTATATGAAAACTGGCTGACTAACATATAAATGAGCAAATATAGGGGAAGGTCACAAATTGTAGTACAGATCTTACATTACATTAACCTTACATCTCATATCTAATATTAAATAAAGTACATTGATTAACTAACTTTCAAGATCTAAAATAAAAATATTAAAAGAACTTTAGTTTGTAATTCTACCAGATAGATAATAATCAGGAAGGCTTCTATCTATGAAATGACTATGGAATTAGAATTATGAGTTGGATGATAAATGAATAAAGATGTCGAAGATTAAATGGGTGATGAAGAACAAATAATAATTAACTAATGGAAATGAATAGACTTAAGAGTGAGGAGAAGAGAAAGGAAAATGTGTTAAGGTGATGGATAGTTAAGGTTGTGATAGAATAGGGATTAATGAAGAGTAAATCAATTATGATAGTGACTTAAGATGAAATGAGGATGAAAATAAAAGAAAGTAAAATACGGATGAGCTATGATAACAATGTTAGTGATGAAGAATGGTATCCTAATTATTGAACTGATATTATTTCAAACAAAAGGAAGAAAATAATGAAATAAAGGCAAGGGGTTCTAAGCTTTAATAATAATAAAATATTTGGCTACTAAATTAAAATGGGTTATAAGTTTTAAAACTAGAGAGAGAAACTTATATTTTGAAATTTTACTGAATCAATTAGACAATAAGAATGAAAATAGGAGATCAAGGCAAGACATAACAAATAACTTAAGAAAGAAAAAAAATTAATAAAGTCAAAGTTGAAACTATTAATTGGTAACTTAATTTTCTTAGGGTTCAAATACTTTGAAATGTTACTATTTTAAAAGGACATTTGGATCAGTAAGAAGGATTTTACTACTATCCAAATATAGCAAATAAAGATGGCTCATAATGCAAAAATGGACTTAGTAAAAATATTTAAATATTCCATTGACAATAATAAGAATAACCTTTAAATTTTATGATCTATTAATAAATTTTTAATAATAAAGTAAATATAATAATCATTTATGAACTAATTTTAATTATTGATCATGAGCAATATGATCAGGCTCCGTGAATGAAGGTGTCTAATAATTTATAAAAAAAGGTTATTCCAAAAACTAAATCTTTAAACCTTAAAACATTCTTTGAAAACAGTATATGCACAATAAGTGATAAGATTTTATAAACTCTGAACATAAGAGCTCTGCAAAATTTATTTTTGATATGCTAACACGTAATAAAATCAATCATATTAACTGATGATGATATTTATAATAATAATAATAATAATAACAACAATAATAATAATAATAATAATAATAATAACAACAACAATAACAATAATAATAATAATAATAATAATAATAATAATAATAATAATAATAATAATAATAATAATAATAATAATAATAATAATAATAATAATAATGTGTTGATAGGAATAGCAATAATAATATGGATAGGGTTTAGCAATAAGGCCACAGACAGCTGGACATATTTTCAAAACAAAATTTATTTACACTATTTGCAAATTTATAAAATAATAACAAAAAGAAAACATATATATATATTCTTGGTCAATTATAAACAGAAACTACTCCGAACAAGATTTAGTTACGTAATTATATTATTAAGGGAAGATCTTTTTGGATCAGTTTACAATTTTAATACATTACCATCTTTTTAATGAATTATTTGTTTATATCTATTCCTTAAATTGAATTTATTCTAACTTACTACACATTTTATATATTTTATTTACTTATTACGCATGATTTTACTAAACTTATTCAATTAAAATAGATACAGGTAATATAATTTCAAAAATTCTTATCCGATAGTTAACAAGCTACTAATAATATATTAAATAAGATAACATAATGGATATTTTTAAAGTATAATAATTTATGCTACAATATGGTAATAAAAATGTTGACTTCCTATTTTATTCATTTATCTAGGATATTAGACAGTCCACACTACTTTAAGAGTCAATGCTATTATTATTCTACATTTCAAATATTAATTTTATATTATAGGAATCTCCCAACACTAATGAAAACATCAGCATTCTAAACACTTGGGTATAAACAATAAATAACCATCATTAATGGTATAGATAGAAACACCTCGAATAGATGAGCACTGGATAACAATCTTCTAATATAAAATAACTTTTGACAAATATTTCTTATCATAGTTTGCTTAATGTTAAGTGCAGTTTATATTTTTAAATACTACCTTTCAGGAACAATTCTATTGCTATGATACTAAACTGCTAGAAATTAAGAATATGAAATATAATAAAACATACAATATGCCAAGAGATAATTATAATGGGGTTGAGCTAAGGCAAAAAAAAATCAAACAACCTAGATCAGGGTCATTTCATGTCTGCAAATGCTACGAATCCCAGTGTTACTTTTGGAGCACCTTTAGTGACATGAAAAAGAAAGAGGTGGACAACCCCTTATGCTCAAAGCTTTATGGTATTATTCATGATTCACCCATGATGATCATTTCTATTCTCATTCAGGGTAAGGGAACAAGTACATCTGCCATGATGTAACATGGATATACCACATATTTCAAATATTATTCATATATCATTATAGCCATTCAACATGATAAGCAAATCTCATACAAATATCACTTACCATATAAATGTAAGCATTAAGCAAAATGGGATATATAACTATTTAATACATAAAAATTACAATTATCAATATCAATTCAAGAGTGATCCACAACTATAATTGTCATTAACTGTAAGTTGGTTATGTATTACATATAAAATATATCCAATGCACTTAAATTAACTAGAGTTGAATGTTAACCTTTTATTACTATTCACCAATTGCAGCTTTTACCAATAAGAAACAAAAATATTAAGATAAAATCATAATAATTGAACAAAATTTAATGATTTATTGTGAGAAATTTTAACCTTTTACCTGTGATCATATTTAAAATATGAACAACATTTATACCAAATAAAATTACATTTACCGGTTTTTTTTTGAACAAGCTTAAATTCATATTACTGGTTTCATTTTCTACACAGACCGGTTGTTACATCTGTAACACAAACATACATAATGGTACAATACAATACATGTTAAACTAGTAATAATAAAATATTATCACATAAACTTTTTTTCACATTTCTTCTTGTGAAACAAAGAGAGGACAAAATTTTGATTACAACCATTTGAAACCAGCAGCATTATTTAATTTATGAAAATTCTTTACTATTTTAATACCCTATTTATTTTCTATCATCTCATTTCTTCATTTATTAGCGTGGCAAATATTTATTTTTTTCTTTTACATCTAATAAGTAGATTGCCTAAAGATATTAGCATTTACTTTTAAACTTTTACTAGACAATAATCCGAATATTTATTCTCTACATGTATCATTATGGCTCTTATTTTCTTTACAGAAATTTGTGAGAACTCTTTTCAACACATATTTACTGATCTTCTATGATGTGAGTATACTCTATAGTTATTCATTAATTTAACTAGTAATCCTGGTACATTTTTATATCCTTAAATAATTGCAGTCTCTTCTATTAACTTTTAACACTTAAGGCTACAGGAATGTAAGAAGTTGAAAATGAATATTGCTTATTATTATTATTAAGCCCATAAACATCACATGACCACCATAACTGTTGTTAAAACAGGCAAAACTCACTATACATATGCCACACACAGCAAGCTAGAGTAATCAATGGATGCCAGAAGGCTTGTGCATAAAATCCCCATAACAACAGTTATACACAAGCATAAGAGATGGTGGTCATGTGATGTTTATTGGCTTAAAACTAATCCTGCCTAATAGGATATTGGTGGCTATTGTTATTAAAGAACCCAAGACACCAAAATGTATGGAAACTGAACTGGGTTCAGACCCATATAACAATATAAGCTGATGGGCTTTAATTGGAAACATTAAGGTGTTTTCAGTTTAAGACTCATAGTTTTGTAGTTGAATGGAGATAAAAGGTGGTTGCTGGAGGGTTGCATTAGATCCTAAGATCTAGATGCAGTGCTCTCAGATCCAATGCTCCTCACTGACGAAGGACACAAGCCAGAAACTAGTCTGGGAATATTGGATGAGTAGGCACTAGATGGGGATTTTATGCACAAGCCTTCTGGCATCCATTGATTACTCTAACTTGCTGTGTGTGGCATACGTATAGTGAGTTTTGCCTGTTTTATTATTATTATTATTACATATATAAATTTCTTCTATTTTATTGCATGATGGAACTATTTAATAAATATATTATTATAAATTTGATAATCACCTTGTGGTTAACACAGTAATTAATATACTAGAAATAAAATTAACATTTAATTTAATATTGATAAAATATTATTACTCAATTTAATGAATGTGTTAATTCCACTTATACAGAGATAGTTCCAGACTGATAAATTCAGTTTTACCCCAATGTAAGTTTAAGGCAATATAAAGAATATTTAATGTTAGGAGTTTTAATAAAATATTTTGAAAAATTTAATAATCCATTATATTTATTTATAATTGTTAAATTAGTTGTGTATAGACCATTGCTGTTCTTAAACTTAATTGCAATAAAATAATTTGCAGTTTTTATAATGTAATGAAAATTGTGGTATTTAGAGTTAACTTTAAACAATATTTTACCTTAGTGAAAACATGTCATATGTGTCTTATAAATTTAAGTAGCATTAAAAGAAATTGAATATCTTTTATCATAGTCCGCTTCTTTTAAGTTTATTTTCAAATCGAAAGTACAAAATAGTTTTCTCCTTTCCTTTTCTCTTGTCATTCTAAATTTCCTACCACTGTATTTATAATGCATTTTGTAATATAAATTGGTGGGCTTTTCTTCAATATGTCTGATAATTTTGCAATAAACCAATTTTACAATCATCAGTTGTTATGTGCTGGTCAAATAAAATATTTACTCCATTAATTACAGGTTACTCATAACAAACACTTTGTATTTCTATGTTGGGAAATAGCTAGAGAGAAATGTAACTCTATTGATCTTTACTTAATCCAATTCAATTCCATTTTAATTCAATTCAAATCCAAAGTTTTGACAGGCATCTGACAGCTAGCAGAATAAATAGTGATTTACAATTCTGAGATACATAATAAATTCTGTCAATAGATTTTAAGTACATTATGCATCATAAACACCAAGGGAGATACCTCAATTTAGACCCTATAAGCTACCACAACCCAAAAAGAAAAATGATGCAAAAATCTTTGCAAACCCTGTTCCTTTGAGTTATTGGTCTGATAAATCAAAAGCATGCCGTGCTCATTTTTTGGAGATTTAGAGGCAGTAGACCATGGAAGGACTGTACTATGTTAAACAAATGAAATATAAAAATTAAAAAGTGGTTGGAGCAATGCCTGAGATAAAACACTCATGAGAGTTGCATAAAATCATTGTATCTTCAAGTCAATGACAAAATCCTCTATTCATCATCAAAAATAAAGGATAGTTAAAGAAAATCCAACAGCCAAAGAGCCAATCCAAAATCATAGATTACTTGAAATATGAACTCCTTAGAAATAAATATATTGGTGACTATTTTATAACTTAATCATCAATACTCTTGTTACATATTTAGCAGTATTTTTTTTAAATATTAATTTTGCATAAATGCATACTTTTTTTCTTTCTCAGATGTGGTTATATTTGAGATCAGTTTGCTTGGAAATTTTGTACTAATGGCCACAAGTACTTAATCATCACCATTCTAAAAGTTGGGTTGCCATTTATAATGGACAAAAAAATTGGTTCAACAAGGGTGATGAAAAACCATCATCATGAAACCCAACAAATACAACAAATTTAATTATACAATAAATATAATGAGTATTTAGAGATTAGCAAGGCCAAACTTTATTACAAGTTCATCAGCATTGTAGAAAGAAATAATAGTCATTCATCATCATGGATGATCAACAATAAAAAAATTCAAATAATCAATCATTCTTGTAAATGAATTTGAAAGTGGTCCACTAAAGACCAGGCTAATTATTTAGCCAAAGTCAGGACAGAAATGCAATGCAATAATTTGGATGCACATTGGGAGTGATTTGTAATGGTACAAATATGAGGGTAAATATAAGGATGTAAAACCACATCATCATGTCCATAGACTAATCAAAAGAAATACATATGAAAGGAATTAGCATGAGAAATCAGCAAGAAATAAACTATATGTTTACCATCATAACAGAGAAAGATGCTTTTCTTTTCATTTCTTTATTTTCCCCCAAAAAATTAACAAAAAGTTAATTCAGCTTATTAAAGATTGTTATTCCTTGAATTCCTAAATGTTGTTTTCCCTACTTGATTATTTAAAAAATAACTTAATGAATTACAAGTTAATCAATTTAATGAATATAAATCAAATGGTTAAGCATACTTTTTATGAAACAAGTTTATTTTTTTGCTAAAACAATTGTTTAAAATTTCATACTATCATGCCATTTTTTTTTAATTGTTGATCAGTTAGTTATTAAATAATTGTAAAAAAATGTCTTGTTTTAATGACTTTATTCTATCCAGCTATCTGTTACATAAATTGGTAGGGTGTGTGAATCTATTTTAAAATAGCTTAGTGTTCTAGGATTTTTAAATTATTCCAGTAAATCTATTTACTTATAGAAGGGTAAATGTATAAATTATTTAATGTGATTTAGAATAAACTGCTTTATTGATTTATTTATTTCTTGCTCACAGTAATAGTATATAGAGTTGTTGCTTCCTGAACTAGATTAAGCATAACAGTTAGTTATATGGAGGTTGGTAATATGTTGGTGTTTGGATATCCATATAATAACAATGGATGGTGTAAAAGTAGATTCTTTAAAATACAGGCATTACATTTTATATTTTTGTTTAAGGATTATAATTATAGTTGGTCAGTACATTAAAGGTAATAAGTGGCCAGAGCATTGAAATTGATCAGGTAGATTAATATCTCAGCATTATTTTTTTATTCTGATGCATTAACACTTAATATTGTACATCCAGATAATTGTGTCATATTTCTGCCCTATATTTGGCAATGCCTAAATAATAAGTGGTATATAGTGGACCACTTTCAAATTCAGTCTCAAGATTGACTGTTCATTTTTTATTTTTATTTTTGATCATCCAATGATGATGAATGGTTTTTCTTCTTCTCTATAATGCTGGTGAACTATAGGTAGTTTATTTCTTATTGATCCCTCATTATGTTCATTATATGCATCATATATTTAAATTTATGTATTAAGTGGGTTTGATGATTATGAGTGTCATCACTCCATACTAATTTCATTTATTTTCATCATTACAAATGGTGACCCAACTGTGACCAATGATGATCAAGTGCTGATGGTCACTGACCACATCTGAGAAAAGAAAAAAAATGCTGTATCTTGATGCAGAATTAATTTTAAAATATTACCTTAAATGTGACAAGAGTTTAGAAGATGATTAACTTATAAAATGGTAATTAATACATATTTAAGGAGTTCATATTTAGAGTAGAATAGAAAATCTATGATTTTAGGACATTGAATTGAGGTTTTGACTGTCGAAATTTGTTTAGCTACACTTAGTTTTGATTATGGATACAAAATTTTGTCATTGGCTGGAAGATATGATATTTTTGTGCAGTTCCAAGGAAGTATCTATTTTGGGTATTGCTCCAACTCACTTTCTTGTTTTCATATTTTTTTATTTTTCATAGTTTTGTTAAAATAGTCCTGCCTCAATCCCTAGTTTTTAAGATTCCAAGAAAAGGAACAAGGCATAGTGATGTGTTTTCATTCCCTAAGACTCAAAGGAGTAGGGATTTGCAAAGATTTTTTCATTATTATTTTTATTAGGGGTCTTAGTAGCTTATAATGTCTAAATAGAGATAACTTTTTCAGTGTTTATGCTGCATTATATACTTATAGTCCAGTGGCTGAATTCTTTATCTATTTCAATATGATATGCCATTATTCATTCTGTTAGCTGTCAGATACTTGTCAAATCTTTGAAAAAATTAATGAGTACATGGTTTGAGGTATGAACTTTGTGTTAATTATACAGATATATTAGGTAAAATATTGTTAGGTGGGATTGTCATTTTTCTTCCCCCCACCCATGATGTGGGATATAACTCAGTTATGTGCCTCATGGCATACAACATAATTGTAATGTATGTGAACATATAGTTATATAAAGTTGAAAATATTTGAAATACAGGAATTCTTCATATATCTGGAGCCTAACTGTAAATATAGGGATTTGAACTCAGACAGACTTTCAAGTACCTGTCAACTATCCACACTATCTCGTACCACTGATACCCATGACCACACACATGTAGAAAAGATAATCACCAATATCCATATTTTATGCTATATCAGCACTCATCAGTTGGTCCAAATTGTCATCTACCACACACACACACATATATATATAATCAGTGTTCAGCTTTATATTAAAATAGCAAATCTTCATACTTTAATGAACAGGCTTCAATCTACTCCAACCTCCAACTCTTCAGCCATCCATACAATTGAAAATCTGAATACTGATTACATATATATGAGAGGTGATAATCTGGACCAACTGATGAGTGCTGGTTTAGCACAACATAAATATATTGATGATTATTTATTTTTTCTACATGTGTGTGATCATGTGTATCAGTGCTATGATATAGTGTTGCTAGTTGACAGGTATTTGAAAGTCTGAGTTCAAATCCTCTATATTTATAAAGTTGAAAAGAAAAATAGAAATAAACACAAACAAAAACTTTTGTAGATATTTATTATATTGTACTGGAATAACAGTTAAGTATTAAATAATAATTTTGATACTTAAAAACTATTATAAATTATTTTAAATCATATATTTAAAAAGATCTATTTAATGTTTATTCTATTTTTGAATCTCAAACAAGCTTGTTTTTATATTACAATCAATCTTACCAGTAATTATAAAATTATTCTATTTTTAATTAATATTTTTTTTTATTAATTTTGAGATAGTCTATAATCTGATGTTGTTTAAAGAATTAAGAAAACTTTTAGATAAAAATTGATTTTAATTAAGTTGAATTAAAAAGAGAATATTTTTTTGATAAAGATAAAGAAAGAATTTATTCAATTATTGTTTTCAAATTTCCAAATAAACTATAACAAGGTGGATTTAAAAAAATAATTTTATATAGCACTGTTGTTATGAAATTATAATGAAAGGCAAGAGCTAGTGCAATCCACCAGATAATACCACAATAGTAGAGATTAAATTTACATGGAAGCAAGGTACACATTTTTTTTGGTTTATAGACCATATTATGTGATAGATGACTTGCTTGCCTGAAGTCTATCAAATTATAAAGTCTGAATGGAGCTGACTGCTTACTAACAGTTACCTAATTTATACCTTTCCTGAAGATGTCAATAAGCCAGTCTACTGATTTAGAACAGACCAGTTTACCAAGATATGAGTAGTAGCCAGAAAACTGAATGATTATTATGCTATGGGTTTATATATGTGCTGATTAATCTATAATCAAAGAAGCACAGCCATATAATTACTGCTGGTTGAATTTATAAATTGTATGAGTAAAAAATAATTGAAAATGACATTATTTTAATTAATTAACTTTGCAGTTGTAATCTTTAAGTTATCAGTTTTGAAAGTAAATAAGTGGTGACTATATTATCCATTTAAAAAAGAAAAAAAGTAAGAGTGAATAATCAGTTGGTATCCAGGTAATTTCTTCCTGTTAACATTTACAAATAATTTATTGCAGTTTTGATTAAAAATTTTATTGTAAGTGAAAAAACAAAATGCCAAATAGTTTTTAAAGAGAACTTTCCAAACTGAATCTAATGGTAGTATTTTTTTAAAAAAGAAAAACTTTTACTCACAATTAAAAATAATAGACTAATAACCTTGATTTATTTAAAATTTGTAGTATCTATTTTTTTTCCATGTATACACACATATTGTGCATTTGATATATATTAACAATATGAAGCTAATGTAAAAATATAATAATATGGATTTAATACATTTACTTTTTATCTAATAAAATATCACTAGGACATAAATGCCAGTGTGTGCATACATTTCCATGCATACCCACATATATGTTAAAATAATCATTTATGTATTATTAAAATATTTTTTTATTAATTTATGACAATTCTAATATGTTAATATACAGCACATTAGTGTGCTTATATTTACACACACACACACACACTTGCTCACAGTAAGAGTAATAGAGCTCTTTCTCCCTGATTCCAATTCCTACATAATGGTTAATTATATAGATATTGGGGTTTGTTTTGTGTTATAGACATTAGATGATGATCCTGGTTGTTTTTATTAGAAATTAAGTTTATATTTTACCAGAACATTAATAGTACTAAGTGGCTAGAGCATTGATGATGATTAGCTAGTTTTGTATCTCAGCATTATTTTTATTTTTATATTCTGATGGATTAGCACTTAAGGGTGTGCAGCCATATAAAAGTATTATATTTCTGCCCTAAGTCTGCCGATAATGTCTTAATATATATTGGGTGATGAAAAAGAATGTATATATCTATTTTAAAAAAGGATCTGAATGGTATAAAATCTTTATTATTTTATGACTTAACTCAAATACATGATGAAAAATAATGATAAACAGAGTAGTGGTCCATGTCAAATGAATACTACTGTAACTAAGTACATTTAAAAAATATTAATAACCACAAATATCATGGTCAGATTATTTTTTCAGATGAAAAAAAAATGGATGAATTCAATTGTACAATTAATTTTGTATATTGTGCCATTGCTAAAAATAATTTAATCTTTAAAAAAAATGTACGTGTTTGAAAGTGAAGGCTTTCAATAGTTGTTTTAATAGAAAATACTTATCATATGTGGCTTAGACACTTAACAGAAGAGAAATTCAAAAATTTCAGCTATCTCAACAATGTATGGGAAAATGTATATTAAGAGTAGCAAGAAGTGATTAAAAATGAAATACATGGGTGAGAAAACATAAGAAATTAATGTGGAGTTGAATATATTGCTAAAGGAATAAAAAATAAAATGTATTGCTGGTGTTATGTGGAGAAAAAAGGTTACAGGTAAAATGATTTAATTTGGAAATACTTCCATTCACATGTGAATCAGTAATGTACGCAAGTAATGATAATATATTCTGTTGTAGATTGTTTCATTATGATAAATTTAATATGTGGAAAAAAATCATTTTTACAATTACAATGTGTGTTCTTTTTGTTCCCCTATTTAAGGTTGGATTGGAAACTAGAGAGCATTATTCTCCAATGGAATAATTATAGAGGTGAAAAAAGTCCATTTCTACAATTACAGTACAATGTTGTGTAATTATTAATTAATTAAAATAATATCTTCTCCTTTACTATTCTCCTCTGATAAGTTTTTGTTCATATATATATATATATATATATATATATATATTTAAATAATAAAACTGGGTTTGCTCAAGCCTGTATTAGTTTATAAATGTAAAATATATAATTGTTAATTAGAGAAGATATTAATTAGTATTAAAGTTTATCGGCTTAACGTTTTCGAGGATCCATGCCTCATATTCATAGCCTTCCTAAAATGTATAATAAAATATGCAAATACAAATATTCAAATAAGCTAGTATTACGTAGCCCATTTCTTCGAGATCTCGAAGCAAGTATCCTTTCTATTAATGGCATGGATGTTTCCATTGATGTAAAATGCCTCCTTTGTATTTGTATTTGCATATTTTATTATACATTTTAGGAAGGCTATGAATATGAGGCATGGATCCTCGAAAACGTTAAGCCGATAAACTTTAATACTAATTAATATCTTCTCTAATTAACAATTATATATTTTACATATAGTGAGAAGTAAAGCTATATTTATAAATGTAAATAAATGAGAGATCTATATTGCAGAAGTAAATTAATCTTCACAGATGTATTATTGATGTTAAATTAACATGAGCTCATAAAACAATCCTCATTAACATGCTTAAATAAAGACATGAACTTCTTATGGACATCATATTTCAAATGACAAAATATTTGTCCATATTTATTTTATACTCTGTAGGGAAAAGAAAGTTTATCATTTTTAATTACCTGCAATTTTTGAATTATACTAGTTTGAATATATGTAAATAAATAATATAGTGTTATATATATTTAATATCAATACATGTGCAAAGATTATTTTCCTTCCACAAGTTTCCAATTATATATTTTGTTAAAATATTTATTTACATATATTCAAACTAATGTAATTTAAAAGTCACAGGTACTTAAAAATGATAAACTTTTTCTTGTCTTTGATTTATAAAGTAAGATTGTACAAATAATTTGTTAATTGAAATATTAGGTGCATAATGAGTTCAAGTTCTCATTTAAGTATGATCAATAAGGGTTGATTCATAGAAAAATAGTGTTACTCTTATGCTTATAAAATACTTATTGATAGTGAGTACATGTAAATATAACATCAATAGTGCATGTGTGAAGAATAATTTCCTTATTCAAGGTTACAGTTATATACATGGCTAAATTATTGATATATATTAGGGTCAGACTTTAAAAACACTTCTGACTGTTATAATGATTTTCATGATATACAAGATTTTTTCCAATTTTTTAGATACATCGATTTTTTTTTTTTTTTATGTTAAAGCGTTGACCAGGAAGCGAACTCTGACAGTTGTTTGGAAGGCAGCTATGCTAACCGCTCGCACCACCACGATTGACTTCGTTGAATTTATTTTCGTCACTATTTATGCACTTGTTTAAAAATGTATAATCTGCATTAAAAAAAAAAATCACATATTGTTTGTTAAAACTCTTTTTTAAAATACTATCAGCTCCTATTTGATTGAAATAAGTATAATAGACATTAAAATGCAAATAATATTCGATGACATGCATATACAATATTAATCTTGGTGCATGCTAATCTTGCTATATCAGGAATGTTGTTTTAATACATTTTATATATAGAAAACTAAAAAAAAATATTTTGCATCATGTATTTGTCTGTAAAAATATTTGATCCAGCATATATATATATCACAGTTAAATTTTTGTAAGATATTCTTTGATGATTTTTTAATGTAATTAATCCAAGATATAATTTTCCTCATCAAGTGTTTACTTAAATTATGTTGACAAAAGAAAAAAAAAACTTGTTAAAATAAAACAATTTTGCTATAATTGCTTCAAATGTTAATTATTTACTATCATTAACCTCTTAATAAAAATGCAAGCAATTATTACAAACTGTAAACAACAAAATCTCTATAGATTCATAAAATTAACAGGTGCATTTTATCATAATATTTGCATAATAAATGAGATTATGACAATAACTTTTTAAATACGCATATATATACAAACTGCCATTAACTTATTTATGTAAGTATACTTCTAAAAAAAGAATCACAAAATAGTTTGTTGCAGTTATATCTTATATAATCAATCGCTATTTGTAGACGGTGTTCTTTTACGGCAATCAGGTTTAATATGATTAATCTTTTATAGGTGTCGCTCCATGCACTTTAGCACAAAGGTAAAGTAGGTAGACTTCGTAAGTAAAAAATCACAAACTGCTCTCATAGGTGAATAAAATAAAATAACAGTTTTTTTCAGTTGAGTTATAGTTGTTGCTCCATGCAGTTTAGCACAAAGGTAAATGACGCCACTTCAAAAGTAAAGATTCACAAATTTCTTCCGATAGCTGAATATAGTAAAATAATAATAATAATTTGGTCAGTTGAATGTAATTGTTATAACCATTATCTCATTGGTGCTCAACCTTTTCATGATTTTTTTAAACAAGTGTCCGTAATTTCAATATATAATCATTTATTAAGAGGCAGAGAGGACTTGAAACTTTTATTTTACCAAAAAAAAAATCTTTTTTGTACATGTCTACATATAATATTTAGGGATATATACCTGTTTATAGAGAATGTATTTTTTTTTCTGCAGATAAATCCTTATTCATCTCAAATCAAGATCGTTTTCCTGAATGTTCAACCAAAAACATACAACCAAAGAATTGCTACATAAAAATGAACTTCTACAAATACTCAAAAATTTCCCCCAAATTCAATAGTTCAGCCAGGTATATTGATTATTGATTGTACTTGAGATTCTCATAACAGACTGAGGGCAATCCATGGTCATCATGCTCTTCTAACTTATAAATATAAGTTAGTAGCTGATTTTACTAGATGTAATACAACACAAACCATGAACAATATTTGTAATGAGTGACAAATCTATGACCACACTAACAGAATTGATTGACACCATAAAGTTACTATTGAAGCTATTTTTTGGTTAGAATCTCTAAAGGTTTTGTTTATAAAATTTATTAATACTTTAACTGTCTTAGCAAAAATATAGACACATAATTACATGACATACAATTTGATATATCTGCATTGTTTGTTTTTTTTTTTAGTTAAAAATTTTCGACGCTTTCTAAGTAATTAAAGTGGTTAATAGAAGAAGTGAAAACTATTTGAAATAGCACAATTATTTAATGTAGCAATATCATGATTATTTGTCTTAAAACTGTACTCACTAAGATAAGTGAGATAATTGTAGAAAATACATAAGTTTGCACTATTAGTATTATAACTATGGTTAATCAGTTTACCAGCATGCATATATAGTTCTTATATGACTTTCAGTAGTGATTTATTATTTTTTTGGTAAATAATAGAGAAGATTTTCATTATAATAAAATAACAAGAAGTTGATTCAACAAAAGTGTTAGTTGATCTAACACTTTAAAATAAAAATTAATTGTAAAAATAATATTTAAAAAAGTTATCCTTCCATGTCATCATTATTATCATCAATATATATTTGTAAAAAAGTGCCCATTTCTGTTTTATAAAAGAAATAGACAACAAAAATACAAATAAATTAATTTTGTATACATATGCAAAACAATATATCAGCATATTGTATATTATGTTTAGTTGACAAAAATTGTTCTAACATTTAGAATGGGCCCTAATGTGACTTTCATACACATTCATCCATATGTGAATCTTTTATTTTTATAAGTAAGCCGTTTTTTTTCTATATCGTATATAATATGAACATTATTAATTAAAAATATAACTTTCCAAATGATGGGCATTCTAGAAGTTAATCTTTGACATTTGTGAAATATAAAAATAAATGTGTAAATATTATTATCTATGACAATGGTATTTGACATCATTAAACTTAATTTATCTAGTCAAAAAGTTAGCAGAACAAAATATTAGATTTTTGTTGTATATGTCATTAAAACCAAGATGAATTTAGGATTACTTATCAAAAGAAAAAAAATATATAAAAGTAATCACTGAATATGCTGTCATCAAAATTTTAAAGAAAAAAATCCTTTATCATTTTGACAAAAAGTCATTCCAGTGAGAATAGCTTCAGCTTGTAGTAACAAATTATTAAAGGGTTGTCTTCCTAAAAATAAATGTTTCGAAAAAAACCTAATTAAAGCAACATTATAAATAAATATTTTACAAAAAATATTGCATAAATAACCTTTTAACTGCTAATTATATTATTGGTCGTGTCAGCTAAAAATCAAAGCTTTTAATTGGCCAGCTCACAAACTGAAGACAAGTCAATTGTCAAAATATTTTCACCTTTAATATCATATTGACTTTATATTTGTTTATAAAAAGTATATTAACCTTTTAACCGCTAATTTTATCATTGGTTGTATCAGATAAAAATCAAATCTTTTAATTGGCCAACTCACAAACTGAAGACAAAGCCTATTGTTAAAACATATTTGCCTATAATATTAAATTCAACTCAGATACGTTTATAAAAAGTATATAATTAATTTTTCAGGTTATGAAGAAAACGAAAGTTCTTTCAAAAATAAATTGCTATTTATTTATTCTAAAATATTCAATATCGGCAACATAAAAGTTATAATGTAAACAAAAAGATCGACTTTTATGTTATAGAAAAGTAAATATTTCTTTTTACTACAACTTCAATATTTGTACTAAAATCTTCAATATTTTTCGAAAATAATTTTGTTTTTTTATTATTCTCTCTGAAAATTATGTTTAATTTCCATAAATATTATTTAATAATAATTTAAATCGTATTCGAAATGAAAATCTCAGCGTTTTTCTTTATTTTCTTTGATCAGGCAGTTTCTTTGTTCTTTCCAGCCAATCAGAATGTCTTTTTCGGCTGAGAGCATGCTAAGAACCAATCACAAATAATGTTCCTTCTTTGTTTAGGTTTAAATGCGTTTTTTTTCTATTTTTTACTTCTAAAATAAATCGGAAGATGTCACCATCGTACAGAACTTTTAAAAACGAATTCAATACGTGTTTAACGAATATTTTCGTATAAAAACTGGCTGAGTTAGAGTGATTTCAGATGTCGATGAGGAGCCTCGTAAAAAACAGTCAAAGAATTAATACATTGTCAGGTTATAAAAGTGAACGAAAGTTCTTTCAAAAATAAATTGCTATTTATTTATTATAAAATATTCAATTTCAGCAACATAAAAGCCATCATATAAACAAAGAGTTCGTGATGAAAATGCCTTTTACATTATAGAAAAGTAAATATTTCTTTTTGCTAAATCTTAAATATTTTTACTAAAATCTTCAATATTTTTCGAAAATAATTTTGTTTTTTTAGTATACTCTCTGAAAATGATTTGTAATTACTCAATATATACTTTTAATATACTTTAAATCATATTTGAAATGAAAACCTCAGCGTTTTTCTTTATTTTCTTTGATCAGATGGTTTCTTTGTTCTTTCCAGCCAACCAGAATGTCTTTTTTGGCTGAGAGCCAGCTGACAGCTAATCACTGACAAGCTTTTTTTGTTTAGCTTTAAATGTGGTTTTATTGATTTTTTACTTGTAAAATAATTCAGAAGAGGGCACCATCTTACAGAACTTTGAAAAACCTAATCAATAACTGTCAAACGAATATCCTAGCATTAAAAATAATGGAATTAGAGTGATGTCAGCTGTCAATGAGAGGCCTCGTAAGAAGCAGGAAAATGGTTAATATATAAAAAAATTACTGAAAATTACAATTTTTCTTTACAAATGTAATTTTTTTGGTTTAGCCTTGTAATAAAACACTCCATCAATCCAAAACTGTCATTTTTATTGACATGTAGGAGCATATCCAACATGAGATTGACAGAAAAATTGGTTACTGTAATTTTCTAAAATATCAAAGCTGACATCTTTAGATTTCTTTTAACTAATAATTTTAAAATTGTAACTACAGTAAAATAAAACTGTACATGAAAATATAAGTATATAGATAGGTTTAAAATAATATAGAGAATATATAGTGATCAAAACACAATTGTAATTACAAAAACAATAGTAAATCCATGGTGTTACTGTGATTTTTACCACAAACTATGCATTTTCCTTTAGAAAATTCTGTTTATTTAATATCGTTCATATTAAATAACTTCTGTAGTGAATTCTACTTTTTGAAATACTTCAACATTTTGCCTATTTATAGTTTTCTATTACATATCTTAAGAATATCTCTTATCAATATAATCAATCATTATTACATTTATTTACAAAGTCTTTCAGATAATCTGTATAATATAAATTGTTCCTGTTTGTTTCTTTCCAAAAATTATACAAATGTTCATGATATATATATAATTTTGCACTTAATATGCCTAATCAAAAATGTTTTTAGAATAATTAAATTTATAATATTATATTCAGAAAGTTGAAAAAAATTTCAATTTATTTTATAAGATTGTTGGTAGATATTTGAAATCTTAGATTGCATTCTAAATAAAACTTTCCTAATATGTTAGTTTGTCTCTATTTTCATACAAAAATTAAGCAAAATAACAGTGTTAAATACAATTGATTTAATTAGTTGCAATGATTATATTAATTATTTATTAAATTTTTAGTAGTGTCATATTATAATTGAGGTGGCAAATCAACAAGTAAGTTTCTTTTTATATAAAATCTGTCAGGATATTTACATGGAACCAAATTTTCAAGTTGGCAACAATTCAAATAAAAAGATCCTGATGATTTTTAGGCATGATAAAAAACTTAAATATTTTAGCATTTATTGTTAAGTCGAAACCAAAACCTTAATAATATATGCAAAATTATTTTTATAACAAATGCTTTTATTTACTGGAGATTAAAAAATATAAGAATATTTTTACCACAATTGGGATTTTTATATTTAACCTGAAAAAGATAGAGATTGACCTAATTAATTTCTGTATTCTCCTCCTCACACACTTTATTTTAAGTTAAATATAAAAATCCCAAATATGATTAAAGAAATTATTTTTAGAGATTTTAGACCCCACTAAATAAAAGCTTTTATTATATAAAATTATATACATATTATTTTAAGGTTTTAGAAATCAGACATTTTTTACAATTACTCCAATCATCAGCTTAATATTTGAAAGTAAAATCACATGTATTAAATAAGTCTTGTTTGCAATATACTTTTGTTTATTGAAAAGCATTTTTTAAAAATCACCTTCTATAATCCAAAAAAAAATATATACACTTTTTTAAAGTTTTAAAATAAACATTTGATTTTATTTCACTTTTACATGGTCACTAAAATACAAATACTTTTTAATATAAGCTGTGTGTGCATGTATACTGCTCTCTCTCTCTCATACACTACTGAAAATCTAGCAGTCTGCTTAATATTTGAATGTAAAATCATGTGTATTAATGATGATTGTTTACAGTATAATTTCATTTGCATAGAAATGTTTTTAAAAAGTCATCTTTTACAAGCAAAATTAAAAAAAATGCATAGTTTTTTAAAAAAAGAACCAGTTTTATAATCAAGATTTGTTTTTATTTCAATTTTAAAAGATTGTTAAACCACTTTTTAGTGTAATCTCTTTATAATGTTTATATAGATACAATCCTCTCATGCACACTGCTGAGAACATTGAACAGACACCAACATATTTGAAATTTGATATCAAAATATTTGAAATTCAATTAACCAACCCCTCTAGAGTAAAGAAGCAATGAAACATACCTAAAATATTTTAGTGCCATGTTGCATTATCAATGATTTGTAACAAATATATAAAATTTGAACAAATTCTGTTTGATATAAATACATTAAACTTCAATTTTAAAATTTTATTCCAACTAACAAACAAAATCTAACTTTAATAAAAGTATTTAAAATATTTGTGATCCTTTTTAAAAATAGTAAATATTGCATAATCATTATAATATATTTTTGCTATTAATATGCTCAAATTAAAAAAGCTATCACCAATCAATTGTGAAACCTATACTGGTCTATTGATGAAATTTTGTGAAATCATTTATCAGAGATAAAAAAGATTTACAGTGCAGATGTCAACTTGTAGAGTTTAAATTGATTAAATTTGCAGTGCTTGTTTACATTATTTTGTAAAGGAAAAATATTATTTCTAAAGAAAATGTATTTGTTCCAAAAATATTTATATTTATTTTAAAGGTGTTTTTAATAAATAAATAAATTATATTTTATATCTTATTTTTGAAAATTATATCATGTTTCTACAATAATTTAAATTTTGTTATTATGGGGAAAATGATAAAAATGTCATTTTAAATCAATTCATTGCTTTAAATATTTTTTTATTATAAAAGTTATACTTAAAATTAATATAATATTTATATTAAAAATATTTTATTTCTGTTACATACTATATTCATATTAAAGGTTATATAAATGAATAATTTAATTTTATAAAATAAGCCTAAATTATGTTAGTTTATTTTTAACACAAATACTTAATGATACATTTTATTTTTTCCTTTCACTTACACATTTTTAACAGCCTTCTAACAAACTTATTGTTTTAAATTTAGCAAATATTCTTTATTATTTATTATATCTTTATATATTTTTTAAAACAATTATTCTAAATATAAATTGAACAAAATATTCTTAAAAATAATATTTCAACATTGCAAATATAGAAAATATAATAAATTATCAAAGCAATAGTTTTTATTTGTCCTGGGTGACAGAAATGTATTTGGAATAAATATAAATTTATTTAAACTCCATTTACATCACTGAAATAAATTTTTGTAAAAAATACATATAAAATGCCAAAATTATATATTTAAAATTTTTAAATTTTATTCATACTTAAAAACAAAATGACAAAAAGTAGCAATTCTGATATTATCGAGATGTTTCTTTGCCAATGATAACTTTTTCCTTAATAAAATAGCGTATGAGGAGGAACTAAAAATAACATGAATCATTCTGTGGTATGTGTGCCTGTTGTAATATATACTTTTTCTTTTACATATTTGTTGCAGTAACCTTCTGCATCAATCTGCCAAATGACATTGTGGTGAAAAATTGTTGGTTCAATTAGCATGTCTTTTTAAAATGCATTTGTGTATTTATCTTTTTTTATAATGGCCAAAATGTTCAAATTAATGCTGATATTTTTTTTACACAAAGAGCATTTTTCTCTCAGATTAAGTCCATAATGGTCAGACATTTTATCTACAAGTTCTGAAACATTTGATGCTGCAAAATTAAACATCCCATTTTGTGTAAAGAAAAGAATGCAAACTCCACTCCAAAAGTACCATCTCTCAAAATCTTGAGTGTGAAACACTTTTTAATTAAATTCAACATAACCCAGCTTATCTATTAGCTGTATTTGCTCAATCTCAATTTTTATAAATTTTTTTAATCTCTCAAATGAAAAAATTTCATTTTTGTGGACTTAGAACTGTTGAGAACAGAAGCTTTAAAACAAACCACTTTGCAAGTGTTTCTGTACTACTTTGACAAGTGAAAATTGTTTTACACTATTGCATTGAATAGACTACACTTTGTAAAGTGATTTAATTTGTGACACCTAAAAACAAGTATAGATAAATTCTTCCTGTAACTATCTTAATAGTTACAAACAAAAAACTATTTTTCATTTAATTTTACAAAAATAATAATATGCATGACCTATGATAAAAATTATAATTTTTAATTTCACTTTTAAATCAAAACATGAGCTTATGCAAGAATAATAAATACTTTGAAGTCAACCACCTTTTATTTGAAAGGATTCTCACTGCTTTGAAAACTAAGTCAATGCTTTTTTTCAAACATTTCTTCAAACACTACTGGCATATAGAAATTATAGCTAAACATAGTAAATCAATATATATTTTAGTTCAAATTTTCACTTTCAAATAAATGTGATACTAAATGAATGCTACAGGTAGCAATTGCTTTAAACCAAATAATGATAATAATAATAATAATAATAATAATAATAATAATAATAATAATAATAATAATAATAATAATAATAATAATAATAATAATATTATTATTATTATTATTATTATTATTAATAATAATAATAATAATAATAATAATAATAATAATAACAACGACGATGATGATGACAAAAAATAGAGAGCTAGGAGAATGTAGAGAATAGAGCAACATGTATATGATTAAATTATAAACATTAATATTTTTAATGTAATCACAAAGTATTCGAATTTAATTTTTTTATTTTATAATTGTAATTAATATTAGGTTTTTTCTTTTTATTTTATATCTATTTCAATAGTTGTCATGCATTATAATGAAATCTCTCCATAACTGCCTAATTCTATCTATTTAATCCAAATAACCATACGTAACTAATATTAGGCTTTATTTTTGTAAAAATTTGTCTTAGTAAAATGTCATGCATTATAATGAAATGCCTTTATAACTGCATAATTCCATCTGTTTAATCCAAATAACCATATTATTTTGTATTTAATGATTATTGAGGATGATAGTAGATAAATGACCATTTTTTAAAAATACATTATTTTAGAATGAATTAAATCCTGACTAATCTTAACAAAAATGGACATATACAAATTTATCAATCTACATTTATATATATGAAATGAATTCAGTGCATATTATTAGTGAAAATTCAAATATAAAATTTCAGTCATCTTCCTAAATACTATAATTTATTTTCTAGCAGTGACATCTTGTGAATAAATAAAAAGTTTGTTTGAAATTCAGACTTTACTATTTATTCATAGCATTTGGGAGGTAATAGACATTATATATATATATATATATATATATATATATATATATATATATATATATATATATATTGTGTAATGGTCATGATGAGCTGACAATAGCAAAATCATTTCTAGGGTGATTTAAACCACCACAATTCATTCCAATCCACATACTACTTCATTTTAAATAGAATCAGTGATCAGGAAGAGAGAGACTCTTAAAATTAGATTACAAATATATGACTCTGTGGCAAACAAGAGACCCAATGCAATGTATATATAAAATACAAAACTTTATTATATTAAAGTTATAAACAAATAAACAAAAGAAATTACTACTGCTTAATTGGTTGCAGACTTATAAGATAATGGAAATTAAATTAATTAGCGAGTACATATGCCAAAGTTTCAATATATAAGAGATATATAAATAAGGGACCTCAGATGATGAACACATTTGATTCTTGGGGCAAATATCTCTCAAACATGTACATTATAATATATGAAGCAAGGTAAGTTTAATTAACTTTATAAAATATGGTTAAAATAGATGCTCACATTGTTCTCATGATCATGACCTATCACCAATGAAATATCAGCTTTAACATATAAAAGGGAGGCAGTACTGAGTTGCTAACATAATAACAAGTCCAACACAAAGGCAATGACAGGCATATCATCACTGTTTCGAAGGTAGATCCAAATTTTATAAAATAAATGGTTCATGGAAATAAGGGATGAGCATCTTCATGTGACCCTAAATAACTCTCATTGCCAGGCAGGAATGATCCACTGCACTGATAACAAGGCCCTATGGATCGGAAAAATAAAAGGAATGTCCCTGCATTCACATGGAACTGGTTTAGGAAGAACCTATCAAATTAAATTTTCTGAAGCAGGTATATACACTTGCTGAAGAAATGCAATAACATAAACATAAAATTACACAACCCAGTAGTGCAATATTTATATAAAATAATAAATATTTGGACTTAAATTTATATAAAATAAAACATAAATGGTCGTGTTGTAAGTTTATAATATGTAGACATCTATTACATAGGCTAAATCATGGCCTACACAGTTATTAAAATATTTTCTGATAAAATTATTCCTGCTTAATTAGAGATCCACCCCATAGTTCTTACATATAGAAAGAAATTATGATACAATAGCCTATGATAATAATATATTAAATTGAATTTAAAGTTTTACAGAATAAACTATCATATCTTACAATATACATATATATTTGTCTCTTTTCAAAACAGAAAACAAAGTTTTAGCTTTCAACTTCGAACATTAAATTTTATTTTAAAACTATAAGATTGTTTATAAATCACGTGTACACAGTATACATATATACCTTTCTCTTGTAAAATAAAATAAAATTTGTTTTAAACACCTTAACACTTGATATTAATTTTTAATTTTGAAAGTTTTATATAAACCATAGTAATTGCATTAAATGACTAAATGACATTTTTGAAAGAACCAATTTTAAATAGACAAGTTTAAAATCGTAACTACTACTACTACTACTACTACTACTACTACTACTACTACTACTACTACTACTACTACTACTACTACTACTACTACTACTACTACTACTACTACTACTACTACTACTACTACTACTACTACTACTACTACTACTACTACTACTACTACTACTACTACTACTACTACTACTACTACTACTACTACTACTACTACTACTACTACTACTACTACTACTGCTACTGCTACTGCCTGGCTACTGCTACTACTACTGCTACTACCTGCTACTACTGCTTACTACTACTACTACTACTACTACTACTACTGCTACTGCTGCTACTGCTGCTACATACTACTACTACTACTACTACTACTACTACTACTACTGCTACTACTACTACTGCTGCTACTACTGCTGCTACTACTGCTACTACTACTACTACTACTGCTGCTACTGCTACTACTACTACTACTACTACTACTACTCAGCTACTACTACTACTACTACTACTACTACTACTACTACTACTAATAATAATAATAATAATAATAATAAATTGAATCAATTGTAGGAAGGATTTAAATGTCTTGATTTGATAGAATTACTGGACTGCTATATATTTAGTCACATAAATATATTTATTAAAATCCCCCTCTCCATTTGATTCTTAAATATTAAGTCTAGAAAATTTAAGAAGGATGGAGTTTAATACAATAGTCGATCTTCCTTAATATGTACAATTAATTAAGGGTGCATTATAATACAATAAGAAAACATTTTAAGAATACACTAATAATATTTATATAGTAATAAAGAAAACACCCTTTAAAAACAGTTAATAAATAAATAATTAAAGCAAAGAAACCAGAATATCAGAGAGGCTTTACTTGATTACCTGTAAATTTAAATTTATGAAGTTAAAATAAATCATTATTTTAGCAGACCTTTGAAGGATTTTGATAGAAAGTCAAACTCTACACTGAACTTTCCAGCATAGTTTATAGGTTTACAGAGTAGTGTTCTTGGCTATTTGCTGGCTGATCATTAGGTGAAATTATATACTGGGCTTTTTCTATTGACGGCAATGGCATAGAATGTCAGCAACTTGGATAATCAATTGTAGGCAGGGATCTTACTCATGCTCCTTGGATATGGTCAGAGAAATTTTGGTGATCTACTCAATGGTCATAGTGTGACATAATTTAACAGCTTAAAAAACACTTTACAATAAGTTTACAAGAACTAAAACTTTTTCTTCCTTGCCTCTATATATATATATATCGCTCAAAATAAAGGCATCCAGATCTTTCCAAATTGATTAATTAATTTCAAAAAGGAAAATTATTTTATTACTATCTATACACATCATGCTGATCACAATCTCAATCTAATTTAATTTTAATTTCTTTTACTAATTGCATTTCTTAATTAAATTCTGAACGTCTTGATTTTATCTGATCCTACAATAATTACATGTTTTGTCACTCTTTTTCCCTAAAATAATTGCAAAATTAGAATTTAATTTATACATTCTTTTGATCATCAATTGATTTTAATTACCCAGTTACATTTTCTTTGCTGACTCGAACCCCCCCTCCTTTTTCTCCCACAAAATATTAAATTGCATAATAAAATTAAATTCATTTACTTTTTTTTTTAAAAATGCCTTAGTATTATAACCTTGACAACAACATATATACATGAAGCACATACACACACACTCACACACACTACACACACACACACACATATATATATATATATATAGGTAATAGACACAATATATAACATTCTGATTATAAATTTATATAAGAAGTAGGTTTAAAGTAAAAGCTGAACCCTTTAACAAAAAGCTAAAAAACGTTTAGTGAAAAAAGTACTTTGGCATCAGGGATTATCAATTTGTAGCAATTGATAATTTCTTGGTAACATCAAAGGTTAAAAGCCATTTCTATTTACATGAATATTATCTCCTCATTTCTATTCTTTATTATGATGTTCCATGTTTTGCAAATGCTCTGAATAGTTTTTAAATGGGAAGATATTTTAAATGAAGAATTACAAGATGTAAAACTTTTAAGCCTGTTGGAAATTAACAATAATATAATATAGTCAAACTAAATAAGCAATGATTTTAACACACAATATATTAATAAAATACTAACTTATTCAAGGGTTCATGTAATATTTAAAGATCAAATGCCAAATCAAGCATTAAACTATCCAAACCAAACTAATTTACCTTCTCAGCTGGGAATAAATAACAAGCAAATCATCAGGAATTCTAAGAACTGGCTCTTTGAACCCAAATATATTGACTTTGTACTCAAAATCAATCTCTCCTCACTTCCCACCAATCATTTCTTGGTTTGGAATAGAGGATTCACAAAGATCAATTCATAGTGTCAATTATGCCAGACTGATGATGAAATGATCCAGCACCTCTTTTATTTCTGCTCCTTTCTAGCTCCACTTCATGATTTCATTGTCAATAGCAGATCACCTGGAATTACAGATGCTTTTTCCATTAGCAAATCCATAGAAAATGGTACCTTTTCCATTATCAGACTTTCCATTTTTCTCCATTTTGCAGTTTGGCTTACTAGATGCAAACTAATATTTTCCCAAACCAATCATGATGCCTGTCATGTTTTCACAGAATTGATCTCTAAAATTGAGGAAAGAGACTAACTACTGGCTCCAGACCATTTGCTCCAGGAAACCCAGGCAAGAATTAACCTTAATTACAAAACACTCATTGCATAAGACTACTTGTGTGAACACTAACAAACTACTCAATATTCAACTTATCATGAACTAATGTTTAATAACTGACTACAATGTTTTTGTATTTTTATTTTCAAAAATAAATTTCTTCTTTTAATAATAATAAAAATAAAAAAAAACTATTTCATTAAATTTATACAAGCAAAGTTTATTTTTAATTACCTTATTTAGCTAAAAGTGATTCAGTAAATTTCAACACAGAGTTCACATTCTTCGACTATGTTAGTCCATATTATTCTAAGGAAATATTTTTTCTAGAAATAAGCCATTTATTGTATCTTTTCTTATGTTAAGGTATAAAGATTTATTTCATAAAATTCTTTTTTTTAATGCATTTTAGTATTATACTAATGTTTTTCTTTTCTTTTATGTTTCTTTGGATTGGATCTATACATAATATTAATTCTCTTACTATCAGTTCTGAAAATTATTGTGGCTTGTTAATTCAGAAATAGTGTGGATTATAAATATTTTCTTCTTTTTTTTTAGGGATGGGTATTAGATATATATTTTTTTTTGCGTCTATTGGATAGTTTTTTTATTTTAAATTACGCTATTTAAGAAATGTTTTCTTTTATCTTATTTACATTGCCACTATTTACGTAAAAGCCAAACATTATTTTTAAATTTAAACAGTTAATATATATATAAACAACTATATTAAATATACCACAAAACTTTTAATCTCCATATAAACATTTAAAACATATGGATGATCATACAGAAAAGGCAAATAACCACTAAATTTAATTTACAACTACATTAAAAAGTCACACACACACATACATACAGATTTAAATAAATAAAATTAGTTAAATGCTATATACTACTAAATTTACAAAATCTAACAGAATTATATCTAATGATTGTGCAATGTAGTTTATAAACACGTATTTATTTAACTGTTATTTATTATATTACACTTCTTAGAATAATTAGTTTTTTAGCTTAATGTAAAATCCCCCTTTGCTGCGTTCCTTTTCAGATTTAACTGTAACTTCTTTTCATGTTATTAATGATTTATCTCCTCAGAGTTCTAGTAAGCTCTCACTATCTTCGAGTTACATCTGTAAGGCAAGAAAAACTTTACGACATCTGTTCACTTTCGTTATTTTCTGTCTTACTAGTATTCACAAATCAAGGGTTTACCCCCGAGGCTTTTCCCTGTTTGAGTCCTATATGCACCCTCCCAGCGATTAACAAATTCATTTTTATTTTGTAACGACTCTTTTAAATTTTGGACTACCAGACTGTCATCCTCTCTGACAATTTAATAGCCGCTGGTCATTTCTTATTGATGTTATTCTTAGCTGGTCACAAATTATTTTGAATTTTTATTAATGCTTTGAGTATATGCATTAAGTATATGCAAATTGTTTGTGTGTATATGCATATATATATAATTATACCAACAAAAGATTTTTTTATTTATTTAAAATCAGCAAACAAATCTATCCTATAACACTGATCGTGAATGTATGGATGTGTAATATGTGCGTGCGTATTATCTTTGGATCCAAAAAATTGCATAAATGTCTATAGCAAGAGCATACTTTTTATGTTTTATAGAAAAGAAAATATAATTAAACCTATATATATAGATAAAAATTAAACCAACATTTTAATTAACACGCTGCAGAGTAAAAACTTTCTAATATCCCATAGTAGCGAAACAGTAAAGAAAAAAGCAATAATAATAAAGTTTGCTAATCGCCAAGATAAGAACTGGAACATTTTTTTTTTTAAATTTACGTCTCAGTTATGAATAACTAAATATTCATTTATTGTATAAAAACTGGCTTGGTTATGGATCAAGTGCTTGAAGATAATATTCTAAGCGTATTAAAAAACTTATTCAAATATTCCTAGCCTACATTCAAATCCATAAATGTTCTAGCTTTGTGAAAAAATCCATATTATATATATATAGTATGCTTTTGTTTTATTATATATACTGGTTTAGAATGACAACAACAACGAAAAAGGATAAAATTCCGTCTACTGAAATTCAAACTGATATTAATGTTTCAGTCCTATTATAAAACAAGAAAAAATATAAATTATCTATTACAATAATCCTCAGTTTATTTTATTTATTGTATAGGTCAATTACCAAAAAATAAGATAATAAAAACAAAATATCTCAAAAGAGAAAAAAGATTGTGATCACCTTGGTAGTTAATTTCCCCCCCCCCCCCACCTTTTTAGGTCAAGAATTAATACAAAAGTCTTTCTTCCTGTGTCAAGAAAGGGTGACTGATAGAATTCAAATTTAATATCAAAAGATGATTAGGATACCAATATATTAAATTAAAGAAGTTTTCGGTTTCTGGGATCTTTTATGATCATTATTACTACCATCATATTTTAGCTTCAGGAAGAAAAAAAAATGCCAAAGATATCACTAAAATACAAAACAATACAAAAATAAAATACCAAATGTGAATCTTGGCGATAATTATATAAACCAGTTTGTAAGTCACAAATTAGTAGTTCTTTCGATTATTCTTAAATATCTAGAGATATTGTTTTTTTACACTTTGCATAGAACTTTTTGAAATACTACATTTTGCCTAATTACAGCCTCAACTGCATTCTATTCTCAGCGATTTCGTTCTAATAAAGTTATCACTAATCATCATTGAAATCATTTTTATAATAAAAATATAGGCCCTATCTTTAAAAAATAAAAACTACAATACAAATTCATATGAAAAAATATTTTTAAGGAAAGTGTTATCTCTCATTACTAATCTATTGTAGTAAAATACATTATTCTAAAGTCACATTCTAATCAAATATTTCTTATATGTTTACGATATATATTTTTATGATAGTAGATTTCAATACGTTCTAATCCAAAAAATATGACAAACTGATGTATTTTTTTGATGTTTCTAGTTAAAACATTTAAGAGATTCTTACATTAAATTTTTATGATACTTTTATGCCAAAAGGTTTGATCCTCTCCTTCCAAGACAAAAAATTAGGCTAAGAAATGGTTTTACTTAAGTATATAATTTAATTTTATCTCTCTTTTAATTTATTAAATATAGCTTCACAGTATTTATATATTGAAATATTTCCATCATATAATATTAAGTTTTTAGAATAACTTAACTTTATTTAATTTTTCAATTAGATTCAACTGTTAGTAATAGCACAACATTTTGAAAAGTATTATTTTCCTCTCTTCTTTAGATATTTCTGATTTGACCAGTAATGGTACTAGCATGAAAATCGAACATGGTTCCTTAGATTCTTGATTATTAAATTTTAATGTAGCAATCTAACCAACTGAGCATCCTCCCATAGACAACAGTCAGTATAAATTACATATACTTATCTATGAGATTCCTCCTGATTTCTCCTTTTTTCTAAAAGCAAGGTTGATTAGTGGTTTCTATATGTAACGTACAATCACCCTAGGTTGACTTATGGAGTTATTCATCATATGAGCAAGTTCTTTGAATTTTCTTCTTTGTACTTTTTTTCTCTCTATCCAATATTTTTGTATTTTCCTATTTGAACATATGTGTTACAAACATGATCTGCTACCTTAGACACATCTGTTTCCCTCTTCTAATCATTCCACATTCTTGCAATCTTTTTTAATGGAAAAACTTGTCTTACCAATATACATTTTTCCATATTCACATGATATTTTATATATGCAGTTGTTGATTTTCAGCATTTCAAGTTTAGGCTTTTTAGATGTTAGAATTTCTCATAATGGAGTATGGCTCTGGAAAGTTGTTCTGAGACCAGTTGCTCATTGAAAAGCCATTGCATGAACATGAACTTATAATTAGAAGAGTAAAAACAGATATGTCAAAGGTAGTAGACCATGTTTTTAACAAAGAATGTTCAATTGGAAAAATACAAAAATATTGAATAGAAAGGAAAAGTTACAAAGCAGAAAATTCAAAGAACATGCTCACATGACAACGGAAATAATGCCATAAGTCAATCTAGTCTGACAATATATATATATATATACTAATCAATCTAGCACTGACAATATATATATATATATACTAATCAATCTTGCACTCAGAAAAAAATGGAGAAAGGATGAACTTCATTGATAAGTATACAAATCTTCTACTGACTGTAGTCTTTGGCAGGATAGCTCAGATGATTTAGAGAATTCCCTTAAAATTTAATATTCAAGAATATAAGGTTCATGGCAAATTTCCATGCTAATATTATCACTGATTGGGCCCGGAACGCATGAAGAAGAGAGGAGCATAATAGCTTTTAAAAAATCATGTATATACTAATCTGAGTGCCATTAGTAATACTTAATTGTAATTTGAAAATTTAAATAAAGTTGCATTTTTCTAATGATATTCAATACTTAATATTATATGATGGAAATATACAACTAAAATCTCATCATCACAAATCTTCAGAAAAAATAGCCTTAAAGTAGATTCTGCATTGTATCTTAACATTTAATTTCACATTATTATCTAAAAAGTGACCAAGATATTTTAAATAAACACATTTTCTTAAGTTTAAAACCAATCAAATTTGAAGTTGATATTTTTTTGCCCATCTCATGCTGATAAAGAGATTAAGATTTTCTTTTCAATTAATAAAAATAAACTACAGATTATAGTCAAGAAATAAAAAAAAAACACTTTGTAAATTTTTATTTTTATTTGGGAAGAATAACATGAATCTAAATGTCAAGATGATAAATTTTTGTTTTAGTTTTAATGGGTTCAAATTGAAAATTACCATTAAATTATATTTTATCAGACACACATCCTTTTATTCACTGAGGGTACCACTAGACTAGTGTTATTCTAGAAAATTTGTTTACCATGATCAAAAGTGATATTGATGTTCTGATATGAATAGTGCCAGCTAGACATGCAGAAAAAAAAAGAGATTTTAAATATTTTTCAGATAATGAAGTGATAGAATACAGAAACAAACATAAGCCAAAAACAATATCTCATACTTTATATGGCATACAAGAAAAACAGAACTAAATAAATCACCAGCCAATAGCTTCATAGATTGCAGAAAATACACATACATTAAACTAAATTAATATCAAATGAAAGAGGATAGATGGAATAAATGGAAAACTACTATTATCTGTCAAAGCTTTTATCAACAACAAATAATAAAATAAAAATGAATATAAAATATTAACTTAGAGTATAGTCTGCTACAAAATGATAAAAATAAAATCTTGAACTAATTGTCTACAATTTATAGATTCCATTAGAAAATGCATATAATAAAAGAAATATTTATAAATTGATTAATAATAACTAAACTTCTATGAATAAGCCTATCATATGTTCTTTTTTTTTCTTTAAGTATCAAGCTGAAACTTAAGCCCTGGTTAAAATGTAAGAAAGTTTAGTTACGTTCATGGCTTCAATATACCCTAATGATTTATCCCCGTGATGTGTGCAAGGTTTAGTTCCAGCAATTGTACACTGTTGTTGCTCTTGATCTCCAGTAAGCTGATTGCAGAGTATGAAGGCAAATTTCAGAATCAGTTTTGAACTATGAAATTAGGATATGTTAATGATGACACAATTATAGAGCTGTGGTGTTCATCTTAGAATGGTTTTGGCATATGATACTTTTTCTTTAAGGCTAATAGTTTTTGCATTGTAAATTGATGGTCGCTATTTCCAGTAATAAGTGTATTCTCCCTTTTTAAATTCAGTGTTTAGGATAGAAACATTTATAATTACAACTGGGCAATGTTTTTTTTTTCTTTTCTGATGGTTTTATTTACAGTTATCAATTAGCAATATGCAATTAGCAATCAGCAATAGCAATCTAGAATTCCCAATTAGCATTTAGCAAAAATCAATCAGCAATCAAAAAACCAGAACTTTTATATTCTATTTTTATATTTCACCAGATCTTAATTAAAAATCTAACCAATGCTAGTATCTTACTTCTTCTTTTCTTTTTAAATACCACTTATATTTTAATTAATTAGAAAATCAACCAGTCTCAGCTTTTAAAATAAAATTTTAGTTGGTTTTAATTACAATAGTTAAAACCAAGCCAAAATAAAATTGTCTTAACTAAAATCTTTTGAAAGTAAAATTACATAATTTCAAAATCTAATGGGGTGCGTGCTCTATTTATGTACTTATAATGGCACATTCTCTTACAAAAACAAAAAAATATGTAACAAACTACAGGGCATTATATAACAACTTTTTCTTTCTATTTTAAAATGTTTGACAATTGAAATAGAGAAAGTCTTTGGTTCAACTGCCCCATGACACCTTGATAAAAAAATAATACTAAATTTTATTTATTCCTACCCATTTTTTTCTCTCTCTTTTTATTTCTTTTAATTTTTAAACTCCACACAGAAAACCTGCTGAATGTTTGTCCTGTCTTTCATCTAGTGATATCACTACTAATTTTTACTTTTATTGCTTACTCTAGCATTATCAATCTTCTGCTCAATAGGTCTGACACTCTAGGCATTATAGGATCCATAAACCTCTGATCATCCTCCAGGATAAATACATTTTTACCACTTCTTTTCTGTAGGTGAAAGGACTGCCATATATAGGGTCAATTTTTTATATTGATGCTGGGTTGGATCACTGACATGAGGCTCTTTCACAAAAACCAAATCACCAGTGTCGAATTAGCATGGTTGCTGGTTTCCACATCTTACTTGTAATTGGAACATGTGTTTTAATCTTATCTACCATTTTGTTATATCTTTCTCTCTTAATATTTCCTTGACTCATGGGAAATGGGGCCTTGATAAGTACAGGATAATTCTGACTGAACTGTAATATAATTTAGGTAAACCCTGTGGACTTGTTTTGAGTTCAATGGATATAGTTGGTAATATTCTCAGTTTGTTTCATTCATTCTCTGTGGTTTTTGTTGATATATAATCAAAACAGATCTTTTAACTCTCTCACAATCTGCTCACAGGGATTATATTGAGAATTACATATGGCATTAACAAATGCTGTATACCCTGATGTTGAAACACAACCTCAATTGGGGGATTTAAATGGTGTCCCATGGTCTGTGAGTATAAATGGCAGTTTTCCCAAAGACTTAATAGTGCTTTGGGCATTGACACTTCTTAATGGATAAGCCTTTCACATATTTTGAAAAAACATTATATATCATAATTAAAAACTGGTATCATCTATAAGCTGGTAACAGTCCATAAATTCTATGACTAGAACTTTGTTAGGATTCTAAGTCAAAATCTGTTCAATACCCCTGTAAATTTTTTATTTACATGCTTCATTTGCAAACATATGTGGCAGGTTCTGAGAACAGATAAGACTAATTTGAAAACAACCCAAGCCAATAAAATAATTTTTGGAGTACATACTCTACCTTACATGGCCAAAAATGTCCCTAAAGGCAATGTATGTGTTCAATCAGCCAGTTCCTAAGTCTTTTAGTATGAGGATCCTTTAGAAATCTGCTTCTGATGTAAATTTGTATTGAAATATTCCATCCTTGATTCATAGGCTCCTTTATGTTGCTTAACTTAACTGTGTCAACTGGTGATGGAGTCAGGGTGCTATCATCTGATCATAATCAGAATCTATTGTCTGTATAATAGTGGGACTCTGTAAATCCTGCTCCACTGACTCATTCATAGCTAATGTGATTGCTGCAATACTTAAATTATCTGATTTGAGGTGACACTGGAATAGATCTATGGGGTGCTGACTTAAGATATCATCCACAATGTTATTCCTGCCTTGGCAATAAATAACCCTATATTGAAGTTTCTGCAGGACTAAGTTCCATTGAACCAACCAATTATTTGTCAAGTAACAGCTGTTCAGAAATTTTAAACTTTTATGATCAGTATTAACAATGGCATTTGATCCTGGCAAAAATTGTTTAGATTTACCAGAGGCCCATATAAAAGACAGTGCTTCATTTTCTGTATGTTTCAGCTCCTTTAAGCATTTGGCTGCAAAAATATAACTTGTGACATTGCTCTTCATTGATTTGAAATAAGACTACTCCAAACCTCATCCACTACTGTCAGTTTGTATATAGAACATCAAAGAAAAGAGCCAAAATTACTTGTTCCAGGAATTTTCCCTTGATACAATGAGACTCTTGTTTCTGCTGGGAACCCCAAATCCATTTCTGCTCCATTTTTATTAACATGACCAAAGTTGACAAATTTAAACAAAGTTTTCATAGAATCAATGATAAAGGTTGCAGTCCTAAATAGGATGGTACTGATGCCTATTAGAAGGTGTAGGGAAATGCTCAGTCATAGCCAGTTTATCTGGATAAGGCTTAATGCCATTCTTTCTTATCATAAAACTAAAAAGTCACTTCCTCCATGGCCAAATAACTCTTCTGCAAATTTATAGTGACATTCTTTTTGATGGTACTCTTTTAAAAGCATTTCTAAATATTCTTCTATATTTCTGGAAGCAATAACCACATTGCTCAGGTATTTCACAATATTCTTTATTTTTTCAGACAAAATCTGATCCAGATACTGTAATATGGATAATAAAAACAAAATGTCACACTATATGGCATGCAAGAAAAACAGAACTACATAATTGGATAAATCACCAGGTAGAAAATCCATGATCTGCAGAAAAGGCAAACACACACTAAATTGATCTTGACTAACATCTTTTGAAAGTAAAATTATATAAATTTCAAAATCTAATCTGCTGTGTGCCCTATATATCTATTTGTAATGGCACCCACTTTTACAAAATAAAAAAAATATATAACAAACTACAAGGCTTTATATAAAAACATTCTATTTTCTTTTTTTCTATTTTAAATGTTTGACTTTTAAAGTGAATAAAGTCACCAGTTCAATATCTTGTTGCTTGTTTTATCAAACTAACTGAAAAATGAAAAGAGTTAAAGCTAATACTTTCTTTTATTAACAGATAATTTTCATTTCAAATAATTCACATTTTTTACCATCAATAATAAACTTTTTTTCATTTCATCAAGAAATTTCTAAATGTTTTAAAAGTTGATATACCAGCAATTATTTTTAATGATATCATAGATATGTTTATGAAATCAATCAAATGCTTTAAATGTAGATGTTTTCTATTGTTAGCCCTGGTGGCAATTTTTTTAATGTTCAACTGTTGATTTTATTATTGAATTATTATTCTGTATTATAATTCAATAAATAGTGTTTGAGTTATCAATAGAAATATCAATTTACAAGTAAAATACAATCTAATATATTATATTTGAAGTTTGCAATTATCCAAAAAAAAAAAAAAACAATGTACATAACCAAGCTAATAACTCCCGAAAATTAAAAAATATATTTGTATACTGGAATTTATTTTTAAAATGGGAGCAAATCTGAAGCCTTTATAAATAATTTTTAAAATATAAAATCTTTTTAACACTATATTGATAAAGGTGTTATCAAGGTATTTGTAAAGGCTGTTATGCTGTTACTGATCATAATTTTCTTCATCAGTATTGCAGTAAAATGTATTGGATTCTATTTTTCATAATAAAACAGTATAGATAAAATTCATGTGTATACATTTATTTTTTGGTTATAAATATTTATTACATAATTATTGTGTAAATGGAATTCTTAATATTTAACAAACTAGACAAAAATGAACTTTTTCACTATTCCAAACTCAAAATATTCTCAAAAGTAATCTTAAATTTCAGAGAACAATAAATTGGAGTTATTAAGTATGTGGATGGTGGATTAAATGCATTTAAATCTACTAACTATTAGAAAGTCCTGATTTCAAATATGCAAAACTATTCATGTAGTAGTGCCACTGAGTGTAAGACAGAGTAATCAATGGTTGCCAAAAAGCTTGGGCATAAAATCCCTATCTAGTGCCTACTTATCCAATATTCCCAGAATAGATTCTAGTTTGTGGCTTTCATCAATGCGGAGCCTTGTATCTAAGAGCACTGCACTTAGATCTTAGGATCTAATGCAACCCTCCAGCAGCCACCTTTAATCTCTACTTAAGTACAAAACTATGAGTCTAAATTTAAAAAACACAATATTTTCAATCCAAGCTCATTAGCTTATGTAGTCACATAGGTTTGATCTTAGTTCAGTACCCATACATTTTGGTGCCTTTGGTTTTTTAATAACCACAGCCACCACTATCCTATTAATCAGGGTTGGTATTAAACCACTAAACATCACATGATAACCATTTCTCATACTTACCCATAACTGCTATTAAAACAGCCAAAACTCTCCATATAGTAGTGCCATTCAGTGCAAGCCAGAGTAAATCAATGGATGCCAGAAGGCTTGTGCATAAAATTCCTATCTGAGTGCACTGCACCTAGATCTTATGATCTAAACAACCCTCAAGCAGCCATTTTTTATCTCTACTGAACTACAAAACTGTAAGTCTAAAATTGAAAATATTTTCAAACCACGATCATTAGCTTATATAGTCATATAGGTCTGAGTTCATAGTCTAGACTCATAGTTTTGTAGTTAAGTAGAGATAAAAGGTAGCTGCTGGAAGGTTGCATTAGATACTAAGATCTAGGTGCTGTGCTCTCAGATCCAAGGCTCCTCACCGATGAAAGTGACAAGCAAGAAACTAGTCTGGAGATAATGGATAAGTAGGCACTAGATAGGGATTTTATGCACAAGCCTTCTGGCATCCATTGATTACCCTGGCTTGCACTGACTGACACTACTGTATGTAGAGTTTTGCCTGTTTTAATAGTTATGAGCAAGCATAAGAAATGATGATCATGTGATGTTCAGTGGTTTAAGACCCGATTTTTTCAATTTTTTTAAAAAAGATCAATTTTACATTAATTTCATTTTCTACCTTCAAACAAGTGCACAAATCAAAAAATACTGTTTGCAAAAGAGCAATTTAAATTGGAAGGATTATGAGTGCCATCTTAAAAAAAAATACTCATCTCAAAGTTAATAACTTTTCAAAATGAATAATTTTATGTATTTTTCTGTCAACAAAAGCAGTTGCCCGGGTTGCGGGTTCGCGTCCCGGCCGATGCTATGACACTTTAAAAAAAAAAAAAGAATTCTAACAAAAACTCATTGATTGTTTAACTAAAAAAATTCTATGATTACATAAAAGAATTATTTAAAGCATTCTTTCTGTAGAAAATAGCAATGATATTTTAAATAATTACTGAAGTTATTTTATTGTATTTATTATCTTCATTATCTTAATAAATTGGAGTAGTAGAAGCAACACATTTTTTTTTAAAGTGTCATAGCATCGGCCGAGACGCGAACCCGCAACCCGGGCAACTGCCTGCAAGTGCAAGGCAGTTTCGCTTACCTCTCGACCACCAATGCAAGACTAGAAGCAACACATTTTTGAATCAATATTCAAGTATATCTGTGTATATAAAAATTTATATACCAACATTTTAACTAGATATAACATTTGATTTATATCTATTGTGCATGACAATCTTTATTTTAATATATATCAAAAATACGTACGGTTTAATCAAAAACTATTTTATTTACGTCATATGACTATAAAATCATATATATATACAAAACTATTAGAAACCAGTCAGCACTTAGACAATCCCAATATAGATAACATTCAACCATCTCTAATTATTGTCAAGGTTGAGATTGTTATTGATAGTGGGATTGTCTGATTTTAATGATTTTATATATATATAGCCGAATTAGAAATAACTGCACTTCCACTGAGTTAAATAAATGTCATTTAACTATGAAAAGTTAAAAGTATATCAAACTAACCTTTAGCTTTGGTGGTAATTATTCTTAATTTATTGAGGTACTTTTAAATCTGAGAGTGAAATCTCAATTATTTTAATTTATCTACCAAATAAATAATCTGAGATCAACATTTAATTACTCTGAGGATCAAGGCAGGGCTGAGTTGCAAGAATTTGTAATCTTTTCATTCTTCAAATTTTAGAAAGTTGTTTTATCTGATGGTCAACATGGAAAAGAAAAGGCAAGATGATTAAATTATTAACATTTTAACTATTCTATTTTATAAACACTCTTATGTTCCTAATTTGTTCATTTTTAGGAGTGTTTTTTTTACTTTAATTGTATTGCTCATTAAAAAATATATTCATTTCATTTTATTTATTTTTTTACAAATTTATGTAAAACCATCAATTCAAAAACTAAAAAAAAACACTTCAAAAAAAGTTTTACCTTTGTAATAAAACAGAGTATTAAACATATATAAATAGAAATACAATGGAGCTGCAGTCTATACTATATTTTGTTTCATGCTCTCTTCATTTTTAAAGAATATAGCAAATAATAGTTCATATTGTGTTGAAAAACATTGATTGGAATAAAATATCCATTGATTATACTGCAAATGCATTCAAAACACATATATGTAATGTAGATGTATATTATATATATAGATATATCAAAGTTAGAGTGTAAACAAAATTAAAAAAAAAAGATGATATAGTTATAAATAATAAATGGGGAGGGGGAGTATTCATTTTACTGAATGTGTGTTCACTCATGCATGCATTGAAACAACAAAAATAAGACAAAAATGTATCTCCTACTACTCTAGTCCATATTCTTTTATTTTCAATAACTTTTTTTTTATAGAAACAATAGACTCATCTCTTTTTCAACAATTTATTTTTCCCATGTTAATGTTTTTAAATAAATATTCTGAAATTTTGCAAAACTTTATTCACAAAACATATTTTATTAAGTTAAATACTACACATCAAATTTGAAAAATGTAAGTATTAAATATGTGTGATTTTAACACAAACTTAAAAAACTTTATTAATATATATAATTTTCATGTGCTCAGCTCATAGAATGAAAAATGGCTGCCAAATATTAAAATATGTCTATTTTAATGGCTTTTCTTTTGTTGGTTTATTTACATTTTTTTTTTAGGTTTGTTTACATTTTACTTTGAATAGTGTAAAATTAAAATTGCATAGTCAGATACAGCATTATTTACAATTTCATTGTAATTAAAGCAAAAGGCTTTATTTCAGCATCAGGATAAAAGAAGTATATTAAAATATTCTTTAATACAAGTAAATAAATATTTTCAAATATTTCAATTTCCTTATTTCCTAAATTGCATTTTTTCACAAAAAAAAATATTATTTTATAGTAAAATAATATTTTTTTTGTTTAAAAGCATAAATTTAAAAAATCAGTGTAATCTGAAAAATAAAATATCAACTTTACAAATAAAAAAAAAAAACAACATAAAATCAAATAGTCAAAACAAAAAACTTAAGTTCAGCTTTCAGCTCAAAAAAATATATTTACAAAAAAAAAAAAAAACTATTCTCCAATAAATCTGTATATTTGAAGATAAATTTTATTAATACATTTTCTTTCCACTGCTGCTGATAAAACATGTTCTCAAATTTATTTGTCTTCTTTACAAACTTGAGAGAAAATGAGGAGGATTACATATACATAAATTATGTCATTCTTTTTGCCCTTTCTTTTTCTGTTAAATGGTGAGGAATATGATTTTCTATATGAAAATTTGCATTTTTTATAATTTTTTATTTACTTGATTGTTTTTTTATTTTTAATTTATTAGTTTTCACAGAGAAAACATCATAGTAAATTTTTGAATGGAAAAAATAGATTCTTCTACAGATTCATGCATTTGAGAATTATTTTTCAATTTCTAGACCATTACATTCTGTGATTCATTATATAGTAGCAATTCCAATAAATCCTTTATTCAGAATGTGAAGATGAACCAATTTTGGGCCTCAATACATAAAAAAGTTAAAATCTAATCTATGGAAGGCAGACCTATATCAAATATTTCTTCATTTATCTAATTGAAAATTGTCTACTATTAAAAGAAGGAGCAAAGACATATAATTTTTCTAAGTCTCCCAACATCATGTTTTCTGTCACTCACAAATATTTAATTTTAAATTTTTTAAATTTATTATTTCATTTAAAAATATGTGATAAAATTATAATTAAAACAAATAAATATGATGTCAAAAAAAAAGAATATAGGATTTGATAATTATATCACAGAATTTTCTTGTTCAGATATGTTTTTCAGAAAATTTGCTAATACAATTTTACTTTCAGTTATCAATGCTCATTCATTGAGTATTATAAAAGAGAATTCCTTTTTCATCTGAGCTCTAGGCTAAATATTGTAAATAAATCAACATTGATATAAAATATTTTGTGATATGATTATAATCCTAAATTTTACATATTTAAACAGTAGTAAAATGTATTTACATGTTGTTGAAATTAATAGAATTTGATTAATATGTCCATTTAGGAATTATTTGCATTTTTGAAGATCACTGTAGAATTTTTTTCTAAGGCACTGGTGATTCAGCTGGAGAATAATTGGGGACTCAGGTAAAAATTGAGTCATCCTAAGTTTGCAGAAGAATGATGACAATAGATTTTTTTTATTTATTGTCTCCATACACATCTTAATGATAATGAAATGATTCCCAAAAATCAAAGTAATGACTTTGAAAGTATGCAAAATTGTGCCTTATATATATATATATAATTATTCAAAACAATTCAATAATTAATACAGTAAAACAATATTTTAAAAAACAAATATAATAGAAGTACTTTCAATTATCTATGTAGTCATTATCAACTAGATTCAAATTGTATTAGAAAAAACAGTTACAAATGTAAACAAAAAGTAATACGTCATACATCAATTTTCCCACAGTTCATTAATTTTTAAAATGGTGGCCTGTCTGTTTATCAAATGTTGCTTTTCACTTTTTATTAACATAGCTTCTTTAATTTTGCGTTTATTATTATTTCTTTCAATACACAAAATCTTAACTTTATCAAAATCAAAATCAAAACCATAATTACATGTTACATTATGATCAAAAAATACTGATGGTGATACATCATCATTTCTAACATTCTCTTGTCTTGATTTTTGTACTCGTTTATATAACAACAAATGCTCCTTTGATCTTTTCTCCAATGTACATCGAGATTCCCCAATATATGCCTTTCCACAAACACACAGCCATTTATATATTGCACAACTTTGATTTAAAATATCACATCTATTTTTTTAATTATTTATTAATCTATTTAAATTAGGAGTAGTATAAAATACAACTCAACATATATTTTTATATATCTGTTTTATAAATTTCACTTGTTCATTACAAATAAATGGTATTGATATCCAAGTATATTTTATTTTATCAATCTCGATGTACATTGGAGAAAAGATCAAAGGAGCATTTGTTGTTATATAGACGAGTACAAAAATCAAGACAAGAGAATGTTAGAAATGATGATGTATCAACATCAGTATTTTTTGATCATAATGTAACATGTAATTATGGTTTTGATTTTGATTTTGATAAAGTTAAGATTTTGTGTATTGAAAGAAATAATAATAAACACAAAATTAAAGAAGCTATGTTAATAAAAAGTGAAAAGCAACATTTGATAAAGAGACAGGCCACCAATATAAAAATTAATGAATTGTGGGAAAATTGATGTATGACGTATTACTTTTTGTTTACATTTGTAACGGTTTTTTCTAATATAATTTGAATCTAGTTGATAACGACTACATAGATAGTTGAAAGTACATCTGTTATATTTGTTTTTTAAAATATTGTTTTACTGTATTAATTATTGTATTGTTTTGAATAATTATATATATTTTATTATAATTGGAATACAGACATTGATTAATGATATATATATATTGGTGCTACATAAATTTTAAAGCTACGTATCAAATGCCTAGAGATATAGCAGTTATTGGGGCAATCATTAGATTTATAGAATGTAATACAATGTGCAAATAGGGTCCATCAAAACTAATAAAGTGATAAATGGTATATGTGAGCTGATAACTACTGTGAATATGTGTACCACACAAAATTGCATATAAAGATAATTACCTGTGTTTGAGCATTCAAGCTGTTTTAACAGTAGTTTTACCACATCTTGCAAAAGAGCATCAACTTATTTTTGTGATAGGTTGTTTTGAATGTAGAGATAGAAAAGTATGTCTTTACTAATAAATTTTTCTTTTGTTTCACATTAAATATACTTAGAAAGGATAAAACCATTGAATTCCATAAAAAAAATAAGATAACACAAAATAACTCATTTTATCATTGATATGGTTATCTCCAATTTCTGATTTGGATTGATAAAAATCCAATTCTTATGATTAATAATGTTTTTTATAGAAGATGTTAACAGCAGAAGAAAAAAATTAGATCTCACCATTCATATTTATACTTACCTAGAATAAAGATAAAGGATATAATGTTACATTGGTAAGAGGGGGATTGTTGATTTAACCAATAAAAAGCAGTTTCAGTATTATTGGGATAGAAAGTTCAACCATATGCAATCATTCTATCTCTGTTCAAATTTGGCTATATCAAATGTTTATAACATCAAAACATTTTAAAGCTAAAACTCATTTAAATCTTTAAAGAGTGTTGACTTATATGTTAATCAATAGCTATTTTTTACAAAGAAAATTTGGCCCATGTATTCATGTGTTCCTAATACAAAACATCAAGCATATTGAATCCATATGCAAGTGATTTGTATCATCAAAACATTCTAATGAATAATCATTGTGTTTTCTGTCAGAAAAAAAATAGAAAACTCACTACAGCTCTTAGGATCATGGATTTGTAGCTCATAACAATTCCCAGACACTGCTTTAATTCTTATCATAGAAAAATTTGACAAATGAAATATGCCCTAACACTAATGTACCACTATATTTACTCAAAATATCATCTTGCAGGATTTCATCAGAAATGACTATGCCCACTTGTAAGCCTTCACATGCAGATATCTTGATTCAGTGTTCAGATTTTGAATAGTTCTAATGTGTAAATTATATTCTAAAATTTTTACATTTTTATTCTTTTGCAACATGAATATTAACATTTATGTAGAATATTATTTGTGAGCTATCAATTTTTAGTAATCATTTCAATTTTATTTTATAGGTAGATTCACATTAACAAGGTGTAATTTTAATAAGGTAAAAAAAATAGTACAAGTAATAAAAAATATTACTATTACTATTATTATCATTGTATATTGCAATGTTGTTGTTCTTTTATTCGTTTGTTGTAGCAAACTCCACAAATGGAAACTAATTCATAAACATTAACTCATTAAGGCAAGAATTTACGGTTTTTCTTCTCTGGCATTTTACACATTATTTAATAGATTTTGCTTTATTCTAACTTTATTTTTATTAATTTTTATTTCATTAACTTTGTTCTTATTTATTTTTATTTTACATTTGAAAAGCTTATAAATGTCCTATTGACTTCCTGATTAGGTTTTTGTATAAGCTTCAGTTTGATCATCTTTTCCAATTGTTGAACAGATTGTTTAAAGTATGATTACTATTTTTTACTAATATATATATATTATGTCAAAGCGTTGACCAGGAAATGAACCCGGCACAGCTGCTTGGAAGGCAGCTATGCTAACCGCTAGACCACCAAAACCAGTCAACACTTAGACAATCCCAATATATATTTAGTATTATAGAATAATATATTTTGCAGCAAGACTTATACTGTGAAAATAAATAGAGTATAAACTCATTTTTATTTTACAACTATTTGGTTTAAGATCATTAAATGTTTTATCTGTATATATTTTCAAATTATATTCTTATCTCAGTGGATTAATATATATGTATATTTGATCTACATTAAACTAAGAGACTGCAAACTTCTCAAGCTTTTATGCCTACCAACAGCCAATCAGATCGTAAACACACACACATATATAAAGACATTTATATTTATCTGAATATTTTTTTTTTGGTACATCTTTGGCTACTTACCTTTTGAAGTGAAAACTTCTTTCAAATTCTAAATTTACAAAATTTATTTTTTGAATAAATATCATTTTTAGTGTCATGATTGCTGGGTTGATAATATTTTTTCTGTATAAACTTGTACTTATCTATATTGTTTTATCCAATATCTAGAATCAAAACAGATTTGAGCAAGGAAATGCAATTTTCAGGCTATTTAGCTCAAGAAAATATATATATAATAAATAAAATCTTCGTTAATTAAAAAAACTATTGTAATAACAATAAAAATAAATATGACCGTAATTAATTATTATATACCTTCTACGGATTGAAAGACTTACGTAATAGTTAATTACCGTTATATTTATTATTTATATATATATATAAGTAAATCATACGATATAATACAAAATAAAATATCTTTATATAATAGCAATGACTGTAAATATATATAATAACAATAATAATAGATAAAAACTTTTCAGAAAATATTGATTTTGGCCTTTTCAATGTGTTTGGAACTATTTTAAAATTTCAATGAACATTGCGGACATAGCGACATCTATCTCTTTTATATAAAATTCACTGGAATCTATTATAACAATAAAATAATAATAGTAATAATAAAAAGTCAGATGTCACATGACTTATATATAACTTGCAATTACCAATACGTAAACTTAAGAGCATGCTAACGCTCTAAACAAGCTTCTTTTTTTTTTTTTATTATGATAAATGCTACTACAAGAGAAGGCATTCAAATTATCTTTATCTTAGATTGTCCCCATCCCCAGACCGGTTTCGACTGATGGGTCTCTTCAGTGAGGAGATGCCCAACTCCTCACTGAAGAGACCCATAGGTCGAAACCGGTCTGGGGATGGGGACAATCTAAGATAAAGATGATTTGAATGCATTCTCTTGTAGTAGCATTTATCATAATAAAAAAAAAAGCTTGTTTAGAGCGTTAGCATGCTTTTAAGTTTATATAACAATAAAATAATATTATATCCTTCTTATTATGAAAACCAATATAATTTTACTCAGCTGAAAACCCATAATCAAAATAAATAATTCACTGAGATTATCATTTAATTTTAGTGATTTTATTCTACAGAAATTTTATAAATAAATGGATAATAAATATTATTGGTTATGGGAAATTTTGCATTAAACGTACACATTTTATTATAAATTAATTAAGTTTTTTTTCCCCAGTATTTCATGATATATTCTAGTACGATCCAATGTACAACCTGATATAATGTAACCAATTTGTGCCTAATAAAGTTTGCTTTAAACATAAATTAAATAAGGTACAACTGAATAAACTCCAAAAGTATTTTTACAATGAATATCGAGAAAATGTATCCCAGTGATAAAAATATAATACATATTATAGAAAAAGGTTTAAAATTAATACATAATAGTTTATATTTTAAATACAGTAATGAATATTAGAGTATATATAAAGGATGGGAAATTGTGCAATATCATCAATTTTATTAATGAATTGGAAATTAAAATAATTAAAAAATAATAATAAATCAAGTAATAAATTATTCAAAGAGTTATAAATAATATTTATAAGGAATTTAATGATTATATATATATAATATTAAATTTTCAAAAATGAAATTTGATGTTAAAATAAAATATTTAGATATAGAGATTAATATTAAAACATTTCATTAAAGAAGATAAATTAAGAAAGATAATTTCTATAGATTTACAGTAGGCATGGATACAAAGAATGGAAATTATTAAAACATTTTAATATAAAAGTGATAGATATTATACAGATAAAAATATAGTTACTTTACAAAAAGAACAGTTTATTGAATTATATACAAATTATGAATATAACCCTAAGAATATTGAAAATATATATTTTTTAATTATAAACCACTTTATTCAAATATTAATAAGAATTCCATTATAAATAATAATAGTAACTCTAAGAAGAATAAAAAAATGGATAAAACTTCATCGGACATTACTAAAAAATAAAAATAAAAATGTAAATAAAAGCATTAACATAGGATGGTCAAATAGTAAAAACCTTGAAAATTATATAAATATTAAAAAGGAATTGTATATAAAATTATTTGTGGCAATTGCAGTATGATTTACTATGGATATATAAGAAAACAATTAAATGGATATTACAATTAATAGAGATGATAAGTCTGACATATATCTTCATTATTTATAATAAGGTCAAAAATTGATTATGTAAAAAAAAATAAACCTTTAAACTGTATTAGAGAACCTAATAGAGGAAGATATATAAAACAAATTACATTAATTACAACAAACATAATTGTATCAATATATATATAATTTAACTAATAATTGACTAATTATAATTGAATAGAAAATTATATAGTATACATATATATAGTTTTTTTTCTCTTCCTTTTACATATTGTATTATCATTATAATAGGTTCTAGTTAATCTTATATGAAAGACATGGATGTCATAATGTATGTGATGTAGGTTGAAATTGTAAAATAGTTCCAACACATGGAAGTATACATTTATTCAGGGTTTTTGTCTCTTCCTTGTACATATTGTATTATTGTTACAATATATTCTAGTTAATTTTATATAAAAGAGATAGATGTCACTAAGTATGCAATGTAGATTGAAATTGTAAAATAGTTTCAAGACATTGAAAAGGCAAAAATCATTATTTGCCTTGAAAACAGTGTGAAATTGTTGATTGTTATTGATATTGGGATTGTCTAAGTGTTGACTGGTTTATATATATATATCAACTCAACTTTCAAAAATTGATATATATATAATTATTAAAATAAAATACAATTCGTTAAAAGGAAAATAGTATCTAAAAGTTTAAAGAGTTTGTTTTCAAAACGTAAAATTAAAAATCAAAGAGTTTTTTTTTTCTATTATTAGTAGTTGAAATAAAAGTTACAATTAATTAATTAAGAGGGGGGAGAGAGGTTGCTTTAGAAATGTCAAGTTAAAAGAAGTTTAAAGAGTTTTTTGCTAAAAACAATTAATTCATAGTTTTACGGGGAAAATTTAAAAAAGTTGATTTTCAAATGAGTAAGAAAAAGTAATCTTAAAACTAATATTGAGTTTATTAAAAAAATATACATGTGTGTAAATGATGAATTAATGTGAGCTTGTTAGTAAAATATATATGTGCAATTGTAAACATATCATAAATATGTATGTGTTAAAATAAAATAAATGAAAGTTAAAAAATTAAAAACACTCAGCGAAGGCTACTAATTAAAAATATAAAAAACAAAACGTGTGATGTCTGATAATTAAAAGATCTCTAAAAACATGTAATTAAAAGCTTATCAAAGGATTGCGTCTAAAAACAAGGAAGGAATTTTGACATCAGATATAGCTTGAGGACATCAAAATGACAACAGGTCTTATGTATAAATAGTCCAGTTTTTCATCAGACAAACAGTTGAGATTGAGTTCAGTTGAAATTACAGTTGAAAAAGAGTGCAGTTCAATTCAGTAAGATCACATCAGATTAAATCAGTCAAGCAATCAGTTGACAATGCAGTGTTAAAAATCTTGGAGACATATGACTTTCTCTAGCCTGAGTTCAGTGAAAACAGCCAACCTACCTGGAAAATAAAAATACCTGCCTAACAATTTGAAAATCACCAGGAATATTTAACTGTCTCCAAGAATAGTGCCACTGAATAAGAATTAAACCTCCTTAGGAAAACATCGAATCCAGCTGGCTGGAAATATTCTCACTTGAAGCAGCAGCCAGGAAGAAAACAAAATCTTATTAAAGGAAAGTTCACAGCAAACAGCAGGAAGAAGTCCACGTTCTAAAATCCTAGGTAATAACATTTTTTAATTCTCATTTCTAAAGTTGCCATCACATTAGTTTGAAGCCTCCCAGAGTCAAATAATAATGAACTCTATAGCATACATAAACAACCTATTGATGTGTGTGTTTTTAAATGTCAATTATTATTTAATGCTTTGTTATATGATATTCTAGTGTATGAATTAAGAATGTGCATGATCATTATATAAAAATACCAGTGTTATGTTAGTTAAGATTTATAAAAGTATTTAAAATTAGTATAATAAATGGTAATTAAAATAAATTCTCTTTTAAATTTAAAGCTTAATTTTGTCGGTCAATTCTTTTACCATTAATTGAAATAATTTGTTATAGAATTAAAAAATAGACTGAGCTAGTTAAAGGATTTTTCAAGTGCTGGATTATGGGCTTACTGTCCAAACACATTAGTTCTAGAAACTAGCTGGTGCCTGGGATTTATCCCGAAACAAATAAAGTGCTTCGATAGTAGAGGTTTGAATCTAGCATACAAGGTGGGCCACGATCTGGAAATGTGAACGTGTTATGCATTGCATAGCTCAGTCTCATCGTGGGTATTGTTGACAGCTCTGCTACCAATAATATTCTCCACTCTGCTTGGATGGACCGGTTTGTCCATGAAATATTTATAATATAAGATTATAAATTTATTATAAATAAGATTTAAATCCAGCTAAACCTAGTGAGTAGACTACATTGGATTGTCTTTGGATCGAACCCGGTA